>JAJJMC010020031.1:2323939-2372250 GCA_023531435.1 Papaver californicum | reverse complement strand
TATAGCAGCTAAAAGTTGATCATGTAGCTATTCACTTTGAGGCACCGACTCGTAGCAACAACAAAATAAATTGGTTGCTCAAACCTCTCTCAGCAACTAAGTTTGAGCCACGACCAAATATGTTTAATTGCTAGATCCGTTTTTCAAGTAACTTATAGCATCTAAAAAAGTGATCATGTAGCTATTCACTTTGAGATTTTCAAGCTCATAATAAGGATGTATTGGCTTGCTGGTTTAGCGTTGTAACAAACGATATAACGGTCATGTCCAAACACTGTCATCTTTGAAGGTCTTTTAATTCAGGACAGAACAAGAGACAACATATCAACTGTGCATATAGTTTGTTGATCAAATAAAAAAAATGATTTTAAGTGGAACAAAACAATGACATGGATTGGAAAGGAGAGACACGGTATTAGATATAAGGTGCAATAAATGAAAAGACTTTTTTTGACTTAACATTGACTTGGGTTAATTGTCTTGCATATGGTCATGATCAAATTTTACAAATCTAGTATAGAGAGACATTTCAAAGTAAATATTATTTATAGGAAAAGATGGTTAAGGAAGATGGATATAATTGCGAAGGGAATCAATCGGTTGGGCACTTGGGTGATATGGTTGTATGAAACAACTAGATCAGTCTGTGAAGTTGTTTTTGGATTTTAGCTATGACAATTAAGAAAAAAGAAAAAATTAGTAAACAATTAAGAAAATACAAACACATAGACTTAAATGATTGAGGAATCGCAACAAACCCAATAAGCTCCACAGATACAAGATTACTGATGCAAACTTTGATCCAAACTCTGCATAGATTACACTTTAGAAGTTGCAGTATACAAGATATAATTACATAGAGATTTCACTACTCAACACTAAATCATTTCAAGCCTAATATGTTTTCCAACAGGAATCCAAACTGGAGAACAATAACTAAGAAGTAAGTTCCAGATCGAATTACAATGAACACAAAAGAAAAGATAAACTCCAATTGCCCGTGCCCAAAGATGATAGATTTATATTTATATATCATTACCTTCTCATCAACAACTGTTTTCCTAATTACAACTACACAAACACAACTTTAAAAAAGATCAACAGAACATGCCGGATTCATAACCAAAATCCACAAAATAAAATCCACGCCACATTCCTCGCCCAAAATCTGGAAAACCATTCACATGCCGGGTTTCCGATGTCCTACTCCTTCGTTTCCATAAAGGAAGCATTCTCTTCATACTTCACTCCTACAACAAACCTGATGCTAACATGCACAATATCACCATGCAGATACGTAAATCAAGTTCATGAATATCATCGCCAATAAAAGAAATAATAACACAGTTTAAAATGTCAGAAACACAACCCCATTCATTACATTACTGCATTACATACCTCAGTAGCAAGAGGGAAAAATAGTACATTACTGCATTACATACCTCAATGAAGCTCGAGTAGATACCAACGAGGAAAGTAGAAAACTGGTCAGGAATGTACAGCTTGTTGAGGAAAGGATTTACATAGTAATTCTGAGCAAAATCACTAATTCCTTCGGTAACAATGTACAACGCTTCCTTGATAATTGTCGCTGCTTTTGCAGCCCCAACGACTTTGGTTAGTTTACCCTTGTATTCCTTGTAATATTCTAAATGTTGCGTTAAGGGAATTGCATTCTGGTGATCAAAACTAGTAGTAAAAATAACAGTTATTATATTATAACATATCCTCGATCACTCGAAAAATACACGTAAAGTACTTTAGATATTCAAAGAGTAAATCATAAATAGTATACTTACATATTGAATGGTAGTTTTGTCATAGTAACCAGATGCAGCGGATGCAAAATTGGCTCCAATAAGTAGGTTTTTCCCTGAGGCCTGTGGGCTAAGATATGCTTGTGGGTATGTTGTGAAACTAAGTGTTTCAGCTGCAGTAACATTCCAAAAGAACATTTTCATATCAATATAACTCAATTAATCAAGTACAAATACAAAATTTAATGATGAATTAATGCAATTTCTAAACATATCTATGCATATAAACGAATCATCCAAAAATCGCACTGAATCTACAATTGTTTGGTCTGGTTATGTGAGACATTGAAGTCCTACAACAGTCACAACTTAGAAAATCCTCTGAAGCCCCGGCACAGCGAGGATTCTCGTGTGACTGCCGACAAAACCTGCACATCATCATGCTATCAACTAATCTTTATACATATGTGAAACTGTGGATGCTACTAATTTTGTGTTATTGAGACCCACATGGGCATGAATCAACAATAATTTATACTTAGAATCGCAAATTCTAGGAATTATGGACAGAGAGAGTGTACATACCGGTAATATCAGTAGCAAGTTTGCCATTGCAGAATCTACCGGTAGGTTTTTTATTAGCAAAATCTCTAACATAAGGAGGATGATTAGCTTTGAACATAGTAGGAAGATAATCATTGTTACCAACATCAACAGCTGAATCTCCAAATGTAATAATGGCTGGAACCAAAGTAGTAGTCTTTACAAGAGAAAACGAATCAAACTCATGGAAGAAAACATAAAAACATGAATATCCATAATTATTTTAAAAAAAATAAAGTAAAATCAGAAACAAGATATCCCAATCATCCATTAAAACCAGTGGATATCTCTGTTTTTTGCAAGAGAACAGGGAAAACAGAGTACACCCTTTTGGGACTTTGTTTTAGTATTCTATTGATGGAATCTGAACTATTGAAGAGAAGGGTTTTCGGTATCGTTGGTGGTGAGTATGATCATGTTGGCGGCTCAAATTGGAGAGAGAAAAGAAAATGATGAAAATGAAGATAAATTTTTTCTTAGGGTTTTGAAAACAAAAATTTTAACGGTGGATAAGCCACCTCATACGGATCATGGAAAGATTTTGATGGTCCAGATTCGAAGTTGGATGCTCATACGGATTGTGTGTTAGTTACCATTATGTGTTAGTTACCAAGGTGTGTTAGTTACCATTGTGTGTTAGTTACAAGGTGGATAACGGATTTCGGATGTCGGAAGCAAAACGTAACGGATTTTTAAAATTAGGATTCATCAAAAATATTTGTGTTTTTTTATAATTAGGGATCTTAGTTTGTCATTTATTTTAGTGTTATCATTTAGTGAATTGGGAAAGGAATTGGGATGTTGCTTAATTTCTTGTATAAATTAAGTTAAGCTTTACCTAATAACAAAATATATTGTTTTCTTATTTGATCTTAAATATATGATCATCCCAATTGAAAGGAATTGGGACGCAGAGCATGATGAGGAAGAGTTTAGGGTCAATGTTGCCACTCTTAAGTTTTTGCACACATGAGACATCCCATTTTGCTTGTCCGATAAGTTTAAAGAGTTAGGGGAAGAGGTTACTAAGGATAATAAGGTGTAAATGACGAACATGACGATTCAGACTTAAGTGCAGAAACACTATGAGGAATATAATACGATGAAGAATGGGTTTAGGGCACCGATGTTGATTCCGACTTAGGGAAAGAGGTTATTAAGGAAAATATGCCGAACAACAATGGGTTGAGGGTACTGGTGAAGATTCTGACTCAGAGGAAGAGGTTACTACGGATAATAAGGCGAACATCGATAAGTTTAGGGCACCGATGAAGATTCCGACTCAGGGGTCGGTCCTAAATTATGAAACTAAAGCAGGAAAAAATTTAGGATACCATGCCAGATATTCAATGAGACAACAACATAATAAGAATCAACTTCATTAACTTCAACAGAGGTTACAGATAATTTGTATAGGCCTTCAGCCTTATAGCCCTTTCCCAAAAAATCCTTTCCCTTAGTGATAATCACTTTCCCAGACTCAAATAAAATATTAAAGCCCTTATCATCTAGCACACCACTTGAAACGAGATTCTTGCAGATATCTGGTACGTGTAAAACTTCATTCAATGTGAGGATTTTCCCAGAAGAGAGCTTCAGCGAAATTTTTCCTTTTCCTGCAACCTGTGCTGCAGATGAATTACCCATATAGAGTTTTTCTCCACCTCCTACCGTCTGGTAGGAGGTGAACATGTCTTTACTTCCGCAGACATGTTTGGTAGCTCCAGAGTCTACCCACCAGTATCTCACATTGGTAACTAAGTTAACCTCAGAAACCGTGCCAGAAAACTCATTTTTACTACTTTCAACTAAATTTACATTTGTTTTCTTAAAATTCGCATCTTTGCGTTTTCTACAATGAATTTCCATATGGCCAGACACACCACAAACATAACATGCTCCCTTAATTTTACCAATAGCAGATTTTGGTTTTTGAAAAGTACCTTTTCTTTGTGGGCCAGGCTTGCGCTTGTTATGGTCCAGACTTAGAGTAGAAAATTTGTGTTCGAGAACGTGACCTTTGTTTGACATGTCTCTTGCAGAAGAAACATTCTTGTCCTTTGAACACAACAATTCTTCAACTTGGATTTTCTTGCCCAATTCTACCATGGAAATTTCACCAGTTTCATGGCTTAGTCTTCTCTTGTATTCAGCCCAGGAATTTGGCAATTTTTCAATAACAGCAGAAACTTGAAATGTTTCGTCAATAACCATTCCTTCACTAATTATTTCATTAATAATTTTTTGCAGCTCCGGAAACTGATCAACCACTGATTTATCATTCATCATTTTATATTCCAGAAAACGTGCAACCAGGAATTTTTTACTTCCTGCTGTTTCTGCTTCATATTTATCTTGTAGTGCAGTCCATAAATTGTAAGCATTAAAATTATCCTTAGCATTGTAAAATAAAGCATCTTCTAGGCAGTTTAAGATATGATTTTTGGCCATATAATTACTTCTCTTCTAACTTTCTAAGTCCTGTAATTTTTCAGGTTCATTTAGAGACTCATCAAACGGCTTCAGAACCATATCATCTAGCATGTGGAAACTCAGGAAAAATAACATTTTTGACTGCCATCTCTTGAAGTCCTTTCCAGAAAATTTATGAGGTCTGTCAACATCAGTCTTCACCATTGTTACAAAAGTAAAATTTTCAAACTAAACAAGGTATCGAGTTAAGAATGCTGGAGAATATTCCTGTAACAGTAAGCAAACCAAACAGAAACTTGAAAGAGATTAATCGTTAGAACAAAACAGCACACTTCAGACAATCACACACACACAGAAGATGGAGTCGCTTGTTCAACAGACTGCCCTTAACTCGATATTTGTCGGGTACACCTCTAGAAAGAGTGTTGCTATACCACTAGTGAGGACAAATCGAATCCAGGACAAAACCACCTGATACCAACCCATCTAGCAAAAACTCGTTGCCCCGTTGCGAACTTAACACCAGAATAAGAAAGAATTTTTTTTTATCTACGTGCTCAAAACAAAGCAGGAAGAGGGGAAAAGACGACAGGATAGTAGCTGCGTCTGGGGTAAGTGAAAATATGATTTTTGTTTTTCTTTTATAGGAGAAGTAGACTGTTGATTTTTCAAACGGTCAAAATTCATTTAATTCAACATATTTAATTCGAAATATTTAATTAAAAGATCTTGTTTATCAAACCTGATTTAATTTTATAAATACAAAACGATTAAATATTTAATGCACACGCCGAGGCACACGCCGGAGCTCGCGTCGAGGCTCAGGCCAAGGCACACGCAAAAGCACACGCAAGCTCCGCAAGCCCGCGGCCCGCGGTGCTTCGGTGCAAAGCACCGTACATGTGTGCATTTTCCCACTAGTCCATGTCCTAAGTCCATATCCAATCCACTAATTCTTTTTCCTTATATAGACGTTTGTGGTAATAAGGATAAACTTCCTCCTTGGTTTTCCCAATATGGGACAAACCAAAGGTTTCTCATTCACTAAGAAGTGAAAATGGATGGCTTTGTTATTTCCACCCCAAGTTTGGACTAGTGACCCTAGGTCCCTTTAAGATATATTAAGTAACAAAATTAATTTTAAGTAACAAATCCATTTTTAATTCTAACAGTCGGCAGTATACCAATGATTTGGTTTGTATTTGGATTGCCAATCCTTGTAAAGCTGAAATTAATAATAGTATCTCGTATGTCGAAACTATTCGGGATATTAGGATCGATCCCGAAAGTCGATTTTCTCAAACAAATATGCCTAGAATACTTGATCTAAAACGTGACATCTCTACTCTAAAACAAGAAGATTCTAGTATTTCTTCTTGCTAAACCAAGTTTAAAAGCCTATGGGATGAAGTAGGTACTCTTACACCAGTTGAACCATGTTCGGACAGTTAAATATAAATAGATACATGGAGTTGTTACAGGTTTTCATGATCGGTTTGTTGTGGTTAGGAGTAATATACTTTTCATGACCCCTTTTTCATCGATTACGAAGATCCATTCCCTTGTTTGTCAAGAAGAAAATTAACAATACATCATGACTGCAGCTGCAACACAAGTCGATGCTGCTACACTTTCAGTTAGATTCTAGTTTCGGCCTCTATCATGGAGTAACTATAACGGACCTAACAATAAGAAGCCACGCCCTTCGTGTGATCATGTGGAAAGATGGGTCATACTAGGGATCGATGCTACCAAATTGTTGGTTATCCAAAGAAGCAAAGGGATGAATCAAGTGGATATGTGGCGAAATCTTTTTCAACTACTCCAAATGGCTAATTCGACTAACTCTTCTTTAATTGTCGCCCGCCAGTTAACCCATGATCAGTACAATCAACTCATAGCCTTACTTCAACCAGGGAATACACCACCAACTTCCAATTTAGCAGATACGTCTTCTTTCCCTAGTTCTCTTCGGAGTATAGATACGGGTGTATTTAACCATACTTGTTGTTCATTAGGATGTTTATCTTCTTATGTTAAATCACCACCATATACATCTATTCAGCTTCCCAATGGAAGTCGCATACTTGCTCTTCATGTTGGGACTGTCAGTGTTCCCCCTACTTTAAAGTTCGCTAATGTTTTTCATGTTCATACATGCAAATTAAATTTATTATCCGTAGGAAAATTTATTCATCATAAACGTCGTTACTTTTTTAATTTTACCTCTAACCATTGTTACTTTCAAGACCTACAAACGGAGAAGTTGATTAGTCGGGTTGATTATCATAATGGTCTCTATTATCTTTGTGCAACAATTGTTTTTTTTGCTTCGCTTTTGTAAAATATTCATCTTTGGTATTGGAGATTAGGACATCCGTCCTCATCTAGATTAAATTATTTATTCAAGTATCTTTTTTATTAATTCAAATATAAGCGATTGTGGTATTTTATTTTTTCCACAAGCCAAATAATCTATATTGAAGTTTCCTTCCGGTAGTAGTTCTAGTTTTAGGAGTTTTGAATTAATATATTGTGATATTTGGGGGCCATTTTTAGAACCAAGTATTACAGGGGATCGTTATTTTTTTTTCTATTTGTTGACGATTATTCGTGTTGCACTTGGATATTTTTAATGAAGATTAAGTCTAAAACATTTAAATACTTGCAATATTTTCTTACTCATGTTCACTTAATTTAATCATTCCATTAATACGTTTTCATATGGATCCGGGGATGTTTTCTTACCACAAATTCAAAAGATACGTTCCAACAGCGGAACTGACTTTTTGTCCAAATCTATGCAGGATTTATTTTTTAAATTTGGAATTGATCATCAGCAAAGTTTTATAGCTACACCTCAATAGAATGGAGTAGTGCATGGTCACCTTCTTGATGTTGCTCGTGCTCTACGATTCCATTCAAATCTACCAATTCAATTTTGGGCGAATGTGTGTTGACTTCCACCTTCTTGATAAACAAATTACATACCTCATTACTTGGTTATAAATCACCCATGAAGTTTTATTTGGATGCCCTCTGAATTATAAAACTCCACATGTTTTTGGTTGTCTATGTTTCTCCAATAACACGAAGATCAAACATAAGTTTGATGCTATAACTCGTCCCGATATTTTTATCGAATATCCTCATAGTCAAAAAGGATATCGCATATACAACATTGATTCAAAAACAATATATGTGTCTAGGGATGTTGTATACTAACTTTTATGTTTGTTAACCCACAAAATCACAATATTCACCATGGTAATACGGAAGCACAAAGTCAGCAAGTTATGATAGTGCATCAACTTACACAAACTAATTTTCGTTAGAAACAGTTTGAAAATAGTGGGGTGAATCAACCCACACCTTATAACATCATGGACATAAATCCACCACCTGATAGCAATCTAGCTACTAATTTATTGGAAGATCTTTTTTCCAATAATGGCAATATGATGCCAGAAAGTTTTGACAAAGACATACAAAGTTTTCCCAATTCAAGTATGCATAATATTACATCATCAAAAGTACACAGCCCGTTCCATCTTCATTTTCGCAGATCGTCACGACTTTACATATATTGGATAGACCACAATAGGTACGTAATCCTCTTTCGTACTTAAAAGACTATGAATGTAATCTAGTATTTACTCCTTCATGCGCTGAGTCTTAATTTGAGCAATTTTTTCCTTCTCAAAGCTTTTATCTCAAATATTATTACCCAAAGAAGCTATGTAATCTCCGGTATAAAAAAATTCCATAGTGGTAGAGGTTAAAGCCTTGAAAGCGAATAATACGTGGTCAGTGGTGTCTCATCCCCATAACAAATCTATTATTGGGTGGAAATGGGTGTATTGTATCAAATACAAATTTGACGGTACAACTGACTGTTACAAAACTTGTTTGGTTGCAAAAGGTTATACACAACTTGAAGGAGTCGAATATCACGATACTTTTGCACTAGTTGCAAAGCTTATAACGGTTTATATGTTATTATCCATTGCCTCCATTAAAGACTGGTACCTTCACCAATTTGATATCAATATTCCTTTCTTCAAGGCGATTTAAACGAATTTTTTTTTATGAAATTACTACATGGTTTTAAACGACATGAGGGAAAACCTAGTGTATCACTTAAATAAATCTCTTTATGGACTAAAACAAACTTCTAGTTAGTGGTTTGAAAAGTTTTCAACAACTCTTATTTTTCAGAAGGTTTTAAACAATCTTTAGCAAATTATTCATTATTTCACTATCATCGTGGTTTTAGCTCTATACATATTTTAGTATATGTAAATGATATTATTATGACATGGTATGATCCTAAGTTTATTTAACACTTCAAAGAGGTCCTTGAAAAGAAATTCTGGATCAAAGATTTAGGTGAGTTACAATATTTTTTGGATATTGAGGTTTTTCGGTCGCCGAAAGCAAATTTTTATACCAAAGAAAATATACCTTGGATATCCTCCAAGATACAGGGATAACAGGATCATGTCTATCATCATTTCCTATGGAACAAAATAAAAAACTAACGAATACGGATGGCGAACTTGAAGATGATCCTTCATAGTATCGTCATTATACTTAATGGTCACTAGACCTGATATAGTTTATGGAGTAAGATTCCTTGGTTAATTTATGCAAAAGTATAAAACAACGCACATGGATGCTGCAAATCGTATTTTATGATATCTAAAAGGTTTCATTGGTAAAGAATTTTTTTTGTCCTCGAATAGTAAATTAACCTTAACTGGGTATAAGAAATCTGTTTGTGCTGATTTCTAACAACCTTCCAATCAACCAAAAAAATACGCTACCATGTTAGGAAACAACCACATATCATTGAAAAATAAGAAACACTTAATTGTAGCTCGATCGTCCACATAAGATGAATATCGAGCTCTAACTAATCTCGCAAGTTAGATTCAATGGCTCACTTATCTATGCAAGATTTGAAATTCAGGATTCATAAACCAATAATTTGTGATAATCAAGTTGTAATTTATATTGCATAAAATCTAACCTTTCACGAAGGAACAGAGTTGCAACGAAGTTGGAATCGATGTTGGCTTTGTCTTAATAGGTTTATGTTGCTTGTTCCTTTCCAATTGACCCTTCGAACGAACTACGGTCATGCTTGATCCCTTTAAGGTACGGTTTAGGTACTATGCATCCGTAATGTAATGCATTGAGGTACAGTATCTTGTTGCTCATATCATCTAATTTTGGAGATGATTGTGACGATTGGGTAACTCATTTCATCTGGCTCGGCAATGCTAGGCAAGAGATGATTGTTACCGCACTTGATGAGGTAGTTGCATTCCATTTGATGGATGTTCATACTTCCTATCAATCCATACGGTATAAACGGAATATTCCTGGTTGTTGCACTCTTGGCAAGAGCAAGATCAATGCATGCACCCAACGCTTAGTCAAAGTAGAGTTGATGAAGCGAAAAATAGGCATGAAACGGCCTAGGTGCTAGTCCAAGATATGAGTTAGGCCTGGACAATGCTCGTAAGTATGTGATGCTTGCCAAAGGAATTCACCATTGGATTTAATGGGCTTGTACCCTTTGCAGAACAAGGGTGAGTTGGAACGGTATGGAAACTATGTTTCGAGTATCATGCTTGCAAAGTATGCTTGGGAAGACAAATCGACCTGTATTTTCCAAGCGAGAAGTGAAGTTTTAAGGCCCGATTACCGTCCTTCCGATTGGCGCATTAGGGAGTTCTGGCCTGTCCAGCACATCGCGACGGGTCAGAATTTCCCGGTCTTTCACAAATGGTATTAGAGCAAGTTCCGAGAAAACAATCGGGACTGTGAGTTTTGGAATCGGCAGTGAGCATTTTGTAATATGACTACAAAATTTTCCTTCGAAGGAAATAGAAAAAATTGGAAGAGTAGGCCATCTGTTGTGCGAAAATAGAATGGATAAATCATGCCAAGTGCCTATATAAAAGAAAATTGTAACTTGCTAGTTAGTCCGCTAAGATTTGGATGAGCTTGACCTAGTTATGTGAGTTTTCCAGAAAATCCGTTTCGAACGTTGGCTGGTACCCGACTACCCTTGGCACTGGGAATCATCACCCCATACCCGTTGTTGGAATGGTGTGCGTTGTTAAGATGGCTAGCTCCCACCCACGAGTGGAAGATCGTCAGGGGCGATGGCTTACATCCGACTGCACTGGCATTAAAGTTAAGTCCTCACAGTACTACGCTAGGAACTATTTATCAATTTGTGATGACCCTTTTCAACCTTTGTGAACTTTGGAGAATCTAAAGTGTATGGTATGGGACGTCCACTTAAGATCTCGTGTTTAGTAAATCCTTTTGCATTCTTGAGCATATGGTATGAAACATATGTTTAACGTTCCAAATTGATTTTTCTTGGTATAGTATAAAACCTTTTCTGATCCTCGAGCATACGGTATGAGACGTATGTTTGGAAGGTCTTAATTGGCATTTACAACAACTACGGACCCTATTAGGATTCCGGGATATACATAATGGGATGCATATTCAGAAGGTTCTAATTTATGTTCATTAACAAAAATTGGACACTTGCAGGATTTCTGTGCATTATGGTATGAGACATATGCACAGGAAATCCAAATCGATGAAGCTTGTCCATAATAGTTTTTGAGTTGAATTTCGGGGAAGAAATTCTTTGAAGGTGTTAAGAATGTAACACCTGTAATTTTCGCATGACGCTTACTCAGGGACGCGTCATGACATGGGATGAAGCTTCATCATAATCTTATAATGCTTACTTAGGAATGTATCAGGGTGTGAATGCATTGACCTTGAGTTATAGTGCTAAAGCACTATTATATCGTGATGCATGCTTGAGAATGTATCACTGACCCAACGTTACATACCTGAGAATGCAGCATAGTACTAAAGAACTACTAATGCATGCTTGAGAATGCATCACTGACCCTATGTTGCGTCCCCGAGAATGCATTATAGTGCCAATATACTATTATGCGGTGATACATACCCGAGAATGCATCACTAGAATGTGCAGTAGATGAATGCCATCTACCCTCCTTATATCCACTTGTAGAAATGCAAATAAAACATATATAGAGAGGAGTCGTTGGTTGGAAATCGATGAAGAGTACCCGAGGATGCTTTCCCAAGCAAGCATCCATGTTGGTATGAAACTTACCCGAGAAAGCTTTACTGATCTGTGATGCGTACCCGAGTATGCACTACTAAATAGTGCAGTCGATGGATTTCCTTACCCTCCTTTTTCCAAATATCTGGAAATGCGGTTAAGACATATATAGGAAGGGGGTTTAGGTTGAATGTGTATGAACGGTAATGCACATATATGCGATGTGGCATATACTTTGGTACATACTTGATACATAAGCGTCAATATGCTTGTAGCTTAGCCGTTGATGATTGTTACCGCACTTGATGAGGTAGTTGTATCCCATTTGATGGATATCCATACTTCCTATCAATCCATACAGTATAAAAGGAATATGCTTGGTTGCTGCACTCTTGGCAAGAGCAAGATCAATGCATGCACCCAACGCTTAGTCAAAGCAGAGTAGATGAAGCGAAAAATAGGCATGAAATGGCCTATGTGCTAGTCCAAGGCATGAGTTAGGCATGGACAATGCTCGTAAGTATGTGATGCTTGCCAAAGGCATTCACCATTAGCTTTAATGGGCTTGTACCCTTTTAAGAACAAGGATGAGTTGGAACGGTATGGAAACTACGTTTCGAGTATCATGCTTGGAAAGGCAAATTGACCTGCATTTGCCTAGAGAGAAGTGAATCTTTAAGGAACGGTTACCATCTTTTCCAGTGGGGTATCGGGGAATTCTGGCCTGCCCAGCGTATTGCGTCGGGGGCGTAATTTTCCTGGTCCGTCACAGTTCAAGTCTACGAATAATGCACGAATTGTTCGGATAAAGAGAAAGAATTTAGTCTGAAAACTTGTGTTTTTTTTCTAAATAAAACTATGAAAGAAAATAATTTTTTAAGATGGTAGAAATCCCGTTAAACCCAACAAATAAGGAGCCGAAGAACATGCATCCATGGGTGCACAAAATTATACTTTAAGATTATATTCCTTTCATTTTAAAAAGATAGGTTTGTTTCATATACAAGTTACACATGAAACAAATTTATCTTTTTGACACGAAAAGTGTGTCACTAATAGTTTTCAAAACAATATAATTTATTATGTAAAAGCTTATTCTAGGGAGCAGTAACAAGCATGGGTCTGTAGCTGGCTTCCAAGCCTAAAATTTTATAAGAAATTAGCTTCTAATTCCATTTGTGTTTACTTGCTCTCTAGCAAGACATTGCTTTCCCTCAGTTAGATATTTGTCTCCCCCTGGCTCATACCTCATCAGACTAAAAATTTAATTTATAAATACTAAGAAAGACAAATGCCTTCCCAATCCTCATGCAAATCTGAATCTGGTTTTGCGTGATCAATCTATGTTGAGATTAGTTTCATATTAGAAGAAAAACTTAAGATTTTGTAGTTAATAAATCTGGGGTAACCCTAACCTTGTAAGCCGGTTTTCGAGGTTAGTTAGGCTCATGGACTTTAATATGGTATCAGAGCAGGCAATTTATAACGAGTCTTTTGACCGCACTTCTACTCAGCGTCACCCGATTTAGTGTCCATATGTTAGACCCAACGAGGATACACATGAGGGGGCGTGTTGACATTGGATACACAACTTAGAATCCTACGGTTAATAAGTCTTGGACGATCCTAACCTTACAAACCGATTTTCGAAGTTATTTAAACTCATAGACTTCGATAATCTAACACTTGAGATCAGTATCAGGGAGTTAATTACGTATTGTAAAAAGCCAAAAAGGGCTGTTCTGATTTTAGAAAATCTGGATAAATCAAGTCAAAACGGATCTTTCTTTATATACCAACACAATGGCTTGGACCGCTTGGTATAGACAACTAAAATGTTAGAAGGCATCGCCAAGTTCCACTACCAATTCATTCCATGAAAATTCTACTGTACGCGACCAAGACTTTGGCAATTGAGATTTGAAAGTTGTTTGCAGGTGCAAAATGATGAACTAAGACGACCATCTTGACTGACCAACTTTGACTTTTTAATTAAAAACCATGATTGCTAATTAACTACTTTTGGCGAGTCGTAATCGATGCCCGAAAGTTCAGTAGCAGCTGTATAGGCCTTTTCTAAAGATTTTTTAGTTTAGCCAAGTCTTTAATAAATTGGCTAATGATAAAGACAATTTCAATGCAAAAATCGGCACTGAATCAATTCAGAGTAGTTGGATTTAACTCTACCCAATTGTTAGAACAGTGAAGTTCAATATTCATATGGTCCCAAGTCAAGACACGTTCAATAAGGTTGAACCATTTCTCTTGCCGAGGACGTAGGCAAGTACACTTCCACTAGCTTTTAGTTTGAAGATTCGTATATATACTCGCAATTAATATACATCTGTTGTAATCCAAAACCTGCCGCACAGTTCAACATATGTTCTGATATCTTTTCCTCGAGAATTTAATATTTGATTGGCATTTAAAATGGGTAAATTGAAAAATGCCCCAAAATTAGGGGTTATTTCAAGGACGTGTCTCGATTTTTCAGAATATGAAAGAATGTCCAATTTATTAAATTTTTCGTCCAAATAATTTAGTGGTCAATTTCTCGTGTTTTGACCAGTCAACTTTCTAATTGGAGAGATATCGCATATAAA
The DNA here is from genome assembly GCA_023531435.1 of Papaver californicum. Lineage (NCBI taxonomy): Eukaryota > Viridiplantae > Streptophyta > Magnoliopsida > Ranunculales > Papaveraceae > Papaver > Papaver californicum. Next base: position 2,357,722 of record JAJJMC010020031.1, on the reverse strand, counting down.
TAAATTATATGTTTACCTTTTCATGATATTTAAATAAAATGTAAGAAATATGTGTCATCGATTGGAGATGCCATGTCATATAATATTATAGTCGTTAGATTTAATCTTATCAAATCTGGATCTCAATGTTATTAGACAGCTCAAGATTAACCACGTTTTTTATTTTGGTCCATATAAGTTTATATGTACCTGTTTTATCTCTTACGTGTTTTATTTATTTTTCACCATCGAAACACAAAAAAAACAGTGATCAAAATCGATAAGAGGCGAGAAAGAGAGACGGAGAAAAATCAAGTTTTGTTTTCATCATCTTCCTTAAGGGTTTATTGTTAACGTTTTTTTGTCGTTGTGAACGAGAAATGGTAGAAGAAGAGAACTTGAAGACAAATCGAAGCTGCAGTGAATTTTTTTAGACGGATTGAAGAATTGAAGGAATACTTCGTCCAAACATGTAAATAGACCGAACCTATTATTGTTTTTTTCATAAATTATACTATTGTTTGTGTTAATTTGTTAATGGATTGAATTTTGAATTCTAGGGCTCATAGCAATTTGGGAGTTTTGCTGGGAAATGGTGGAATTTGAACTTATAATTGTTTCAAGTTTAATTGTGAACATGTTTCAACGATTATGAATGTTTAATATATGATTAATAGTGTTTCTAAAGCAATTAGGGTTCACTGATTTGTATGAAATTGATATATATACTGGAGTCTAGGGTTCTATTGGTACGACTGAAACTGAAATTAGGGTTATATTGAAGGAGAAATAGATGGTTGAAGTAAATGAAACTGATTTTGGTTTAATTTGATTCATTTTAACATCTTTGTATTGTAGAAATGGGTTATATTGATATTTTAGGTCTAACATGGATAAGGATTTTATACTCATAGTGATAGGTTGTCGCAAATATAGAGACATATATTTAATTGATGTCAAAACTGGTACTAGTGGTGATAATTTCATACAAATGATAAAGAATAGGATGATATAAATGGTTGTGGATTCTTTATTAAATTTGATGCTCTTTGACAATGACCATGATATGTGTGAAAGTGAAAACGACTTCATTAAAATGTGGAACAATGGGAAAGCAGATGATGATGGTTTTGTTTCTTTCCAAGTTGCATTAATTATGGTTGGTAGTGTACATATTGGTGGTAGTAGTGGTACTGGTATTAGTGGCACTGTTAGTGGTAGTTGTTTATCTAGTGTATCAACTCTTATTTTCCGAAGAAGAAAGTTAGTAAGGTCATAGGTTAGAAAGAGCCCAAGATTGTTAGATAAACAAACTAAAAAGCAGCAGCACAAGGTTAATAGGACACCAATTAGACTAGACTTTGGGTATGAATATGAGATTGAGAGCAAAGTTATTCCCACACAAGCAACCGTAGCTAACAACCAAGGTGAAGATTTCTAGGATGAAGCAGTTACACAAACATCTATAGTTGAAGATGCTAATATTAGTGAAGACCAAGTGAATTTGGAAAATTTGGCTGAAGATGAGTGTCATCCAGATAATAGGCCAGAATCTCAACATAATATCACTGAACATGAAGATAAAAATGAAGATGAAAAAGAGAATGAAAAATCCAATTATGAAAATTTTATTTGTGGGTGAAGATAAAGAGTTAATAATGGGCACGATGATAGTGATGAAGATTCCAATTCGGGTGGCAATGATGAAGACAATGCTGAAAATTCTGAAATTTTAGTTTCAATAATGCGGTTAATGGTCCTGCATATGATTTGAATGAAGAGGAGAAAGGTCGGTGGTTGATGGTCCTTCATATGATTTGAATGAAGAGAAGAAAGCTCGGTGGGAAGAAGACTTTGGTCGGCATGATGTGGACCCAAAATATAAGTCAATAATCCATGAATATATTCCTAGTGTTTATGTTCTAAAATGGTTTTTGAAGATATACAAGCTTTCAGAAAGCATCTAAAGGAATATGATGTGTTAAAGCATATGAAATAGAAATTGAAGAATACGGATAAGACTAGGTTTGTATGCTTTCTGCAAGAACAAGTGTTTTAGGGTAAAAAAAAACAAATATACTGCAAAATGGTACTTTCAGGTAGGTTTGAGAGACCAAAATATTACAGGACGAGCCTAAACCGATAAATGGTCGTTCACGTCCTGCTTCGATCACAAAGGTGGAGAAGATTGGATAGGTCTTAGGAGAAAGAAGCAAAGAAGGTTGAGAAGTCTCAGTGTGATGAAGAATGGATTATCTCTGGGATAAATCGCTAATTAAGTATATTTTATCTGTTGGTTCTCTCTGTTCTTATTTCAAATAGATGAAGCCATCTATTTATATTTCTGAGGAGAGACACTGATTTCTCGTAAGTGGTGGAAGTTAAAAAAGAAGTGGAGGAGTAATGATTGTGGATATTATAGTGGAGTCATGTCCGAGAAAATAGGGATGACTTGTATGACCACTACTCCTCGTGCTATCAATTGTCTTGTAACTGTCCCACTACTTGTTACTTTCTTGTTCGTGGATGTGTTTCCAAAATGCACGATTTTCGTAGACCGCCAGACCAATACCCCAATGAGAATACCCCCATGTGTTGAATTTGAAATCTCGTAGAAATTGTGGAGTCGTGGGATGCCACTTTATTGATTATGTTAAGTTAATAACTTGCTAAGTTAGTGAGGCAAGTCGCACAACTTACTAGATTCGTAATCAGACTGATTAGTGTCGATTCTGGTAAGTTTGTTTGTCATGTACTAGCTTAGGAGTAACATGGTGTATTTTAATGGCCAAATATCAACTTAGAAGTGACGTGGCGCAAATCTGGAAGTGTTTGAAGCCAAAATTACGAGGAGGTTCCTAAGCAACAAGGCTTATTAGATAACCATATAGGCTAGCGTTGGCATTAGGCCAAAGCTGAAAAACAATAGCGTATTTCCCTGGGAAGCAGCTAGCAGAGCTAGGGATGGCTTCTTAGTGCAAAGTAGTATGTCGCTAAGGGAATGGCTATCAAGCTAGCACCTTAGCGCAAATGTAATGTGTCGCTAAGGGAGTGGCTAGTAAGCTAGCGCCTTAGCGTAATAATGCTTCGCTAAGGGACTGGCTAGCAAGCCTAGCGCCTTAGCGCAAATATAATATGTCGCTGAGGGAGTTGCTAGCAAGCTAATGCCTTAGCGCAATGTAATGCGTCCCTGGGACGCTGCTAGCAAAAAAGCTAGCACTGGCTTTAGCCAACGAGAATATGATGCATCCCTAGGACGTTGTCTTAGTGAGGCTTGTGACTCGCTAAGATCTTGTGAATCTCTAGGATCTTGTGGCTCGCTAGGAGCTTGTGACTCGCTAGGAGCAAGTGACTCGCTAGGAGATTGTGACTCGCTAGGAGATTGTGACTCGCTAGGAGCTAGTCCCTCGCTAGGGGGACGATGTTAGAGTCAAGCTAGCGCTGGCCTTGGTCTGGCACGGAGGATATGGCGCGTCTCTTAAGACACTGCCTTAGTGACGCTAGTGCTAGCGCGGAGAAACTAGGGATGGCCCAGCGCGTCTTTGGAGGCATTGCTCTTTGATTGTGGCACGTCTAAGAGGAACGATGCATAGTTTGTGATATGTCCTTGATTAAAATGCTAAAGTGGCATATTTTAGGGTCAGGAAGACGAATTGTGATGTGTTCTTTGCGAACAGAGCATTAAGTTGAAATGCATCTTTCGGGATTAAGTATTAGTTATTTCCAGATTTGGAACATCGATGCGCATTCGTGACGAGTTCAAGGAATTCAGTTGTGGAATTTATGCGACTTGAGACTGGCTCGATATGGCATAAATATGGTGAATGTTAGAGAGGCTACAGGATCAGCATATAATACTTGTATCCTTTTGTAAAGACCGTATTCTTAATTCGTATGTGGAATATAAGTAGAAATACAGTTGTTTTGTATTCTGATGCGAAGTCAGAAATATACGCACAGATATACGTGGATACTTTTATGTTCTAGCTAGGCAGAAGGGCGATTTTACAATTCTGACCCTTGTTAAAAATCCACCATCTACATTAAGTCCCCTGCTTAGTAAGGAACAGTAATATTGTGCAGTAAGCACTAGATGGTGACAATATGCACATAGCAATGATATATGCAGAGTTAAAACTTAAGAATGTAAGAAGATGTACTTAGCTTCTGTTTCTCTGAGATTGAAATATGTTCCCCTTAGCATAACCCTAGTTGGGATTAATAGATGTCCACGTTCTCGTCAGAAATGTTTGCCCACGAGCAGAGAGGGAATATTGTTAGCGTTGGACGCCTTTCTTCTTCTTTTCTTGAACAGGTTCACTTCATCCCAGGAGAGGATCAAATCAGCTTGGTCGATTCTTCAGGTATGTGTCTAGCAAAAAGTATTATTAGCTTTGTCTCCTCCGGGCAATGCCCTTGATGCAGAGTTGGGCATAAGATTTAAACTTTCTTGTGAGCAAGTAGTAGGCGCCGGTGCTTAGGTTTTGATTACGCAACAATCAAGTTACTAGTGACATCGTCCATAAGACGGCAGTAGATAAGAAATAGGATACCCGGAGACGATGCTTTGAGTTGTAGCTAGTTGCAGCAAAGTTAGAAATATTGGAAACCGGCAAAAGAAGTTGATGGTAGATCAGAACTACGAATGGGGCTGATGGCGGACTCCAGTGCTCTTGTCGTAGACTTGCACATATCAATTATTTAATCTTATAATATCCATTGGTTTGATATCGTATTAACGGAAGCACTAAAGAACAGGGGTGGTATCAGCAACATCAGAAGTTGGGGCAGCATAATCACAACAGTGGAGCAATGTTGATACAAGGTTGATGACGTCTTCTATTGTGGTAAGATCTTCTTGGGAGATACAGTGGGACTTGAGATGATAGTATGTCTGAAAAGATAATAGTTCATGGAAAGATGAGGTCATCGGTATTAAAATTTAATACATCATTTATAAAATAAAAAAGAAAATAATGAAAATAAAACTAAAACTAATATTGGTGTCGGCTTCCGACCGTCCTCCTTTAATTTTTATATGAAAAAGTATATATACAGTGTTCAACATAGCCTCCTTTCCTTTTTTATCCCTTTACCACATCATTTATCTAATAAAAAACTGCCATATAAATATATTCATCCAATAAAAATATGCCGCGTCATCCTTTTCTTTATCATCGAAAAGCTCCCCACACATTTTATCCCTTGTACCACACGCTCTATCATTCTACCCCCAACACCTGACAAGACCGACCACCTACTACTCCTCTATTTTACTCAACAGCCACCTATCTTTGCTCGCCACATTACCAGATACTATAGCTTTTATACTTCCCAACTCATTCTTTCTCTCTCCGCACGTGAAAGCCAAAGAAATCTCACGCCTCCTTCTCAGATTTTGTCTACTTCCCCTCTTTTGAGTTGTGTCTGTCCCAAGGTTGTTACATATCGGATTTCGGTTCGTACCGGTCGAGGGCGATACACAGGTACATCGGTATATTGGGAAAATTTCGGTTTAAATATCGGTGAAATATCGGTCCATATATTTTATACCTATAATTTTATGAAAAAATACTAGTTCACATTTTATAATTATAAATATATTTTAACACGTTATAACAAACGTTTTTTCACAAAGTTTAGAAAGAAAAACTAGTAATCATCTAAAATATATAGATTCGTAGATTTCATACAAAGTTCAAACTGAAAACATAAGAAAAACAAGAACAACTTCAAAGTTCATCGTCTAAAATGCTAATTAAACAAGGATATTACAATTCTAATCGAAATCATTATATTAATTATAGATATTATCATATCCATATATAATTCTAAAATATCATAAAAAATATGAGTAATAATTGAAACCCTAAAACAAGGATTTTTTTTAAAAAAAAAATAATTTCTTTTTAAAAAATTTTTTATTTTTTTTTTAAATTTGATTTTTTTAAAAAAAAAAAAAAATCGTCCATATCGGCAGATATTTTGGTCCATATCGTTGGCCGAAATTTCGGATTTCGTCTTCGTTTCATCCTGAAATTCAAAATTTCGATAAAATTTCGGCCATTTCGGCCGAAATTAACTACATAGGTCTGTCCGTGTCCACGCCTTTCTACTCTTCTCATAACCAAAAAGGCAAGTTGATAAATATTCTAATTACAAAGATTTCTTTCTTTTATACTTAATTAATTCATATATAAACCATATCCTCTTTATTTGCATGTAATTCATGGATTTGCCAAAATAAATTAAATATTATTTTCTTTAAATTTTTTTTTGGTGGAGTGGAGCAAGTGTAGCTGACAACATAAATCCTTTCCAGATTTTTGTGAATGATGTATAGATTGAAATGGTTCCCTTTTCTTCCGTAATTAATTAATCACGTGAGCAAGTTCTCGGCTACATACTCATCTTTGATTGTCCTTGATTTTTTTGTCCATTCGGTAATTGCGATTTCCGATCCTCCGAAATGGATTGTCTTACACCGATTAAACATCAATTTATACGTTCTAGCTTGCGGGAGCCTTTAAGACCATATTCTGCAAAACTTCAATAAAACCGTTAAATATGTATAAAATAGAAAACTAAATAAATATAAATTAAGATGTAATTATGTCGTGTTTTCACACTCATCATGTTGTCGATTTCTGAATTTGCGAAAAAGAAGAGGTAACGATATGAGCATCAAAAAAGAATAGAGGAGTGGACCGAGCTGGTGTTGGAAGGTAGCGTTGTGAGATATTGTCGTTGTAAAGAGTTGGCTTCGTGAGGATGCTAGCTCTGTGAATAGTGTCTCATCTTCTGTGAGAAACTCCAGCTTTGACGAAAAATTCCTTATTTTTTGGGAGGAGCTAGTGTTGGAGAAGAAGGCGTGCGCCAGAGTGCAAGGCAAGTACCATAAGATAGGACAAGTGCTAGAGAGCAAGACAGATACCAGAAGAGCAGGACAGGTACCAGAGAACAAGGTGTCCGATTTTCTCCATGGTGAGCATATTACTGGATCTCCAACCAGCAACTTGTAAACCAATATTCCAGAAGTTGAGAGGAGAGGCGTGAATCTGAGGTGACCGCTCACATTGGATGTTCGTATTGTCCATGAGGGATTTCTTGAAGAATAAGAGGACTAGATGGCATCACTTTGAGAATTACATGTGTCTCCAACAGTATAATCGTGTGGTTGAAGTAAGTAGCAGCATCAAGGATGAAGTCACCATTTTGGTCGTGATCAGGTAAGAGGAGGAGGCTTCCTAGTCGTGTGGGAACTGATTTAGAGAGGTTTTGTCGATGAATCTGATATTTTATTGACTTGGTTTTGGGGATCGATTTGGTTGAAGTGGATTTGGATTGATTTTTCTAACGAATCGAGTCCCCAAGTGCAGAACAGCCAAGAGGTGTTTATTACTAGACAAAGTGTTACATGTTGAATGAGTTCACGACATCTACTGATGAATTATGTTGCATGTACTTCAGGTGTCTGCTTAAAGGGTATTGAGATTTCACGTTCTCTTGGGCGGTGTAATGAGTTACCCCCGGCATTCATCCTCCCACAAGCAATGAGGATCGTTGTTGATCAGACCTTCCGGTTGAAGGATGATACTGCGTTGAATCTTCAAAAGTGAAGGAGCCTTCAGTCCCAAAGTGTAACTCACTTGGAGCCGCTACCAGGAAAGAGATAATCTGATGGTGTCGTCACTGGTCCATGCCTCCAAGAAATTGGCATGGCTAGGGAATTCATGAAAGTTAGAGCCGTCATTTGTTATCATTGAAGTGCTGGGGAGAGTATCTGAATTGAAATTGAATCCATCGTTGTCATATGGGATGTTGAGATACAAGAGGGATGCTCTCTACTTTGCGCCTTTTCATGCTCCTTAAACTCACAAGCTTGTTGTTCTGGAGGTGTTAATGGGATTATGTATCCCTATGGTCGTCATTCTTCTTTAATCTTCTTGACTCAAATCATACCAGAGTGAAATGCATCCCTAAGGGACTAATACCAGAGTGAGGGACGTCCCTGAGGACTATCATATCTTTACTAATTAGTTAGCATATGCATGTGGTGCGACCTCGAGTGGACACTACTCATGTCGCTGCTGACAGTCCATAATTTGTTATCTCGTGACACATTTTTTGTAGCCTGTGAGTCTGAATACTCATGTTGATCATATGGATGTTTTTGAGGCTTCAGGAGATACCGCAAACATGGAGGGTGAAGATATGTTGGTGGATGAAGAGCTGGAAGAAGTGTCCCACACTGAAAAACTTTGTGAAGAATCTGAATCTACTGATGTCGCTGGAGAAGTAAGCAACAGAGCAATGCCAGACTCCTCCGTTGGCTTGGACCCGTCTCAAGTAAATTTTTATCTCCATAGATTTTGATGTGGAATATGTGAACTCTTCAAAATTGTCATATAAGCATAGTCATGCTCAAACTTATAAAGAATTTTATAGATTTGCTTGGGAAAAAAAATGTAGAATCTTCATACGACCTCAGTTTTTGATGATTGACCCCTCTATCTTTATTAGAAAACAATCTCCTACGTCATTGATGGGAAAAATCCAGGTTTTGAGCTTGTTTATGGTGTCAAAACGATCCAACTGTAAAATCCAGAAAGTATCCATGAAAATTCTGATAGTTTTCAGACCTGAGACCGCTTGCCGTTTTTTCCATCACTCTTAGCTCGTTTATCCGGTTGATGCGCACTTTTAATATTTTGTATTATACATCCATACAAAATTTTTAACATAAGACTCATGCGCAGATTCTTCACCAATTATCGCCAGCTTCATAGTTTCCAGGAGGTAGTGTAAATGGTTCATGAATCTATTTTTTGTGAAACGTCTTGTAATGGGTTCAGACAATATAATACTTCAAATATTACTTCATAATGAATGTGTATGACATTTATGAGTATGTATAGTGATTTTTATGGTTTATTCTCAAGAGTTTTGTGTTTGAGATGTTCTAACCTAATATGCCTGTAACCTCTCTACTTTTAGGGGGGATAGGGGGATAACCAAAATCAGAGAGATAAGCTTGTTAACGAAGGAACGGGAGTTACCATAGACTTCGTTATGGATAATGTCCTCTCCCATACTAAAAATCATAAGTGGACTTCCTCTCGCATACTATAGGATGGTGTTTACGCTAGTGTTGATATGCAGAACAATGGTGAAACAAAGAATGTGTCAGTTGAGTACCTTAATGCGGGCATTGTTGTTGATTTACACTTTAATAGAATTTATCTTGAGTACTCATGTTTCGGAGGTTTCACTGTTCCATCTGTTTATGCTGATTTTTAATGATCCTCTCCCCTATAATGAAATCTCTGGAGTCGTCCTCAAGAATGGGAAGAAGCTGAAGATGAAGCTGAGAATTCTGATCTTGATATTGCATTGCTTTTTCATCATATAGGATTTTACGTGAGCGTCTTGCTAAAGTAGGTGGATTTACAGGCTTGGATGCGGTGATCAAGGATAAAGGTGACGTTGAAAGGTTTTTCAGGAGTTGAATCTTGCAACAGATGTTCTTGAAATGGAAGAGAGAGGATGGCTCTGATCCATAGGAGGATGTAATGACGCGGACACTCCATAGGGGATGGTGCTGACCTGGGGAAGGGATGGCTTTGGATTTTGTTGTTGTTGTTGTAGAGTTTTGTCTAAGACGTGGGGAAGAGCTTATCCCTGGAATGTTGCTGAGGCTAAGGATGAAACTGGGGTTGAGGCTGATGGTGAGCGTTCAATTCGTGACGTTTGTTGAGATAAAGCCTTCTTTTTGATCCCTTTGTTCTGACAGCACCTCATGGATGATTGTTGTATTGCTCTGATCGGAGGCTGCTCCAACAAATATCTCTACGACTCTTGGGCCTTGAATTGGCATATGTAGTCATCAGAATGTTTGTCATCTCTCTAAAGCAATCTTCTCAAATATGAGAATTGTTATCCCCATTATAAAGGGAGAATAGGGATAGATACCCTCTAGCAAGAGTCTTTTGGATGGCGGGAAGGTATGGAGGTTGGTGTTGATAAAGTGAGACTCGTCCCTCCTTTCCTTTGTAAAAAGTCTCTCCAGATCTCCATGGGTGACAAGATTGGTTTGTTAGCTCTTTGATTGTTTTCTTTGAATGCAGATCTTGCCATCGTCTTGAATGTTGATTCTGGCGTTGTTGACGTTGGTAGTATTTTTCTGAATGGTAGCCACGTTTTCTTGTGTTCTGGAAAGAACTTCCTGTCTTTGCATCAGATCGACCATGTTGAGTGTCGTTTGGGTGTTCCTAGTGTCTTCAACAGCCGTGTAACCAGGAGCAGGTATGCCCGTGGCGTCAGTAGAAATATTGGTGTGAGGAGGGTTAGTAGTGAGAGGGGTGACTTCAGAACCGCCGCCACCAGAATTACCAGAATTTGTATTAGGAGTTGTAACCGCTCCAGACCTAAGATCCACCATTTTAATTGATTGAAAATTAACTTTTTTAATCGAGAGGTTGATCTCCCGTTGTGGTCGCTAATTTTTTTAGGGTAAAAAACAAATGTACTGCAAAATGGTACTTTCAGGTAGGTTCGAAAGATCAAAATCGTACAGAACGAGCCTAAACCAAGAAATGGCCGTCCACGTCCTGATTTGATCACAAAAATGGAGAAGATTTGGTAGGTCTTAGAGGAGGGAAGCAAAGAAGGTTGAGAATTCTCAGTGTGATGAGTAGTTGCAGTGTGTGATGAAGAATGGATTATCTCTGAGATAGATCGCTAATTATGTATATCTTGTATCTTGGTTCTTTATGTTCTTGTTTCGAATAAATGAAGCCATTTATTTATATTTCTGAGGAGACACTGATTTCTTGTAAGTGGTGGAAGTTACAAAAGAAGTGGAGGAGTAACGATTATGGAGATTGTAGTGGAATCATGTCCGAAAAATATGAAGGATTTGTATGACCACTACTCCTCGTGCTATTAACTGTCTTGTAACTGTCCTACTATATATTACATTATTGTTCGTGGATATATTACCACAACGCACGATTGTCGTAGACCGCTAGACCAATACCCCAATGAGAATCCCCCCATGTGTTGTATTTAAAATCTTGTAGAAATAGTGGAGTTGTGGGATGCCACTTTGTTTAGTAGGTCAAGTTAATAACTTGCTAATTTAGTGAGGCAAGTCGCGCAAATCACTAGATTGGTAATCAGACTGATTAATGTCGAGTCTGGCAAGTTTATTGTTCATGTACTAGCTTAGGAGTAACATGGTATATTTTAATGGTCAAATATCAACTTAAATGTGACGTGTCGCAAATTTGGAAGTGTTTGAAGCCAAACTTACGAGGAGGTTCCTAAGAAAGAAGGATTCTTAGATAACCATATAGGGATAGCGCTGGCATAAGGTAAACGCTGAAAAAGAATGGCGCATTTCCAAGGGAAGCATCTAGGACAGTTAGGGGTGGATTCTTAGTGCAAAGTAGTGTGTCGTTAAGGGAATAGCTAGCAAGCTAGCGCCTTAGCACAAATGTAATGCTTCGCTAAGGGATTGGATAGCAAGCTAGCGCAAATGTAATACGTCGCTAAGGGAGTGGCTAGCAAGCTAGTGCCTTAGCGCAAATATAATACGCCGCTAAGGGAGTGGCTAGCAAGCTAGCGCTTTAGCACAAATGTAATGCATCGCTAAGGGAGTTGCTAGAAAGCTAGCGCCTTAGCGCAAATGTAATGCTTCGCTAAGGGAGTGGCTAGAAAGCTAGCGCCTTAGAATAACTATAATGTGTCGCTAAAGGAGTGGCTAACAATCTAGCGCCTTACCGCAAATGTAATACGTTCATGGGACTTGTGACTTGCTAATATCAAGTGACTCGTTTAGGAGCTTGTGACTCTCTAGTAGCTTGTGACTCGCTAGGAGCTTGTGACTCGCTAGGAGCAAGTGATTCACTAGGAGCTTGTGACTCTCTAGGATCTTGTGACTTGCTATGAACAAGTGACTCGCTAGGAGCTTGTCCCTTGCTAGGGGAACTATGGAAGAGTGAAGCTAGAGCTGGAGAATGTGGCGCGTCTCTTAGGATGCTGCCTTAGTGAGGCTGGTGCTAGCGCAGAGAAACTAGGGATATCCCATCGCAGAGATATAACGCGTATTTGGAGGCATTGTTCTTTGATTGTGGCGCGTCCAAGAGGAACGACGTATAGTTTCCTTGAGTAAAATGCTAAAGTGACATATTTTAGGGTCAGGACGGCGAATTGTGATTTGTTTTTTGCGAACAGGGCATTAAGTTGAAATGCATCCTTGGGGATTAAGTATTAGCTATTCCCAGATTTGATAGATGTTATTGGAACATCGATACGCATTCGAGACGAATTCAAGGAATTCAGCTGTGGAATTTATGCGACTTGAAACTGGTTCAATATGGCATAAATATGGTGACTGTATTCTTAATTCTTCTGCGGAATATAAGTAGAAACACAGTTGTTTTGTATTTTGATGCGAAGTCAGAAATATACGTATAAATATATGCGGATAGTTCTATGTTCCTGCAGCTAGGCAGAAGGGCAAATTTATAATTCTAACCCTTGTTAAAAAAATCCACCATCTACAACAAGGAATCCCAAGACTGTGTTTGGCATGTGAATGCAAGAAAGTTTTTAAAGGAGATAACTGTCACCGTAAGAGAATGCAACCTTGAACACATATGTGAATCTGATGCAGGAGATAAGAATCCAAAATACAATACAATATTTGTAGCAGACTGTTTTGTGAGTGCAATGGATGCTTCTTCATCAATGGAAAAGGCAGGTCATATACAGAAAAAAAATATTGGATGTTGAAATATCTTATTGGGTTGCAAATAATGCAAGGGTATGTACCAATTGTCCTTAGTTCTTGTCTTTTTTTCACTGAAATGTATTAACTTATGTCTATGTAAATATAATTTGTTTCTAGCCATTTGCATAGAGATTTTGAGAAGTCTTACACCAAAGTTCCACAACTTTGTACAGATGCAACAACAAGGGATAAAGAGGGACAACAAGAAATTTAAGAGCGGGACCCTGTCATACAATGCACAGATTCAAGGTTTTTTAAATGGTTGTAGGTTAGTAATTAGCCTAGATGGAATGCACTTAACCGGTAAGTTAGATGATAGAATGCTTGCAGCCACTGTTTTAGATGCTTAGAACGCCCTATTACCCTTTGGGATGATTTTTTGTAGACATGCGACTAAAGCAAATTGGTATCTTTTCTTAAAGGAATGGAAGAGAAAGATAGCAGGGTTGGTTTGACATTTGTTTCTAACAGACAAAAATGACTTCTTGAATCAATCACAGACTTATTCCCTTTGTAAACCAAAAATATTACCTATGTTCTCCATTTATTATATTATTGGATTTTTTGACTTGTATTTGACTTGTGTTAGGTATCTCTAACAAAATTTCTTGAACAAGGGATTCAAGGGTCCCAAGCTAACCCACCTTCTATGGAAGGCTTCCAAGGCATACAAGTTGAAGCACTAGGAGGTAGATTTTTTTTTTGTCACTAGTTACGGTCTTTAGGCACATATTTGAACTTAGTTATAACTTCTCTAGGTGAACATAAAATAAATGCAACAAATAAATGAAGATGCGTAAAAATACTTGATTGAAGTAGAACCTAAGTATCGAGCAAGATCATGGTTCCCACATGATGTTGCTTGTGAACATATAAAATCCATTTTTTCCCAGAAAAGCTTTAACAACATGTGTAAGAAACTTAGAGACAAACATGTCATCAAGTTGGCCACTATGTACACATAATTGGTAACAAGTTTGTATTCAAATAAGAGAAAAGTAGCTGCAACTTGGAAATATGGTGATATTCTTCTTGTAACCAAAAAGCTCATTGAGGTAATGAGGGATCTTGGAGGAAACTTTAAGGTTGACCATGCAAAAGAGCTCAAAATGTATGGGGCCACCAATAAAGGCACAAAGAAACTTGTTTTTATTAAAATAGAATTCCAAATTTACAGTTACAGACAATGACAATTGAGGTTGTTTCCATTCTTGCATTATGTGTGTGTGTGTTGGCTAGATTGAATCCTAACTGGTTTAAGTGAGTAATTTCCTACTAAATAGTTGAATGTTATCAGTATGCAATGAATTTTTAATTTTTTTTATTAATATGCAATGAATGAATTATGAATAATTGAATCACAATATGTGGTTTGTCTAGGGGACCGTAGTTTTTTGTTTTAAAAATCTTTCATTTAATGATATTATAATTTTTTATATTTTTACTTTATTATTTTATTCATTGTGTTCTATATCTAAGTATACAAAGAATACTAACCCTAATATTATCTTGTGCAGACTGGTGTCAACCTTATATATCTAGAAAAATTGAGATACCAGGTGTAGATGGTGGGTTTTTGTCGGGGATAAAATAGTAAAGAATTATATTTCTGACTCGGGTTTTAGAAACATTGAACTTCAGAATTCTGCAAAGAATTTTAAGAGATGGCATGTGTTCATCCATGTCTCTCTCGAACAACATATATATATAATTGCATGAATACATCACCTGGCTGAACCCATCAGATTATTATATATAGACGATCAAATTTATTATATGAATCAACATCCATCCATGTACGAAATTATTAGAATAGCGCTGGTGCTTATTATAACATTCTCATGTATTCTATGATTTTTACACAACAAATCTGAAGCTCCTAGATGGATTGCCCACTAGTATAGAAGTTATTTGAGTGTTATTTAGTGCTATAAATTGCATGAATGCATCACCCGGCTGAACTCATCAGATTATTATATATAGACGATCAAATTTATCATATGAATCAACGTGCATCCCTGTACAAAATTATTAGAATAGCGTTGGTGCTTATTATAATATTCACAGATATTCTATGATTTTTACACATTAAATCTCAAACTCCTAGATAGATTTCCCACTAGTATAGAAATATTTGGGTGTTATCTGGTGTAATATTCCATGACTAAATTCTCAAAAAATTACTTTGTGTCAATATTTATGCTCAACTGAATGTTATTGACTTACTAAAATGCCTATAGGAATTTGTATAGAAGTATGTAGCAAGTTACATATAAATTTGCTTGACTAAAGCACCACAACTTTACTTAGATATCAAGTCAAAACTATGCTAAGCAAAAAATATAGCTCCTACTAGCCAAATCCAGCCTTGGCCACGTCAATCCTTGCTTAAAGGAGCAATCAACGTGAATAGCATAGAATAAATTCAATTTTAAGCTTAAGAGACATTAAAATTGGGTTCGCAAAACTTATAAGTGTCTTAAACAACAAATGTAGCCTTCCAACTCTAATTCAACAATGTGGAAGGCTAATATTTGAGTTGCAAACAGCTTACTTGGCCGGCCACAACAAACCAAGTGAGTGGACGGCTAACACAAGAGTTTGCAATGCTTATAAGCGTTGCAAACAGTAAGCATGAGCGGCCCGCTTTGTCCAAACACATGGACGGCCATCTTGGATGTTTGCAACGGTCATAAGCATTGCAAACAGTATATTTTGATGGTTAAACCCTAGCCAAGCGTGCTACCATCAAAATTTGATTATGCAACATTTATAAATGTTTCAAATTATATATTTGGCATGCCGCACATATTTTTATGCCTATCATGTCGTACATATTCTTGCACTCAGCATGCTACGTATATGCTTGTACTCAGCATGCTACGCCTATTTTCTATATTCAGCACGTCAATACTGACTGACTTATGTGAACTGAAACTGTTCCTCATAAATTCAATAAAATTAAATAAAATAAATACATATTTTATTTTATTTTAATTTGTATATTTTTACAAAATTAGTCATGTTAGACTCACCAGGCTAGTCAAGCACGACAAGCCATTAATCAAATGACTAACTGAGCAAGTCGCATTCGACTTCACAATAGTAGTGTTTAATGCTATAAAATTACACGAGACATCAAAAATTTCACAACTGGGGGGATATTCACTAGGGTATTGGTATGGTGGTCTACGGCATGCGGTGCATCAATGCACCCATTAAAGAGAAATCTCTGGAAAGTTCGATTGATGGTTGAATAGACCAGTAGTGGGTGTGCAACCGTCCAGTCATCCTCAAACGAAGTGGGGAACGGTTACTAGCACACTCTCCACCATCACCATTTCATCACTACTCCACTATCGTCACTTTATACGAGGTGAGGTTAGGTGAACGGTTATGATAGCTACTATAAATAGATTATTCAATCTATTGAACAAGGAGAACACACAAGTCGAACAATTTAATTTTCATACAACCTTTGCAGTCATATACAGAGAGTTTTTCATAGTTATTACATACCTATCACATCCCACAGAGTCTGATTCAACCTTTTCATAATTTTCATACAACCTTTATGACCGTTATAAAATTGGAACGGTCATTTCTTGGTTTAGGATAATTTTGCTCTGATTTTGATCTCGCGAATCTTAAAAGTACTTATACAGTATAAATGTTTAGGGATTAGACGAATTATCATCGGCTTACACCATTTTTCTTTCTTACCTTTTAAATTCGTTTTTCCCACAAACATTAGGAAGACCTTGTGTGAAAAGAAAGAAGTCTTAAATGTAGAAGAATAACGGTAGGAAACAAAGGAAGTTTAGTACATGCCAAGGGATTGATAATAACAAGATTACTTGTAATGGTCCTCCAATTGGATATAACCCTAATAAGTAGGGAGTTAGAGTGGAGGGAAGCCTTGATGGGGAGTCAATTTTTCAGAGATTGCAACTCCAAATAAATTGAGGAAGGGAACTACCACTATACCACCAACAACTGCATCTTCAAGTAAATCTATATCTTTTGTTGATTCCAAAAAGAAGGCAGTTGCTACTACTACATGCAATAACAAAATATTCGAGTAAATATACATCTTCTCCTGGTTCCAAAACAAGGAAACGAGTACTTAACCATCCACTTCTATTATATATGTTGTTAGTGCTAAAAGGAAGGCAACTTCACCATTTACTTCTTCTGCACTAGCTACTGGTGCTTTTAACTAGACTTTCAATGCTATAGTTAACATCAATAACCAGACAATCAACATTATTGAACAAACACCAAAAAGCAAAGAAAGCCTAATTCAAAACATAAGTAACTTTGTGGGGTTTTTTAACTGTTATGGTGGCCTTATAATCTTTCACGTGTGGTAGACATTTTATAGTGTTAGTTTATGGGTACATTTTTATTTTTAACTTATGTTTGTGGTGAAAGACATGTTTATGTTTAATTAAAGAGTAGCCTTTTAACTTTTAAAATTCAATTGAATTGCATAAGTTTCATTTCTTGATTACATATAGATTGATAACACTGTAATACATGCACCTAAATTGTTCCCTTAAAATTTCTGATTACATAAGTTTAAATTTCCATTCCTAATTGCATATTCCTTTCAAATTGTTCACATAATTCATCTTTCTTTTGCCCAAAATGCTCAACAAATTGTGCATCAGAAACCCATTGAACTATCTTGCCATTTTAGGTACCCAATACCAAAATTCCATGATGTAATAACAATCTTCAACTTCCTTACCATAATAAAATTACATTTTATGTTGATACAAGGAGTCTGTGACCAAGGAAAATCTTCAAAGTCATGGTCACCAACACAAGCAAAACAACCTCCCTTATACTGAGGTGTCATAGATTTAATTGGATTAATTGCATATTCAAACAATCAAATAGGAACATTTTATACTATAAAAAGCAAAGAATTTTTTTACCAAATTTATATCATTTTTAACTCTTTGAAGTTCTCGAATCCCGTTATAAGGAATGAGTTTGCATCATGAGTAAATCCAAGGACAATCAATTTATTGATAAAAAAATTTATACATTAGTCATCCGTGAAATTAAATTATTCAATAGAATCAATTAATACAAATCTTAATTCTTTCAAGACAATTAATTATTGTAGTTTTTAATTATATAATATAATTTCATTATAGAAGCATAAAACTCAATGTTGTTTCACTGGAGCTAGTAGCCATTTTTTTTACCTGAAAAATCCCCAATTTTTTTTGTTCAAAATATACTCAACTAAGTATAAACTGTCGACTATAACCTAAAGCCAAATCTTTTTAAAGTAGTTACAGTATATATTTGTTGAAAGTTACATCTCATCCATGATTGTTATCAATATATAGCAATCACATTATCTATTGGGAAGAAGATGAACAATTTATAACGGTCGGGATCTATGTAGGTTTATTTTGGCTAAATGGACATGTTTCACAATCTCATGTCCCCAATCTTACAACCCTTGGATATAGCAATGTGATAATATGTTCGCATGTGGCAGTCGAAACGATTAAGACATGCTAGTATAATTTATAAGAAAGAACATTCTGTTTTAGTAATTTTTGGAGAAACGTGTGAGTTACGCGTGCCTTGATCTGTTACAACAAACCGTTGGATTACCAAACACATGGACACATCATATTTGATCTCTTAGTTTCGGGTATTCATTGTCTTTTTTTTTTACACGTGAAAACTCACATGTGTGCAAGATTGACCACTTAAATGTTTGGATGGAAAACGGAACTGATTAGAGCATTTTCCCAAATTCCGAAGAAAAAAACGGGGCACGTCCCCAAGATGACCCCTGGTTTTGGAGCATTTCTTCAACTTTCCCATCTAAAATTTATCATATGACTAATATTTAACTCATACTGCAATATATATAACCTATCTCTTGTCATGTGAATATATATACCAAAGATTTTTTTGGAAATAAGATTTATTACTAGATTCTTGTGTATCCTTTTTGTCATACATTAACTTGTTTGTAACCATTAAACTTTTTTTAGTTTTCAAAACATAAGTAGGTTCTCGTTGTAGTATGAATCTTACATAAACCTTAATCCTATTCAAATGAATACTTTTTCAATCATCTCTTTGACGCGTGTCGTAAGTGCAACAAATTAATCAATATATTTCTCACTAATTAACTACTAATATAGCAGTAGTAAGGATCGTTCCCACAGAGAGCTGTGTAATTGAGATGTTATTTAGATTAGCTAAACTATAATAAAAATAATATTAAGGGGGATTGTGAATTAATTAACTAAAAATAACAGTAGATATAATAATAAGAAAGAAATATGATTAGGGAGTCATTCGCCGTTACCAAACGTTGACTCGAGTAGTATACTTATCTATCTTTCGTTAGAATCATTCATCACCAACCGTAGAATAGCAGCTAGATCAGTGTTATCCCCAAAACTCCTTTTATCACCGGATACGGAATCTCTCGACTACCAGATTCTATTCGTCTGAACCACCAAGTAATAGATCACTCAAGGTGTAACCCAATCGAATGCTTTAGGCTTTGTGAATTTAGGTTGATCTCAGTAGTTGAACTCTTAGATCTAGATCCACTTGTTGGTGTTGTCTTCACTTGCAATTGCTCCACAGAATCCTTCTGCAAGGTATCACGATTTTTAATTGTGTACGAGTCGATGGATGATTACTTATCTCATAACTTAATACTAGCATTAGAATGATCAATATAATAATTTGGTTGCGCACCAAACAATATAGAAATTAATCATAAACCCTAGATGTAGTGAAAACAAAAAATAATGATTAAAACTCCAAATAAACTTGTATTAATAATAAAGCTTTGTGTCTAGAACATTGAATTCATCCTTAATCAACAAAAGGTTTATCTACTCATATTACAAAGAAGAATGGTTTCCCCCTAAAGGGGTAAACCCTAGGTTTAAGATGTGGACTGCAGTATGAGAGGTAGAAGATATTTTTAAAGATGTCTTGTTTGATCTTTAGATATGTTATTTTATATCCTTCAATGCTTGGACCTCAATTTTCCTTTCTCTAAGGTTTTGAATCCTTCCGAGACCGTGTTTCCTTGAGTTAGAAGTCAATTTCGCGTCCAAATATGCCAAAATGATGTCAGGTTCGGCTGATTCGAGTATGGACTTTCCAGCTGAACCTGAAAAGTTTTTTTTTTTTCAGGTGAGTGTCAGGTTCGGCTACTATTTGGTGATGCATTACCAGCCGAACTTCTCTCTGTAGACTCAAGTCTTTCAAAACTCGTTTTGCCCATAACTTCTTCGTCCGATGTCGGAATGACCTCATTCTTTTTACGTTCACTATGTCTTCTCATTATCTAAAAGATGATGATAAGAAATCATAGTTTATAATTTTTTTCTTGGATCCTTCTCCATTAGTAGACTTCACTTTCTTGCTCATCCTAGCATTTTGTAGCTCCTTTTTGGATGATTCACCTACAAAAGACATAAACTAGAAAACAAACATAATAAAAGGTAATATGCAAGAATTATAACGAATTTTAGTATGGTTTTGACATAAAATCATATGAATTATGCACTTATCACTTTTAAGCCAATCTTTCATCAACGAGTCTACTAAGTTGTTTTTTGATTCGCCAAGGTTGCATATTATTACTAATCGCTTGAGTAATCCTTTAAGAAACTGATGTCTCATAGTAACATGTCATTGCTTACCATTATAGGTATTTTATACTACTTTATAAAAATCATTTGGTTATCACAGTGAATCATAATAGCTGGTGTGGGTTTCGTCTGAATTTGGATATCTATTAATACAGTCTCTTAACCATTCATACTCTTTACATGCATCTGAACATGTGCAATGAATTTTGCAAACACTATCGACTAAATATACATGTATGTTTTTTTTTGAACTCCATGATATTGCATCCCCACCCATTATGAAAATATAACCCGAATTGGTTTGGAGTTGGACTATTCTAGAGAACTTCTCGGTTGACCCCAACATGTGTTGATACGTCAAGTCTGGTTGTCAAGTTTAGATACCAAAATTCACCACTTGAATTTCTTACTAAAGTAACCTTCGTTAGGTTAGACTAAGGACTTGGAAGTGTAGAGAATATTCTCTAGTTATTCTTGAATATTTGAAGACAAAGACTTAAGAACACATGAATACATCATCTTCAAACTAAGGTTAGTAACTATTGAATGATTGTTCCATTTCTATCTAGTTTTCACAATCTATTCATTGAAACATATCCATACAAAGTTTGTTTATATGGCTTTAATAATTGTGACTTGATCATTATCCATGGTCAACGTATTGAAGGAATGATATACATAAGTTGTGTTTTACAACTTATTATACAAGGTTACAAAGTAGAGTTTACTATAGTTTCGATGATTTCGGCATAACACTAATGTTGTACTTGTTATTACTTAGTGTTGAACTTTCGATAACTAGATATGTTAATCCAGTTTGGATTCATGCTTTGAAGTAATGTTAGAAAACAATTTTGTAAACATACTTAAAATCAAATTTGAACTCGAGTTAAGTTTCGTATTCAAATAGAAATACAGGTTCGAACTCAAGTTCTAAAGACCCAAGTCCGAACCTGACTTGCATATTTTGAAATGTATGTTTTATCTTTTTCGATTAACATATTTCGATGTAAGTGCAATTTGAGTTTGAAAGTTTTAATACCATAATATATTATTGTTCATATTCATTCCTTTGGTATTCAAGGCTAGATGTTCTACATGACTTACATTATTATTCTTGATTAATGTTGAAAGTGTTTGAACATGATCCTACTTCATCAAAGAAGATGTTTACATCATGTCAACATCTTGATTATGTCAAGTATGTAACTTTTGAAAGTTGGTGACTAGATATTAAAGTTATGGTTGTCATTTGCTAACTTTGGAAGAAATTAATATTTAAGATTGATTTCATTTATTATTCTTAACATTCGTATTAATTTTTTTTCTTTCCTAGAAAATTGCACATAACTAGTTAACTTATTTAGCAAAGTACATGGATTTGCAACTAGCCAAATATGGTATTAATCCTAGTAGGATATCTCAAGTATTAATATGGTATGTATATTAAATTATATTTATGAATAATAATATTTTTTAATAGCAAATGAGTTATTTGTGTTTATAATCCTAGAATATCAATAAAAAGTTAAGTTCGAAAATGTACATTTATGTATATCTTTTATTTTCAGAAATAGTTTATCTTATTGCCATAACAAGCCTTGGTATTAACTACATAAATAGTGGAGTCTTGTATTCTTAAAAAATATCCCAGAATACACCAAATTGTGTGGAAGTTATTGTCGATTGTCAGTAGTCGTGATTAAGTTTATGTGAAACGTGATTAACTTGTTTAAAGCCTTCTTTGGGATTAAAAATCACTAGAAGTACCGTTGGTGGGAAACTAGATTGTTATTTAGTTTTTATTTGACTGTACCTGTGACTAACAGATTGTAAGTTCTTGTTTATTCCATGGTCATTCTCTTCTGCAATGAGGCCACTCAAAAACTTTGAAGAAAAAATTATACATATTCAAGTGATTCAAAATCTTTTGATAGATCTATTGATTTGTCGATGTTAAAAAACTTTATTATGTGTGGCAATTAACATAGGAATCAAGTTGTTTTTACATATGTTGCATTAAAGATTTTAAAGATTGAAGACTTTGATATATAGATCTTGTTTCTTCGTTTTACTTATTAATTGGGACAAAAATGAATTAATTTTTTTTGTAAATGAAATAGCCTTGTGGATTAACAAGAGGTTTACGATTTTGTATATGTAATACTTGTAGAATCAAGTAGTTTATATATGTCTAGAAAAACTTTAATTGATGTATTTCAAGGAGTTTATGATCTGATCATAACTTGTGGATTCTAGTATTTCATATTTAAAACGGAAGAACCTTGACTTGGAAAACTCTAGACATTTTTCATTTACTCTTTGATTGACGTCCTAAAGAAAATCTTAGTCATCTGGTTGTAGACGGGTAGCGATATTCTTCACGACGGGTTGTGGAGAAACTTTTGACAGTAACATATTTCTGTTAAAGAATTCATGTGGGTAGGCCAGATTGGTTGTAGGTGCAGGGCTACTGAGGAAACAGAGTAACTAGGGGTTAGAATATTTTTTCTTAACTACACGAGGTTTTATTGTAGGTAAGTGTGTAGCAGCTTAATTATAAAAGTATTCAAAATTGGACAAGGTCCCGGTGGTTTTCTACTAGGAAGTTTTCCTCGTTAACAATATCTTGTATGTTTTGTTGTTTACTTTACTTCCACATTATATTGTTTATCTTTATGATTAAAGTAAAAATAAAGGTACGTTAATTACACCTTGTTGATTTGTAATATGTTCCATCTCGGACGAAGATTATATCAAAGGTGTGTATGATATAGGTTAAACGAAAAATAATTGGTGGTGTACTTAGTACCTTCCTTTCAATTAATATCAGAACAATAAAACACGAAAGATATAACAATATGTGTTTGAAAAGATCCAACCTATAAAACATAATCCGAAGTAAGGTTAAGAAAAAACCAAGAAAAGACTCAATTAACATATCACATGATTTTGATACCCTTAAACCCTATAGTTTTTTATCTACTTGTATCGTCATCTATACATGTAAACATCTCATATATGTCTATTAGACAAGCATATAAAGATGTTGTTGAAAACGTAGAAATCTGAGATAAGATTATTGAAAGCTCATACTACATGTCCGACGAATCTTGCTCTGAATTTGAAAGAAAAGCTACAAAGGTAGTTGCAAAACTCGCCAAATCTATTGATCTTCTTACCTATGAAAAACATAGTTTAATAACAGAATTTAATAGCCTTCGGAATGAGATAAACATCAAATACTCGCAACTTGATTCCTTAACTAAGGATCACAAACTACTTCCAGAAAGTAAAAAATCTCTTGGTAAAGATTCAATATCAAAGGAAAGGTTTGACAGAGATCTTGAAAGAGCCTTGACAGATTTTAAAGAACAAGATAACCTTTTTAAGTCAGCAATAGATCTGAAATGTCCATTTGATGATTCTGACTGTGATGAAGAATAAATAGATGAGGATATATCAGATCACATCAAGGACATTAATTAGTTATCTTTCTCTTGAAAATAAGAAGTTAAAAGGGAGAATCAGAACTCTTGAATGCAGAGTTAACTCAAACGACATTCACATTAAATATTGTCATCGAAAGGAATCTATGTTTCGTGAATCGGTCCAAAATTATAGGGAATATTTATGTTCAAAGATTGATGAATATGAAAAACTTTGTCAAGATCTCAAAAAATTGAGAGAAAAACTTGATACGATTGAAGTAAGTATTGACTCTCAACGAATATCGAGTCTTGTAGACAAAGTAAGTGTTAATCTTTCTCAAGAAAAATAATTGAATAAAAGTGTAGATGATTCTCTTGAAAAAAAAAAGTAGGAAAAAGAAAATGACTTGAATAAGTCCAAGGATAACACGAACAAATTAACCTCAATATTAGGAGCAAGTAGAAATTATCGTGATACACAGGGATTGGGCTATAAAGGAATAGATGTTCCTATTTTTATTAAAGGGGTAAACCTTGTCAAGGCTAAAAATCATGTTCAACCAAACACGTTCAAGGGTAATCATTAAGAAAAACTCTATCATTGATATCAACAGAACAACACCCTTATTCAATGATGAAAAGAACAGTTTTCATCAATTTTCGAAGAAAGTAAATCCACAACATGGTAACAATAAGTGTAATATTCCTTATGTTATTAAGCAGTGTTATTATTACGGAAACAAAAATCATTTACAAAGGAGTTGCAGAATTCGATAAAAGCATAAGAAAGCTAACAAGATTCAAGACACATTAGCTTGGGTATCAAATGAAGTGGCTCAGCTCATATTCGAATAATAAGACTGCTCCCTTTGATAAACCAAGTGTAATTTTCAAACTTTTAGGCAAAATAATAATTTAATAATAAAATAAGCTCTACCTATAAACACTCTAAACACTCAACAAAGTACTTTCATAATTGTTAGTATTATAGAAAGGTAAATAACTTTATTCATATAAAGACAATATTTACGGGTACCAAAGAGTAATTTGCACTGATTATTATTTTTTCCTATTTACTTGTGTATTACTCATAACTTCATATCTATGTGTATTACTTATAAAAGCGACAAAAGGAATGAATTGTTACACTAATGAGTATAACAAAATACAAATAACACGGTAAAAATGTACAACATACGTGTTTATCATTTAATCTTTGTCAATACTACTTTTTGTTTTATATCATTTGTTTTGCTTTTAATTTCTCTAATTTTGTGTCATTGTAATACGATCATTATATCATTTAATAGTTCTTAACTTGTATCCTGGTATACAAGTTAACAAGATCCTTGTTTTTTAATATTAGTTTTTGTTTTAGAACACATCTATTCTATATTTATACACTGATTTTGTAAGTTTTTGTAGTAAAATCATCCAAGTTTGATTTAAAAACCGTAAAAACATCTAACATCATGAAAATAATCATCGGATCTACTAAAAAAATATTTATATTCCTAAAATACAAATGGTAAATTTAAAGTAAAGTTGATTATAAATGGATCCTTAACCAATACATGCTTGCATAGGTTAATATTTGTTCTATAATGATAGATATAGAGTTTTTGTTTTTATAAATTACCAACCAAATATTTATGCTACACTTGGAGATGGTGTAATTGTCATTAATTTACTAAATGGGTATGGAAGATGTGTTTTCTAGTAGCACTAGTACTACATTTAACATGATTGTATCATATAATACTGATTATAAAAAAAACATACAACGGTACTCATTAACTATATGTCGTAGCATGCTCTCATCCCAATAGTAAAAAAGTTTTCCCTACTAAAAAGGAAAAAAAAACTTTGTAAATACAAGAGAGAGAAAAAAACATTATACAAATCCACCTAGTTTGTCAATCTTTTTGGAAATGATAAAAGGAAAGATACTTTTGTACAACAGAAAAACTCTATTCTGAAGAATTGTATAATCATTGGGTTTATACCAATGAAAAAAAAACGTATTTTTCAATAGAATTGATGCTCTAGAAAGAGGGTCTCTGAAACTGGATGTACTTCAAAAAAGGATTAGATTATGCAATGATGAAACTGAACAAGAATGCCTGCCTAAAGGGTATGATCCTTTTTTGGACAGAACCCGTCGCGGAAGCGAAAAAAAAAAGTATTTCAACTCAAGTTGAATATGAATTAGGCTTTCTCGGACGAAGGTTGGATTTGGATAAATAAATTTCATAATATATTTCCTACAAACTACCAAGAATTGGAAGAAAAAAAGGAAAAATTGGAGGAAAAATCCTTCCTTCCAGAAGAAGGAAAACTTACAAGAAAGTGAGTGTGAGTGTAAATGTAGTTATTTTTTCTGATATGACATCAACGATATATCATATGTCGTTTTTATGATACAACGTTCTTCTTTCGCTCCACTATTCTAAGCAGCTGGTTGATTGGTTCTCTTATACAACATTGTGAAAAAATTAAGATAAAGAATCTATATCCCACTCCATATGTTCTTTGATTCATTACTATTGTTTAGTAGTACTTTTAGTTCTTTTCTACGTCAAATCAAAGATGAAAAAAAGATCATAAATTATTTAATCTTTTTTTATCTGATTATTTTGGGTTAATTATCGTTTGTACTTAGGTTTTGTCTGGGGTTTGGTCAAAAACTTTGAATTAAGGTTGGGTATAAACATAGAAATTAAGGATTTTAATGATGATGATGGTGATGATGATGGTGATGATGATTATTTAATCCTTTTCTATTTGATTATTTTGGGTTAACTGTCGTTTGTACTTGGGTTTTTTCCGGGATTTGGTCAAATTTTTATCCAATTTAAGATTTTGTACCTGGATTTCACGTTGACCCGCATCGACTTCACTAAGTCGTAATGTTTGTTTGTTAAAATCATTATTAAACATAAGTCATGTACACCCCCTCTACTTGACCTATTTTTTTCTTTCATTTTCACCTAACCCTAAATTCTTTTCGTTATCTTCATCTCTATGGACGCTTGTTTAGTTGTAGCCTTGTAGGAGATATTCTGGTACCATCTAATTAGGCTCCAATGTGCTGAAGTTCAGTTGTATGAGACAAAATCAATTGGTAACAGTTGGAAGATCAGATGGGAGTTAGTAAAATCCAACCAAAGATTATGCTTTGATTTATTATTATTTTGCTTTTTCTCTTTATTAATTAATCACTCAATAAAATTTTGTATATATTCAAATCTACAAGATGCGAATAATGGTGAGCTAGAATTTTATATTTATTGGAATGCCTCTACGTAGTTAAGGTTTATGGATTGTTGTCATTTACATTTGGTAAATGTTAACATGATTGGTGCTATTACAAATAACATCATGTCGAACAGTAAGCGGTGTTCAAATCTTCAAGCAACAGCAGCTTAGATCTAACTCATTTTTGTATGTTGCGTTATAGCACTACTTAACGACTAATCACTAAACTTTAAATTAGGTTTGGGTATAAACATAGAAATTAGGGATTGTAATGATGATGGTGATGATGATGACGACAACAATAGGTTTATGATGGAAGAAATTTATGATGATTATCATTCGAGATGGTGGTCTATGAATTGAAAGAATTGGGTTAGATTCTGAAGCTGAAGAGATGATGGAATTTTTGGGATTCGCTTTCAATTCGGAGGAGAAGACGATGATGGAATCAACAGTAATTACAATAATGACTAAGGGTAAATCTATAAAATAAGTCTCTTTGTTTGATAAAGTTAGGTCTAACATAGTCAACGTGGGTCAATATGAAGTCCAGGTATCAAATCCTAAGTTGATAAAAATTAGACCAGAAACTAATGTCGGACAAAACCCAAGTAACAAACATTAATTAACCCGATTCTTTTTCTTGCCAAGTATGAAAAGTTGTTTAGATGAAACTTTAAAAATTATTTTATACAATTTTTTGATTCATAACTATTGCTTGATAGTAGTTTTGGTGTTTCTTAATGTTTGTGGCATTCATAAGAGAACGATTTTTTGATATAATTTCTAGTGTATCTTTAATCTATATTTTCGAACCACCCCTTAAATCATAATGTTACAGGAAACTATACCATAGATGAGTAATCTTATCAAACAGTGCATTCAAAACTAATTTTTCAATGTCGTACTAGTCCAACGTTATTCAAAAAGGAAGTGTCAAGAATATTTTACTATTTTTTGTAGGTTGATGTCGTCTAATTTGAGAACTGAATGGATAAAGGGTGTCATCCTACATCTAAAATTTAAAGAGCATCAACCATTTATAACCTTATCATGGTAAATCCCAAATTTTTCAACTACGGAAGCTTACTGGAGAGAAAATCAGAAGACATAAATCCTATAATTGAGCATGCATCCATGGTCGTACGTAGAGCTTAATCGACCTCAATTTTGTACCAAGTATTATTGTCAACAAAGAAAACGTTTCAAGCATTGTTTTTAAGCATCATCAGCTTAAAATCAATACGATACTATATTGCTTCGAGGCTAAAAATTTTAAGGAATTACATAAAATAATGACAATTTGGAGTCAATGACTATTTAGCAGAAACATCAAAAAATTGATAATATATCATAATAAGAAAAAGGGAAGAAACTGTTTTGTATGAACCTCTGGGTTGATGAAAATCCGAAACTTCCCAATAAGAAAATATTGATGTTAGAATCTTTGCAAGCAACATTTACAAATAGAAGTAAGAAGGAAATTCTGTATGTATACACCCACAGACTGAGAAACATCTGAAAGATGCATGATTTATTGTTACATACGTAAAAGAAAAAAAAATGAGTAGCTTTTCTTCTACACTTACAAACTACGTTTAAATCGAAATAACATAACCCCTCACTGCACTCCACGTAACCCTCATATTCAACAACATATATCCTTGCTAAGCAATACGAAAAGACTCAAACAACATTGTTCATATGCAACACCTTAAGCTAAACTTGCAAGTTTCAAGTTTTGTGTTCTGGGCTACTGAAACACTTTACTTCACAGTTAAAATTCCCTACCACCCACTCATATAAGCACTAAAAATAAAGAGTTTTAGTTTACCTTCCCTACACCCACCAACACATTTGAAACTTGGAGATACATTGTTTCACTAGAACACCACCAGAACCACCAACAATGAAGCATGAATTTGATTTTAATATTTTTTACAGGTATGTAGTTTGTAACATTGTTTTTTTTTATTATTCCATTTGATTGGTTCTTGAACATGTTGATTGATATATTCATGAAGGGTGGTTTGTTTAAATTCTAAGGTGATTTCATAAGTGTTTTTAATATCTAATCTAGTCTATGAGTGTTATGAGTGTTATTTCCAGGTGGTAATCGTGGCAATCGTCATCTTGTGATACACTTCCTTATAGCTTGTGATAGTTAACCTAATATCAATACAAAGTTACAAAATCAATGCAAAACTAGATAATAAATGTGTTCTTAACATATGCTTGTGCTCTAAAATAGAAAATCATATTACAATGACACAAAGTTCAAGAAATTAAAATCGAATCAAATAATATAAAACAAAAAGTAGTATTGAAAAAGGATATAATTTTTCATAATTGGTTAATACTATTGGATAACATTGATTTACTCTGAACTGAGTAATATCTATAATAAGATAGCTCTTGAAGATGCTATGGAATTAAGGTTGTGTTTTACTTCAATAGTAGTGGTATTGGAACAAAGGTTATTGCCAGATACGGTCTAGGAATGAGCTAAAAAGTATATGTCAATGCAAAAGTTGCATGTCGAAGCATTGTACCACAGGGATCAATGTGCCTTCATATTTCCTAGTCGAAACTGAAAGGGTCCGCTTTATCCAGGACCAGGGTTGCGGTAATTGTGACACTTGAAAAGTTACAGTTGCTAGTTATATTTATAAATTGGATCATGACAGCTTTGTTTTTAGTTTTATTGCTAAAGAGTGTCACAATTTTTTTTATTCTGATGACAGCTTGTTAATTACAACTTCTTTACCATTCTACTGATTCAAGTTGATTCTTATTATTCTAAATTACAGGAGCTAATTGATGAAAACCTCAAAAAAAAAATGGGCTCTTCTTGTGGATGGATCAAGTAGTTATGAAGATTATAGAAATCAGGCTGATGTTTATCATCAATACCATATCTTAAAAAAGGGAAGTCTAAAGGATGAAAATATAGTTATATGTCGCCTATCATCCTGAGAATCCAAGACCTAGAATTCTCATCAGCAACTTCAGCTGTTTGGATTTTTATAATGGCGTCTCGTAGGTACATATAATTATATGCAAATATTTCTTCTTTTTGTTCATAATCGGGTGGTAAGCTATCTATGTCTCTAAATATAATCGAGATTTTCCTTTGGATTTATTTTGGTATTTACGTCAGTTAGAAGTCAATTGATTATAATTAATAACTGATGTTGAAATTAAATTACTACGTTTTACATTGATTATGAACTTCATGAGTTCAGTTTCAGATAAACAAATGATGAGAGTTTTTCAGTATATGATTTATGCAGGAATACATCAATTTGGTTATATAAAAGTTAATGATTTATTATATTGCAATCTTCTATATGAGTGAGATTCATTGATTTACTAGTACTTGTCTGTCTTTATAAATTTTTTGAATTGTTAATGGTAAGGAGATGGAATTTTTTATGCATCGAAAGTGGAAGAGAGGTTAGTAATCACTTTTAAGTGAAACCGTAAAGACTGATTCTTTAGAAGGTACATATAAGAGTAAAACATATTTTACACTTTTCTTCGTTCTACAAACACTGCTCACAACCGTCTTTTATAAATATTGTTTTGTCCGACCTGGTAAATAAGGTATAATCTACTCTAAACTCAGTAGTATATTATATTGATTCTTTTCATGATGTCCATGATTTGATTGATAAGTTTATAGTTTTTTTTTTAATTTTGGTTAATAGTAGTATATTATATTGATTCTTTTTTTGATGTTTCAAAGAATCCATATTGTTTTGTGTGTTTTTCTATCTTTATCTATGGCTTTTAAGTTGCTAATAAGTTGTAGTGATTACTAGTTTAGATCATGTGTTATGGTAAAGAAATTTATGTGTAAAATTTCCATATAGAATTAATCTTAAGAGATGAAAGTTGTGTCTTCAAAGGATGCTATCCTCTGGACTAGCTAGCCACAAGGCTAAAAAACATGGAAAATGGTTTCTAAAGCATACATTGAGAGCAAAGAAAATGCACGAAAACATATTACTCTGAAGTAGCATAAAAGGTCGAACTGAAGAGGTAAATGCGTAACTTAAAAACAATTGTTAAAAAGACAAAAAAAAAAAAAAAAAAACTAAACATACTGCTCTCTCTTTCAATCATTCTACACATATAATCAAAAAAACACCGAATTATTTTTCTTCATGGGTGGTATTCAATCTTTATCTTTGAGTCTTAAGGATGGGTATTCACTGATTGTAAATGATGTAGACCTCATGAAAAAATCTAAGAAAGAGGGGGTAGATTTCATGAAGCAGTCAACTGATAAAGATTGTGAAGCAAGGAGTTTCTGGAGAAATTAACCGGATCAGAGTTTATTTGGTTGTTAAACCGATTGACAAATTCACCAAAAGTATGCATAACAAGGAATTCGTAGAAAAAGTTACATAAATTAGCAATGATGTTGTTAACAGAAGTGTAATGTCGTTGATTAATAATGAAGAATTTTTGTGTAGGTAATAGAAAAGACCAAGATAACACTGATGATGGCCAAGAAAATTATTCCAACAATGTGAAATCCAAATTTGAACCTGAAAAAGGACCTGATAATACATAAAATCTCTAATTGGTTATTGTTGTCTAATAAAGGTGTAATATCCTGATTCGGAATATAAGATGTGGTTTTTCCTTTCCTAACACCGAGGTCTTTTCAGCACAACTGGCTCAGAGTTGGCAAAAAAGTCTGCAGTTAAGCGTGCTCGGGCGGGAGTAATCCAGGGATGGGTGACCTCCCGGGAAGCTGCTTGTCACGGGGTCAGTCCTACGCCTCGACTTTCTTCCGTGCGGCACTTGTCCAGAATTCCGTTACTAGATAAGTAAGCCTTCCCAATGAAGTTTAACACAACTTCAAGTGACTACTCAAGATCAAACTCACAAGAAACTCAAGAACAACTTAAGAACACTCAAGAAGAAAGATGAATGTTTGAATGGAAGTTGTATGCTTGTATTGCTCTCCCAAACTTGGATGATTTACAAATGAGGGTGGCATCCCTATTTATACTAGTTGGGATGCCAAGAATGTTCTAGACAATGATCTAAGATCTTTACAAATGTATGGCTAAGATCTACTTCTAGATTATTCTATACATATCCACATATATCTACACCATTCTAGAATATTCAAAGAAAAGGACAAATGAGAGAAGATTCTAGAATGGGAGGCTAGCCATTTAGCCAAAGGGGCTTAGCCAAGGTGGTGCACAAGGGTGAGTTAGCCACGTGTTGAGCCATTTGGTGCACCCTTGTGACATTCTCCCCCACCCGAATTCGCAGACGTCCTCGTCGCGTTGTACTTGTCGATGAGATCTTTGTTTTGCCAAAGTAAGTCTTCATGTTCCCAACTGGCTTCACTGTCTGGTTGATCCTTCCATCGAACTAGATATTCTTTGTAAACTCGACCCGCTCTTGAGACACGTCTGTGTGACTCTATGCTTGAAACCTGCTTGTCTAGAGAGGTAATCATATTGAACGGAGCCCTCTTGGTAATTCCTCTAGACTCGTCATCTTGATCCGCATAGTATGGCTTCAAGCAGCTAACATGAAAGACGGGATAGATTTTCATGTGGCTTGGCAGCTCCAATCTATAAGACGCCTTCCTGACTTTCTTGATGATGCGAAACGGACCCTTGTATCGTCGAATGAGTCCCTTGTGTACCTTTCGAAAAGCTTTGAACTGTTGGGGGTTCAACTTCAGCATGATTAAGTCATCTTCTTCGAAAGATACGGGTCTCCTTTTCTCGTCCGCCCATTTCTTCATTCGCTGAGAGGCTTTCTCCAAGTATGCTTTGGCCAAGTCGTGCTTCTCATGCAACTCCTTAGTGAATTGAAAAGCAGCAGGGCTCTTTCCTCTATATCCTCCAGCGAGTGTGTGTGGCATCAAAGGTTGCTGGCCTGTGGCTAACTCAAATGGACTATGTCCAGATGATTCATTCTTCTGCAAATTATAGCAAAACTGAGCCACGTCCAATAATTCCACCCAATTTCTTTGGTTAACGTTCGCGAAGTGTCTCAAGTACTCCTCCAACAAGGCTTTGGTGCGCTCCGTTTGTCCATCTGTTTGAGGATGAAAGCTTGTGGAGAAGTTGAGCTCGGACCCAAGCAATTTGAACACCTCTGTCCAAAATTTCCCCGTAAATCTTGGATCGCGATCGCTAACTATTATCTTTGGTATGCCCCAATATTTTACCACGTACTTTACGAACATTCGAGCAGCCTGTTCTGCGGTGCAGTCTGTTGGTGCAGGGATGAAGGTAGAATACTTGGTGAACCTGTCCACGACCACCAAGATTGATCCCAAGCCATCCACCTTGGGTAAGGCAGAGATGAAGTCCATCGATAAACACTCCCACGGTCTATCTGGCACTGGTAATGGCTCTAGAAGTCCTCCTGACTTCTTGTGTTCTACCTTATCCTGCTGGCATACTAGACACGTCCGAACATAGGCATCCACGTCGTCCTCCATGTTTGGCCAGTAATAGTTTGCTTCCAACAAAGCCAGCGTCCTTCTATGACCAGGATGGCCTGCTGATGTAATTTTAATATAGTGGTAAAAAGAGGGTTCGATTCTCGAACTTGTGAAGGTAATGATTTTAGAAAATAATGGATTAAACCTAAACTAATAAAAATCAGGAAAATA
>JAJJMC010020031.1:2226166-2323929 GCA_023531435.1 Papaver californicum | reverse complement strand
ATTATTCTATACATATCCACATATATCTACACCATTCTAGAATATTCTAAGAAAAGGACAAATGAGAGAAGATTCTAGAATGGGAGGCTAGCCATTTAGCCAAAGGGGCTAGCCAAGGTGGTGCAAAAGGATGAGTTAGCCATGTGTTGAGCCATTTGGTGCACCCTTGTGACATGTTGTTGGATAACCGCAGCGGTGGCCGTTGAAAACCCCACACTGCCGGATAACCGCACTGGCTAAGTAGGGACAATATCGGTGGAGGGTCGGGTCACTACAAAAGAAAATTTTATTTTTTTTGTTTCTAATGTTTTCAGAGTCCTATGGTGATTTTGATATACAAAGTTAAAACGAGAAATTCTTAGGACCGAGGTAGGCCATCGTATTCATATATTCGATAAACAAAAATAAAAGGAAAAAAAATTGGTGGGGATCTATTTGAAAGTTCATGCACCAAGTTTTTAAAATAAACGCTTAGGGTGAGCATAAAGATATATTCTTTTTCTCTTCTCACCTTCTTATTGTTTTTTATTCGTTTGCTTCTTTTTTAGGAGGTTTTGGCTTTACGTCTTTTGTTTTTTATCAATAAATTCTCCTAATGAGTTTATCAAAAAAAAATATTTTAGGAACAAACGGATCCCTTGACGTAAATTTTTAAACTTTTTATATAATTTTTCCACCATCAGATATAAATAAATGGATGGTTGATAATGCTTCCTTTTTAAAAAAGAATCTCATATTGATTCTGACCATCGATCCACTTGCATCTGATGGTTAAGAAATTAAGTAAAAAAATAAATAAATCATAAATTCAAGTCAAATGATCTGCTCACATACTTAAATAATATTATATTAGAACATTTAAAGGATCCTAAAAATAAAGGATATTTTTTATTCTCTTTGGTTAAACTAAGCTTGTTTAAGTAGTTATTAACAAAATAGTTGGGACTGTGGTATCAAAGTTGGTAGAGCCAAATTTATGTGCTACCATCATATGGTAGGATCTACCGCTAAATTTGGCATTTTCCTTCAACATTGTGTATATTTTGAATTTGGTTAGAACAAGTTTTATGGTGGAATAATTTTATCTTCCAAATTCTATGATACCTAAGCAGTTGGAATAGATCGTGTAAGTACAAGTCTAATGTCGGAGGTAAAATAGATTCCAAAACGTGATTTCGAATTGCATTTATCGCAATTCCATAATTGCGTTCAATCTTGGTCCATAAAATTAACGGTTAGAAAGAGACAATTAGATTTAAAAATAAAATCAACTACAAGATTGAGCGTAATTTGGAATTGTGTTCAATACAATTTGAATTGGCATTTTAGTTTGGATCCAAATTATCTTCCATGAAACCTTAAATATACCTTAGAAAAAGTATGGATGACCCCAACTTGAAAACCGCTAGACTTAACATTGTACATTTTTCTAAACTTGAATAGCTTGAATCCCACCATAAGACTTACCCTTATAATGTATACCCACCCACGTATGCCTTTTGGTAACTTCCGGTTTAATGTGTATCACTTTTTAAGTCAAATTCACTATCACAAAGAAAAAAATGGCACGGCTATCATTTTTCTTTCCAAATGGCCCTATTTTGGGGTCACTTTCGATTTCGATTCAAATTGTTTCCTAACTGCTAGCCAAGTATATAATCGCTGAAAATTCAGTAGTATCTGTATAATCCTTTTCTATGTAGGTCTTTATGAAGTTACTTACAAAGACAACTTCAATGCATGAATCCGTACCGAGTCTACTCAAGTATTCAGATGAACTTTACCCGATTGTTAAAATAGTAAAGTTAGAACTCTTCATATGGTCACAAGTCAAGACACGTTTCATATGGTTGAACCATCCCTTACCACCTTACCTAACCCATCTAAACATTTCCATTTTTTCTACCTTCTTCTGCGAGTTTCACCCACTAGGTGTTTCTACCTGGCAATGCAATCAGAGTTCAAACTTGTTCTTATCTTCTTCTTCTCTTTTTTTTACATGTATTTTTTTCCAGAATAAGTCGATTGAGAAATTCGATCTATCTCAAATATGAGAATTAACTTTCTGACCAACTAATTTGATCTCGATTGGTTAAATTATCGGTGTCTTTACTACTGCTGAATTATAAAACAAGAACAAAGTGGTCTATATTATAAATATGTATGTTTATTATTCACACATGTACACATTTAGTTCACAAGGGGAAAATGATTTATAGACTTTGTCTATTCTATCTCTTTCATTGCAACTAACAAAGAATTTCACAAAAGTAAGGTTTTGACAGTGACTACATCGTGATCCACCATCACCTAACACCACCACCGGATGTGTAAAGAAGAATTTTTTGGTCAGTAAAAAAACAAACAAAGTGTCTAAGAAATCTGCCGGCAAGTATAGTTACTACCCAGAACATGTACATATTCCCCGGATATTTCCTCGAGCTCCGACAACGCCACCTTCAGCTTCCTTTCCTCCTCGGTCTCCAAGTCCAATATGAACACATAATCAAAACAACAAGATGGTTGTTTTTGGTGGTGGTTGTTTTTCACGATCACCGGGTTTGATCTGTTGGGACGGTGCTCCACCCTCGTAACATTTATACTGGCCCTCTCGAAAATTGCTAGAGCCTTGTGCATATTGGACACTCCCTTCTCAAGTGTGAAAGCTATTGTAGTCTTCTTGTTACCACTGCTAGTACTACTAGTATTAGCATTTTTTAGTCCCAACTCCAAGAACCTATTAAAATTGCCACTGTTGCTAGTATCTTGAATATTCTCCTCCACAATCTGCAAACCGAATTCCTTGCCGGCTACTCTGCTTCCAATAACGGCCGTATCCGAGATCCCGTTCTCGGATATGAACTTTGCAGCATCGGCCGCATTTTCTACCTCAATTATCTCCAGATCACAACCAAGACTGCTTAAGTAGGACTTGTACTCAAGCAGCTTAGTCTTGCAGTGGCTGAGAGCTTGTGGATGGCTGACAATCCTTCTGATATTGATCAATTGGCTATTACTGGCCAAGAGGCAGTGATTCACTGGTATGGTTAATTCGCTAAGGATCTCAACATTCTGGCCGTGTCGCAGAAGTAAATCAAGGTTGCGATCGATAGTGCCGTCTAAGGAGTTCTCGATGGGTATGATGGCACGGTCTGCGGATCTATCCTCTAGTGCTTGAAAGGCATCTTCCATTCCAGTACTGCAAGATGATAATAAATCAACATTCGAGATATTGCTAGAGAAGGCTTTCACAGCTGCCTCTTGGCAATATGAGCCTCTTACACCCTGATACACCACCTTAATAGTTGGACGCCGTCTATAACCACGGCCATATGATGAGAAACCATGACTACTACCCCCAATAAATAAATCATCGTCATCGCTTTCGTCGTCATCCGTACAGCGATGATGCCTTGGTAATGACGGTAGTCTGAATAAACGCTCTAAATCTTCTACAACTTGTTTTTTTGTCTTTGTGGTCGTGGTTGCTGTATTACGGGTGTCACTACTACTCGTACTACTAGTAGTTGTACTCGAACTCGCCTTCTCCTGCTGCGTTTTAGGATTAGTTCTAGTCTTACTGCTTCGATTTCGCATCGCGCGATAACTATCAGAGTCGGAAGCTAACTTATTTCTGACTACTAGCATCCTCGGCATCACCTTTTTGGTCTCACAGCTGAAAAAACTACTTGTGTTTGTTAATCTAATAGATGAGTTTCCGGCGATCGAGGACACTGTAGTACTAGTAGAAGCTGAATTGCTCATTGTTAGAGCTTGATTATTGATAAGCATCGCCATTTTCTATATGTTTTGGTTTTCTATTTGTTAGAAATGTATGGTATGCACAGGAGATCGTTTTGAGATCCCTGGCTTGAAAAGAAGTGAGACGAGTTGCATTTATACTTGTCAATATCATCATCAACCCATGACATTACAATATTGGAGGGCATCTTAGACCAAAGACACATATGTTGACACGTTTGCATATAAAAAAAATTGGAAAATGGTTGGTGAGGTGAAGAGTAGAGAAGAGTCTTGACAACTACAACAATTGCATTGCATTTGCTCTGATTTTGTGTAAAGGTAGATAGAGTGGGGAGTGGTGCAAGTGGGTGTTAATGTATGAATCAATTGTTGTCGTGGAAACGCGCGGACTACTACTTTTTTTTTCTTTTTTCTTCTTCTCACCTACCACACCACACTGAATCCATCCATCCGTCAGGTAAGTCAGTATGTACGGCTAAATTGGTCAGCAATTGTCATTCTTTGCTGTTTGGAAAGTACTTGCCACAAAAGCGATACCACTAGTGCTAATTCTATCTAGCACTTTGCATGCTGCTATTTAGGTAGGT
Source organism: Papaver californicum (assembly GCA_023531435.1). NCBI lineage: Eukaryota > Viridiplantae > Streptophyta > Magnoliopsida > Ranunculales > Papaveraceae > Papaver > Papaver californicum. The sequence continues at coordinate 2,319,577 of JAJJMC010020031.1, read as the reverse complement.
AGATAACACTATGTTTTGTTTTTTTTATGTGTTTTGAGATGTAATTGTTAACATCGTGTTTGTTTGGATTTGGTCTCTTTTTGATCTGACAAGAGTCAGATGTCAGATTATTTTTTATTTTTCCAATGTTAGATTTGAGGTTTGTTTTGGTTCATTCAATTAACTAAGAAATATTTGAGATATTTATAATTTTTATAGCTCAGGTGTGAAACATATATTTGAATAGATTCAAAAGAATTATATGATCTTACTGCTTAATAATTTTGATTCAGATGTGATTAGTCATTTTAAAACGCAATGCATCGATTCAAATTCCGAATTAGACGAGTTAATTGAGTTTGGAAAACAACTTGTTAGATGGGAAAATGCAAGCTACTTGCATGTTGACTGAGAGCATAGTTCTTAGAATCTTATGATTCACGATTCAAATCAACATTTAGAAAATCGATCTGACTTATTAATATGAATCGTATCTGCCAAGAATCAGAAAGATTTTTCAGGATATGGAATTCTTGACTAGTCTATTTAAACTGAAAAAACAAGCTAAATATGGGATTTAACCAATCTCCCCGTGCTTATGTAGTTAACAATTAAACCATTATATTATGCTAGCTTGTTTACTAATAATCAATTTCTATTAAGTTTATATAAATTTCAGTTTTTATCTGACATAAAATAATTCTAAGATAATAAAAATATGGCAGTGAATTTAATTCACAATTTATTATGTGATTTGATCCTTAAAATATAAAAACGATTAGTGTCTTGATTCACGGTTTCATAACCTTGACAAAGATATTTATTCTCTCATTTTTTATTAGATTTTCAATCTTTTAAAATATAATAACTAAATCTTTATATTTAAGATGTTTCATAGAAAAAAAAAAGTCAAATTTTCGGCTAGGAATCTCTATGGTTTTTGTCAATAACTTGCTAATTTGCTAGCATTCTACCAGGCTCAATTCATATGATAAAGGCATGAGTCGAATGATAACTATATGAGCATGCTAGATTATTTTACAAAAAAAGAAAAGTAAAATGGCTCAGAGGGTGTGGCTAGTGTGGTAGGTAGGTGAACACTCTAATTCAAGGCAAATAATAAGTCAAATTGTTTGTTTTGAAATTCGTTTATGTTCATTTCTGGGGGCAACGGGAAGGAAATTTCTTCGTTTGGTACAAAGTCATCTCATCCCATTGGTTAAGAGCTTGGATATTTACAATACAATTGAATTGGCAATTGCTAGTGTGGTACCTCCTTACTTAACAATATGAAGATTGTTGTACTGGTACTTCTTCAAGACTTGCTTATCTTTTTTTTTATTAGGCTTCAAAAATAAGAAAATCTTTTTGTTATTATAATCTTATTTTGACTATTTATATATACTTAAAAATAAATTAAAGAAAAAAGATAATATGGATTTGAATTTTATAAATAAGTGTACCGTAACGGTCCAACAACTCCAGCCTAAACAACATAAACATAGTCAGTCCAATCCACTAAGAATCCCTGAGACAGGTTGGTGTATCCATTAATAATCTCTTTGAATTCTTTTTCTTTTCTTTTTATTTTTGCTTCTCCGGATCAGTTTTCTTTTACAATTATTCAGAACATGGATCCAACTAGGCTGATATATCAAAAATATTAAATATGGATCAATTTTTATGGTCCAAATAAGGACAAATAAAATTTAGTTAAATTTAGTTATCTGATATAATTTTGAAGGTTTTATTTAAACATTAAAACTCCATCTCCTGTTAATCTCAATGGTAGAGTGGATTGGTCCACATTTGGACCATCCTATTAGTCCACTTCTAGACAGGTTGTCGATATATTATCACATGTAGACATGGATATATGTATGGATCCAACTGGGCCGATCCAGGCTCTTTTGCCAATATGTATGTTGGTGGTTTGTTTCCGATTCTGCTATTGTGATTCTGCTACCTACCTATGATTCTACTACTTATAATTTTTCTACTTGTGATCATGTTACTTGAAACAAGTCGTCAAATTATTGTCGAAAATCGTTACTTCGGTCTTAGTCCTGTAAGTTTGGATCTGTTTGTTTTGTAATTTCAGGACCAAATCTATGTATTATCTAAAAAAAATATACGTTTTTTGGTGGTGGTATGTTTTCCTCCTTGAATGGTAGGTGAAGTTTTTACATTCATTCTTAACAGACGGTCCGGAAGCCGTGTATTCTGAATTAAATCTATTTTTATGCATAATTTTTTTTTAAGTTTTAATTTTACATATTAATTTAATTAGTTAAATTATTTCACATGCGTATTTTTGCTCACACTCCTTGAAATATAAAGTTTATACTCATTAACAAAATCTAACTCTCCTGAATTGGACAAATAAAAAATTCTTTTGGAGAACTATTGTTCCTAACAAAAATTCGGAAACCTACAAAGAAATATTTGGCCGCTAAGAAAGATTGGTTTGGAGTCTTTTAAACGGCTGTATGCTTTGATTTGTTTTTCTTTTAATATAATAAATTATAATTTTTATTCGTCAGTACTAATTTTTCTATCGATAAAAAAATACAATGTCACTATGATATAATAGTAGTAAAGTTATGTGAAAATTTCGATTTGGTCCATTTATATTAAGGACCATATCAGTTTAGTCCACCATTAAACAAGGAAATTTAGTTCGGTACTTATTTATTCAAAAATATTAAAATAACTAAACAATATTTCTCTTTCTTTTTTCACACTCTTTTTTAAAATAAGGAAAAATAACTTAAAAATTAAATATCTCTTGAACCATAAGTCCAAAATTAACAAATCTTATATATTTGGAAAGCTCTCGACGAGATCTACAAAAAGAGTAACAATTGTAATATTTTTCGAAATTTTAATTTTTGCGGTATTGGTAATGGTAGTTCATATTCAAGAATGAACATCATTATAGAGTATGATAGTTCATTTTTAGCAATTTAATTTGTATAATAAACTCGTAACATTGGTGGTTTATTATAACAGTTTAACTCGTAGAATGAACTCGTAATATTGGTAGTCATTCTAACAGTTCATTTTGTAGAATGAACTCGTAATGGTAGTTCATTCTATCAGTTCATTATGTAGAATGAACTCATACGGTTGTTCATTCTAGCAGTCCATTTGGTAGAATGAACTCGTAATTGTAGTTTATTAAAACAGTTCATTTTGTAGAATGAACTCTAAATGGTAGTTCATTCTAACAGTCCATTTTGTAGAATGAACTCGTAATGGTAGTTCATTATTGCATGCAATGGTAGTTTATTCTATAAAATAAACTCGCAAAGTTAGTTCATTACAATGGTAGTTCATTCTAGCAGTTCATTTTGTAGAATAAACCGTTATGAGAGTTCATCTAGCCATTTATTTTGTAGAATGAACTCGTAATGGTGGTTCATTCTAGCATGTAATGGTAGTTTATTATGTAAAATGAACTCGCAAAGTTAGTTCATTGCAATGGTAATCAATTCTAGCAGTTCATTTTGTAGAATGAACTCGTACTGATAGTTCATTTTATAGTTTATCTTTAGTTAAACGATAACATACAAATTAAAGCTTCAAAAAAAATAGTGAAAGTGGTACTCATTTAGTAGATCTCATCAAGAGCTTTCCGAATATATAAAATTTGTTAAATTTTGATTTGTGATTCGAGAGATATTTAATTTGTAAGTTTTTTTTTTACTTTTAAAAAGAGAGAAAAAGGTATTTCTGACACTAATTTAAAAAATGATGACGTCATTCCGCATGAGTAACATTCACCTTATGACCAAATTACAATTTTTAGACCAAACTGATAATACAGTAAAACCTCTATAAATTAATACTCGATAAATTAATAACCTCGATAAAATTAATAATTTGTCCAGTCCCAACTTAGGACCAGTATAAAATTGGACCCCAATCGATAAAATAATAAGATAATAACTTTTTTGAAATCCCAGTGTATATATATTGGTCCCAATGAAACTATAAATTAATAATTACTAAAAGATTCTAAATTCTAAGATTGTCTAGTAAAAAATGAATCTATAGTCATTTGTTTTTTGTTGAACTTCAAATCTATATTGAGTTCATCTTTAAATCTCCTCATTGCACTTAAGAGTTGGGGCATTGTCTTCTCGTATTGCAACAAAAAGTTGTGAAGAGTTGTTGCCGCTTGCAATGCTTCTTTCCGAGTGACCGGTTCCAAAGCTATTAAATCATCCTCAACTTCGTCATCGACCGGATTTTGAATGGTATCCGCCACAATTTCTTCAATGCTTTGAACCTCGTAACATTCATTATTTTCACCAGGATAATCTAGCAAGTGATTCACATCCATTTTGTGCCGATAATGCATACCTGTAATCAAGTTCTCAAGCTCACGAATGTCTTCCCCAGAATTTACATCGTTTAAATCACTTGAGCCGGTTGGATTCGCCGAACGAATTTTACAGTGTCGAAAGCAATTTGCTATGGCCTCTTGTTGCACATTTCTCCAAGCTGAGACGGCCAAATTGATAGCATCTAAAACATTAATCTTTTCCGGAGAAGAAATGTCCAACTCATAACCTTCCAAAATCTTACGGTAAAACCTTTTACGGTAGTATATTTTAAAGGCTCTAATTATCCCAGCATCACATGGTTGAATTTTTGAAGTCATGTTTGGCGGTAGAAAAAACAACTCAATGTTTTGCAACCCTTGGATATTATTTGAATGGGATGGACAATTATCCACTACCAAGAGAATTTTTCGACCGTGCATTTTTTCATCCAGCCAACGAACATATTCTTCGAAAAGCAACCTAGTCATCCATGCTCTTTTGTTGGCACGGTATTCACAATCTAGGCTATTCATGTTGATATTCTTAAAACAACGTGGCTTTGCATACTTACCAATGATCCATAGAGGAATTTTTTTCGAGCCATCCTCATTGCAACAAATAACAATTGTAAGTCTTTCCTTGTCCTGTTTCCTACCTTCAAGTTGTTTTGTTGCAAGTGAATGGCAGCTTGTAACCTGTAAAACAAACCAGTTTCATCCAGATTAAAAACATCTTTCATAGGAAATTGATCAATTTTTTCCCTTATAGACTCCAATTTCTTCTCCATGTCATGCGTGTCGACTGAGCCACTTTCTACGAAACGGCGATATGATTTGATACCATGCCTTAACTTAAATTTCTCAAGCCATCCTTGTGAAAGTTAATGCTCTGAAGAATCCTGTGGATACAAAAGCTTCAGCGCCTCAACCGCCTTCTCTATGATTAGCTCTCCTGTTATATTCACACGCTCTTGATGTTGGAGAAACCATTCATAAACAACTTTCTCCATGTCCGGGTACATGGCTGGTTTGTGACGCTTGGAAGATCCACCTTTGTCAAAGTCAGCTGATAGGAACTCTGATGATCGCTTGAGAGTTTTTGATATTGTTCCTTGACTAACTTTCAAATTGAAAGTTTTGTCAACCCACTGCACCAAATCTTGTTGAGTGCAACCTTGGTGATCTCTCTTATACTCGCATAACAATTTTCGTTGTTGATCAGTCATTGTTGATTTTTGAACACCTTTTAGTTTAGGAGCCATAGTTGATGTGATTTTAAAAAAATTCAATGGACATTTTATAGTGATCAATTTCTAACCATGTTTAATGTACTGCGTTGGTACCATGGACCAACTTTTTGGTACCATGAACTAACTTTTTACTTATTCAAAAACAATGAACTTGACAAATTCAATTAATTTGTGAATGTACATTCATAAAATGTGCCTTGGAACTTGTTTTTGTAATTTATTTTTCATCTCTAACTAATATACATTGTAACTAGTACATTGGACTTGGAAATTTAAAGGTAATACGTAAAACCTCTTTAAATTAATAAATTATTAATTTATCGATATAATAATATCTCGCTAAATTAATAAAATATGCCGGTCCCAACATTATTAATTTATAGAGGTTTTACTGTATACTTTTAAAAAAGGATCTTAAAGTAATTGGACCAAGTCAATATGATCAAACTAACACAATATAATTTATATTAGAACCAATTGATAGTTTCTACTAAAATTATTGAGCGACAATATCAATAATTTGAGTCTAAAACCGAGCAGCACAAATAATAATTCTCGTGAAATCACATATAACCTAGTTACTTGGCATAAGCCAAGTTAAGTTGATTCTTTTTACGGTCCTCTCGTACCCATTCAAGAAGGGTCCGCACAATGTAAGCACACAATGAAGGCCTTACATTCGTTGGATGAGAAACACATCTGGGTGAATGTTTGTAATGAATGGTTAAGACTGCTCCCTGTATGTTGCGTGCAACATCTACCCTCAACAAGACATTCCATTTGAGTAGAAAGGCTAACTTTGTTCTTCTTAATAATGGATACACCACTACATGGAACAAATTAATAAAGATGTGTCTCAGTATAAATCACGTGATACAATGAATCTTTCATTAACAAATGATTATATCTAATTATTATTATTATATGATTAGCAAATAAACACGTGATTAGAAGAGAAAATAAAAGCAAAGCTAATTCATTTGTTATTGCAGCCCACCAACTAGCCATTTGTGATCTCCTTTTGATTCTTGTTGATTGTTTTCTTTATTTCTTCTCCCTCTTTTTTTAGTAAGTGATGCATTTGACTACGCACCATTCATTCAGAATAATAACTTAATTCTTGAATGCATCAAAGCATTCCTCGCCTACCCCGACCTAGCCAGGTTCATTACTCCACGCTTCTGATTTCCAGGGTGCCACGTTCCTAATTATTTTTATTATCATTGTCATAAATTTATTGCAGATTTTCTAAGGAAATCTTGCGCTGACAGAGACATAGCTACCTGCATTTTCCAAGGCTATGGACAGGTATAGAGCCATATTGGATCCAATGGGGACAGTTGGCCCCACAAAGTTCTATAAAAAAAATTATGGCTCCGTCCCTGGCCATGGAGAAGGTGGGAACTGGGAAGTATTATGTACTGTATTTTGTTTTCTGTGGACCAAAAGCGGTGACCCTTAAACTAGAAAGGGTAGCTAACTCGACGCAAAGTGAGATTAACATCGTGTTTGTTTTTGACTGACTCATGGTCTGGTTCTGATTCGGCTCGAGTTATATGTTGGATCGTTTGTTTTCAATTTTGAGTCAGATTTGACTCGTTTAACTCCCGATTCGGACTTGTTTGAATCAGGTATGGAAATATGCCTACCCATTGGACCAACCACCGACTCACATATTTTTTAGTCAGTTGAATCGGATCTGACTTAAAAAACAAACACATTGAATCAGATCCAACTAAATCATATGCTTCCGATTAGATCCAGACGAGTCAGATCCAAGGGGAAAAAAACAAGCTCTAAAGACTTCGAATCAGGCAAAAAAGTTCAAGGGTACCTACCTCGACGCAAAGTGAGATTAAGACTTCGATTCAGGCGAAAAAAGAACAAAAAAAGAACAAGAACAACGTATAAGGGAAAAATTAAGTAAAAGCAACGATTTAACTAAGCATTCTGCATCAAGTCAATGACACTAAAAGCAACTACCTTTTGAGAAAATACAAACTATATGTAGCATTCTAAAGATTGTACATAGGGATGCTTTGTACAAACAATAGGTGGAGCATCCATCTAGGCAACCACACCTTGTTTAGATTTGGCAAAGCTGGGGGGTGCTGTCAACAGCACTAAAGAGACCTGTTTACATGCACATATTGCAATTTTACAGTAAGGCCAACATAAGCTGAAAACATAAATAAAGCTTTGCTTTCATACTTTGATTTCAATATCTGAATGGGGGTTACCAGACACATTTGGTTAGATAAATCAAAAATGTTAATTTAGAAAAGAAAATTAGATGAGAGTGACAACCCAGTATTTGCATTTCTCCCTTTCGCCCTCCACTCTCGTACATTTCCACTACAAAATCGATCATACATCCCGTTTATCACAGCTCTAAAGATGAATGATAAACTTTGTCACTTTTAGTTAAGGCTTGCTGATGTACTGGCACTATCCGGCGGAGGAAGAATATCAGCAAAGTCTGCAGTTGAATGACTACTATTATTACTACCGGGAAGGTAAGAGTAGGCAAGCAATGAAGCTCCAAGTGTGATTGACAGGCCTATACAACTCCATATCCATCTCTGCTTCATCTTCCTCACTTCTCTTTGCTTTCGAGTCAATTCTGCATCAAAATTCCACAAGACAGCTAAGTTACTTTCACAAGTAATTGTTAAATAAGACAACAAAGCAATATCCGGGCAGCATCAATATATTCGTTACATAGCACATACCACTATTCAGTTTTGATACAGAAAAGGACCCTATGTTTTGAATTAGAAAAGGCTACTGTAGTAGTTTGGGATCAGAATGCCTAAGGTAAACATACGTTTAATGAAGAAGCCTGGCTGACTATACATATATAGGGGATTAGAAAAGGAAAAAGGTCCTACATTTGGGATTAGAAAAAAACACGGTGTACTAGTTTCAAGGCGGTAGTAAAATTCCATCTTAATAAACTTTTAATACTTATTACAATCACACCCAACACATAAAAATATTGAGTTGGTCAATTTTGCAAATTGTGTTCAGGAAAAAACAAACGCCAACTTCTGTAAACTAATCATTATAAAGTTTGGATATAAACGTTTCAAAGAGAAGCAGGGCAAGGAAGGACATACCAACAACTTCTTGATTCCTCTGAAACATTTCATGATTCACTGCTTCATAATATTGTAGTTTGTCTCGCAGCCGTGAAATTTCAAGGTTCTTAGATTCCAGAACGGTCTCGGCAGCTGCTTCAATTTCGGCACGAGCTAAACCTCTACCAACCGCTTCAGAGACAAACCTTGCGACAACAACTTCCTGGCAGAATTTCTCCACCCTATCATCCAACTCAAGCTTAGTATCTACTTCGTATTCTTGGGTTGCAGGAAGGGATAGCCCAACCCAGGATGCATGCCATTGGCTGTTAATACTCTGCCAATGGTTACGCATGTGAGCAAGTGCATCCTCTGCTCTCTTACGCCTCTCAATCTCATCAAACAGGTGGACCCTCGCGGCATGCAGTTCCTTGATGCTTGAGAAGCGAGATGGAGATGGAGATGCATTTGAAATGGAAGAATCAGAGAAGAATTCTGTGTGTTTCAATCACAAGGATAAACAGGATGGCAACCAGGAAAAAATTACAATGGGAAGCAGGGAAGCATAAAATAGAACACGTAATAATAACATAAGAAAGCACCCTTAGCCTTGCCTTGTATGGTAAACAGACATAAGGAGGAAACTTATCTATCTTCAGTATATTACGAGAAAATAAAAGAAACAAGAATTGTGAGTTGTTCACAAAATTTTACAAGAATATATAGAAGTATGCTTGAAGGTACTGGATCCCCATGATAAAAAAATAGTAATTCAGCTCAATAACATGATTGCTTTGTTCTTTGAACATGATATGGGACATACTATATGCTGGAGTTTACTCTATGCTCAGGATCATAGATTCCACGACTAGAAAGACAACACAAATAGTATAACAGAACATACCTTAGGTTAATAAAAATGTGTAGTGAATAGATAAAAAAATACAGCTTGTTAACTAGGTTTTCAGCTGATTAGAACCTCTACTTCTGTTTCCTCATTACCCTTTGGTGGAAGAAACATATAGCATAAAAGAATGGTAGAACCATAGGAGAGAGCCACGTCATGCTTTAAAAATGAAACAACTTGTGATGGCAAGGTTGAAAAACGCATGTCTGCTGAAGCATGACATGGACTCACTTCTAGCCTCAGATATAAAGATGTTGTCTTCCATCAAATATACATGAGGAGACAGACTTAGAAGTCTATCCAGCAAAAGAACAAAGTTGACTTATTTTTCTGACTTTCACATTGCTCCGAACCGGGGTGCACATTCCGCACCTTCTCATTGGGTGGTGCGCTGCATTGGAAGTTGGAGAAGTTGAAAAATAATGAGAAGATTTCAATTGACTTGGTTTTTATAAACATCTCCACTTTCCAATGCAATGCAGCACCCAATGAGAAGGTGGGGAATGTGCACCCAGGTTTTAAGGGGTGAACAAAGTTGCACTCGTATCAACTGAAAGGATGTAAGTGGTAACCATGTTTTACTTAAAAATTGCTTGTAGTCTGTCAATCTATCTAGTTGTAGAACTTGTGAACCTGTGTGTAAGGTGATAAATAAGCACAACATACATAAATAATCAGCAAAGGCTACTCAGGCATGTGGAGACGTTTGTATATTAAGTTAAAAATGATATCTGGGATTCGTGCTATACTGGCATTTTATTAACTTTCTCTGCCTAGTGCCTACACAAGGTGAAATGAACCAAAATAGTTCATCATGATCTTTTTTTTAGGCGTCTTAATTTATTTGCACATCCTCGACAATTATTAACCACCTTCTTACAAGATACCAAATTAAAGCTCCTATTAAATTATTGATCTAACAAAGATAAATATGACTTGTCTTAAGAGCAAATGATAATATGACATAATTAGTAATGCTCGCATAGATTCCTAGGTTACTGCATGTATTTTTCGTAAATATATCACAATAATCAATATGAGGATTGTGATTCTTAATGCTAAACATACATGGGATGGAAGTTCTCAAAACAGATGGTATACCTTCTTAGAAGCACATACCCAGCATAACCGAACACAGAACACTTACAAAGGTGATTGGCATCCTACATCAAAAGTCTTTAAAATTTCCTCTACTTGCATGGAAGATTTGTGTATTTAGGTGCCACAGCTGTAAGGGTATAATCCAATCAGTGAATGGTCTTACAACTAAACAAGATCAATATGCTAAGCTAAGAAGAAAAATAAAGAAAATCTCGACGGCATGAACATGGAATATCCTGAATTTTAGATTTGAGACCAGTACACGCTCTCGACCATGAGACAAATGCTAGATGATAGTACAAGTGCTTTTCTCTCCCTATATGATCTCATTAGAGTAAATTGAAAGTGAATCTCAAACCAAAGTACCCACCAATATGGGGAAAAAAAACACACAACTGCAGTAAAATTAAATCACATGTGCAAGGCGATGTACCTTCATCAGCATCAAAGAACTCCGACTGAGATTGCATTACTTTCATGGACTTTGTAGCAAGAGTAGAAGCACAGGATGCATAATCACAATCGCTCAGATTACTTATCTCTACTACATTCTTTCTCGGTGTTGTAAAATCAGCGGCACTCTGATCCCTAACATTAGTCTCCACTACCAATTCTCCATCTTCAACCTCAACCTCAACCTCAAGTAATGAATTCTCATCATTCCCATCATTTCCAACCTCTAAATTAGTTTCCCCATTGTTATCTCCACCTCCACCTCCACTACTACTAGTTGTTGATTTAGTGACTTGAAAACCATGGTGTCTATTAGTAGCTTCAGGAATTACATGAAAATGATCTCTCCGTTTACGATTAACTACATAAGGAGACGGAGATACTGAATCGGAGGTGGAGGTATAGGGAATCGGAGCTGGTTCTGGAGTAGTATACAAAGCTGGTGATGATATGTATATATGTTTTGGGGGTTTCTTTGTTTTCGTCGTAGTAACCACAGAGTTGTTGTTGTTGTTGTTTTGGTGTTTGAAATTGGATTTTGAAGATGGAGAAGAAAAAGAAGAAGAAGAGTTAGGTTCTAATAATCTTTCTAGAGCTATTGCTGTATATGTAGGCATAGCTTTTCAAAATGAAATGAAACCTTAATTTGTGTCTATTCTTTTGACAAAAACAAAAAGAGAGATCTATTTAATCCAATAAATATTCTGAGATGAGAATATGAGATGAATCCAACAACAGCACAGAAATCTCTCTCTGTCTCTCTCGCTCGCTCCTGGAAATTTGGGGGAGAGAGGGATGGAGGGAGAGGGAATCTGTGCTTTTCTTGAGGGAATTATGTTTTCTGGAAAAGAATGGATATGAAATGAGATGCGACTGAATTTTTGGAAAGAAAGAAATACTCCATTAAATTATCACTTAGAAACTTCAAAGTCAAATTTCATTTTTCGCCTTTCCGGTCCAATTCATACTCCTCTCACTCGTTTGTTGGAAGTATATACTGGATGTCCTAAGCCCATACGGCCATACTCATTTGTCATCGTCTTCCTAGGAATAGGGGTGAGCATGGTGGTCTAATCCACCAACCCAACCCAACCCAACCCAATCCATATATAATTTGGCGGATGGACGCACAATCGGTCATGGGTGCATTGTTTTTGTTTTTCTTTTTCTTTTTTGAGAAGAAAAGGTTAAATTCATATTAAAATAAATAAATAAAATAAATTATGATACAACTGCCGACCAACTAAATAGAATGATGTTTATCGTTATTCCTCTAAAGAAGACCGATTCTGACGCCCATAAAATTAATGAAGCTTTTACCTCCAAAATTAATTCTTCCTCTGTTTTCTTTTTATTTTCGAAGGTTCTAGAATTCCTTTCTTTCCAAATACTCCATATCACCCCATAAGGAATCCATTTCCATATCCTTTCATTTCTTCCAGATAGGGCATTGAAACCCCATGCTTCAAAATTCTGTTGTAAGTTCTCATTCATGCACCAGGATATTTTGAATTCCTTGATGAAATAGAAACAAACCTTTCTAGTGTATTCACAGTGAAAAATCAAGTGATTGGATTCCTCATCCTCTTTCTCACATAATTTGCACGCTAAAGACGCCACTGGAACACCTCTATGTTGAAGGTTTATCATAGTTGGAAGCGAATTGTGAAATGCCAACCAGAGCAATATAGAAACTTTAGGCGGTATTTCTTTATGCCAAAGAAATTTAGGGAATGTTGGCTCCTGAGCTACAGATCGCATACTGACAACTTCATAGCATTTTTTTATGGAGAACTTTCCTAAGTCTTTATTAAAGAAGCTTACCGCATCGTCCGCGTCGACAAACATTGGAGGAGACCCAATTTTTCTCATTAACTCAAAATAATTTTGACGAAGCCTTAATGTTGACAGGCTACCCAACTTTAGATCCCAGTTTCCTTGTCCATCCACGCACTCTACCAAGCTCCCCCATTTTGTTCCAGCCTTTCTGTACATCAATGGGAATAAATCCTGAAGTGATCCTTCTCCCGTCCAATTGTCATGCCATAAGTACAAATTATCCCCCCTTCCAATAGATAATTTCAAATTTTCCTTTATACTTTGTTTCGTTTTCAGAATTCCTTTCCAAAGGCCCTTTCCTTGCGAAATCTTCATATCCACCGGAAGAATGTCATTTTCGTTTCTGCTTGTACGTTGCTGCACTATTCTTCTCCACAAATGATTTTTCTCCTTAGAATATCTCCAAATCCATTTTGCTAAGAGAGATTTATTAGCACTCTTAAGATTTTTCAATCCCAAACCTCCATTTTCCTTGGGGATGCACATTTTATCCCATGATACCCAACACATTTTTAATTCATTGTTTTTTGTACCCCAGAAGAATCTTCTCATGATGTTCACCATCTTCTTTTCCACTTTCGCAGGCAACGTAAGGATGGACATATAATATGTCGGCAATGCTGAAAGAGTGTTTTTTATTAAAACCATTCTCCCTGCTTTATTCAAATATTTAGTCTTCCACATCGCTAGTTTTTGTTCCATCCTTTGTAACACCGGTTCCCATACCAAGAATTTTCTAGTTGTTGCACCAAGAGGCAGTCCCAGGTATTTTATTGGGAGCTCCTCCACTTTACAACCTAAAATGTCTGCCAGTTGTTTTATATTTGCTTCTGCACCAATGCTAGTTAAAGTGCTCTTTTCCAAATTAAGTTTCAGACCTGTTAGAGCTTCGAAAAAAATTAAGATCATAGAGAGATGTCTCACTTCTTCCGGGTCTGCATTAAGGAAAATTATTGTATCATCTGCAAACTGTAAGTGTGAAACCTTTTGCCCCCCTTGTGTTACTGAGAATCCTTGTATTTTTCTTCTTTCACTAGCCCACTGTAATTATTTAGTTAATATTTCCGCCACTAACAAGAACAGAAAGGGTGAAACCGGATCTCCTTGTCTCAGTCCTTTTGATGGTGAGAATTTTTCTGAGGAGTTCCCATTTACCAAGACTGGCAAATTAGAAGACGAAACGCATCATTTTATCCACATTCTCCATTTTTTGCTGAATCCATGTCTTTCTAGAATCTTGAATAGAGAGACCCACCTCATATTGTCAAATGCCTTTTTCATGTCCAATTTACATAGGATACCAGGTAGCTTCTGTTTAAGTCTTGCATCCACACATTCACTCGCAATAAGAACCCCATCTAGAATCTGCTTCCCATGAATGAAAGCACTTTGAAAGTCCGATATAATCTTTGGCATTACCTGTTTCAGCCTTTCAGTGAGAATCTTTGAAATTATCTTTATACATTTCCGATTAATCCCAGAGGTCTGAAATCCTTCGGGGTAAATGAGCCTTCTTTTTTTGGAACTAAAGTTATGAATGAACAATTTAATCTCCAATTTATTTGTTCATGTTCGTGAAATTCCTGTAGAACCGCCAAAAGATCCGTTTTTATGGTTTCCCAGCATGCAACATAAAATTCCATAATCATCCCATCTGGCCCCGGGGCTTTGTATTTGACGATTTTTTTTTTAAATACTAAGCACTTCTTCTTCCTTGAAATCAGCTTCTAGAATCCGGTTGTCTTATGCGGAAATGGTTTTGAAATTTAGCCCACTGAATTCTAGAGCATAATAATTTTCTTCTTTGTACAGGTTCTCGAAAAAATATTGAATTTCCTGTTTTATCCTGACTTGGTTAAAGCAGTCTTCTCCTTCCACCTCTAATTTGACGATAAAATTCGTTTTTCTCCTAGCATTCGCCATTTTGTGGAAGTATTTTGTGTTTCTTTCTCCATCTAAATTCATTTGCAACTTTGCTCTTTGCATAACCTTCCTTTTTTCCACTATATTGAGATTTTTAAGCTCCATTTTTGCCTGAAGCCATCAGAAAATTGCAAATCATTCAATGGCCCAGATTCTTCTTGAAAATTAAACTGCTGAATAGATTCTTCCAACGCCCCATATTTCTTCCTTGTATCACCATACTCTTCTTTAGCCCAACTCTTCAAGAAGAACTTTAGATTTTGCAGTTTCATCGCAAATTTGTAACTTGGTCTACCCCTATATTGCATTGAATTCCACCAAACACTCACTTTTGAAGTGAAATCTTTGTGTAGTAACCACACAGATTCAAATTTAAAATACGGGTTGCATTTTTATATTTGTGTTACAATCCAGAAGCAGGGGACTATGATCCGAATATAATCTTAGTAACGCAATCTGAATAGCTTGTGGAATATATTCTTCCATATCCTGAGACAAAAGAATTCTATCTATTCTCGATAACAACGGTTCTGCTCTACCGTCCGACCTTGTGAAAGATCCACCTGAAAGCTCCAGGTCTACTAGACCCCAATCCTCAATGAAATTATTCAGGAAATTTCTGTTTCTAACATTTCCCCCTGCCATATTTCTTTCTTCTTCACTCCTTGTAGTATTGAAATCCCCTACTAAACACCAAGGACCCAACCACCAATCTCTTATGGAGTTCATTTCATTCCAAAAAGGGGTTCTATCATTGTAGGTTGGGTTTGAGTATGCATTGGATACTACCCAAATGAACTGATCCGCTTTGTTTTGCAACTTTACAGATATTGAGTAGTTCCCTATATGCTCCTAAAGCTTTGTGAACTTAGTCGCATCCCATATCATAAGAAGTCCACCACTAGCTCCTTGCGACGGCCGAAAGCACCATTCGGGAGTGTCATTATGCCACAACATCTTGACTAACCAGCTAGTAATCCTCATCATTTTAGTTTCCTGAATCATGCAACATACTTTTGTCTCCTAATTATTGAAAATCTATTAAATATATAAGTTATGAAGATAGATCTAGCAATGTATTATATCCAATAGTATATCTACTTCATATTATTCATCTATGGAGCATTTTAAGTTTATACGTGCCTCGAGGCGAAGATAGTTTAGTTTATAAAGTGTATATCTAAGGACTTTTTCTAAAGAAAAATATTTATCTAAGGATAATTTAGGATTTTACAAATTGATAATTAAACTATGTTTTTGTTTAGTTTTTTTTTTATCTTTTTTTGAATGGAAATCTAGCACCGTCATTTAGATGGACCGAACGTAGGTGGTATCAGATCCACAAATAGGAAGAAGAAAAAAAGAATGACCACACTTTTTTTTAAAAAAGGACTTTTCGCCGATGCTTTTACTCCATCCACAATGGCAATGTGTATGTTTAAATTATCGGCTAACCCCTTGAGAGTGCTACCATTTGTAATTACAGAATATATCATCAACAATGGTTTCTTTCATGGGATATTATATAGTTTGGGCGGTGGCAAAGTGTATGTTTAAATCATCGGCTAACCTCTTGAGAGTGCTAAAGTTGTTGTTATTATTGCAAAAAAAAAAATTAGTCATTAGTTTGAAATTCAAAGTAGAGTGGTACCGTTTGTAATTACATAATGTAGAAAGCCTTGCAAAAATTAGTCATATGGGAAATTTGACTTTCAAGTTTCAAGTGGTAATTAATGGAGTATTTTTTTCTTTCCAAAAATTAAGTCTCCTAGATGTATAAAGCAATTAAATAAAATATGACTCCTAGTAAATAAATATATATTTAAGCATCTCTGTGGTATTGGTATAAAGCAATTTGAGTATTATTTACGGGTGTTATATTTCGCAGTTGAATCCCCAAAATTACTTACGTTGACATTTATGTCCAAATTAAACAATATTAACTTATTAAAATAATATATATTTATTTAATTAATTAAAGTATCACAAATGTGCTTAAATTAAATAAGATATGACTTTCTAGCTTCTACTAGCTAAAAATCATACCCAGTTGCATTGATCCTTTGTTTAAAAAGACAACCAATGCAAAACGAATGAAAAGAATTCGAATCAGAATTTTAAAACTCTTCGCAACACTTATAAATGTGTCAAAAGCCTGTCAAAATGCTTTCAAACCATAATTAGGGTTTGAAAATAAATCGCTACATTTGTAAACATTACAAAAATTTGACTGAAAGTATTCCAAACCCTAATTAGGGTTTCAAGATGAATTAGTAACCCTAATTTTCTCATGTGTCTAGCTACCTTGCTCACGCATCATGCTTCCTAGTGTCAAGCTTGTACGCCTACTCAAAGCTAAGCGTGGACATCAATCTTCCCTCTAAAAATTCTGAATTTTACTTTTACCTTCAACATGTGAGGCTGAGCACAAGAAGTAAAACATGAGCTTCTATCCTTCTGGCCAGACTCTTTGAAACCCTAATTCTTAAAAGAGGGAGGCATCTTTACCTCTCTTTCCTCCAATGTGTATGCTAGTCAAGCAACTAAGCCTACACGACTATTTTCAAGACAAGATTTCAAAATATAGCCAAGATTCACACGACTTGTGTTTTCTTGTCAAATTTTAGTAAATTACTATTTTACCCTCGACATGTGAGTCTGAGTACAAAAAGAGAAGCGTGAGACTCTTGCTTGAAGACTAGAGCTTGATGCACCTCTTCTCTCATGGGCGTGAGGATCAACATTGGGTACTCTCCCTCTCTTTCATGTGAACAACATTGGGTATTCTCCCTCTCTTTCACGTGAACACCATTGGGTGCTCCTCCCTCTTATTCTCACGTGGATAAGTTAGGGTTTGACAAATCCCCCTCTTCACTCACGAGAATAAATTAGGGTTATACAAATCCTAAGTTATACTAAGCCTCTCTCACATATATCTTTCGTATGAGGCTTCACATACAATTTGTCATGCTCAACTGCGTACTTTTTATCAATGCAAAATTGACCAAGATGGACATATTATTCTATATTCACAAATAAATATATATTTATTTATTTTATTAAAGCCTGTTAGACTCATAAGCTATTCAAGCAAGACGTATCATACTTATTTTAGTCTGCTAAACTCATCAGCTAGTCAAGTGAGACACATTAATCTTATTGCTAGACTCACTAGTCAAGTCAAGCAAGACAGACTCATCATCTAGTCAAGTAGAACGAGTTTTTAGTCAGAAGACCCATTGAGCAGGTCTCAGTTGACTTAACATTAGTGTTGTTTAATACTACAAAATTACACGAGACATCAAACGTCACAAAATGGGGGGATATTAATTAGGGTTTTGGTCTGGCGGTCTACGACATGTGGTGCAGCAGTACGCCCACTAAAGAGAAATTCTAAAATATCGATAGCAATTGAGTAGAGGAGTGGAAGGTTGAATAACTGACTAGTAAACCTTAATCAGAGTGGAGAACAGTTGTCAACACCTTCTCCACCTTCTCCATTTTACCACTACTCAACCATCGACAGTTTCTTCCAGAAAAGAGGTCGAGTGGTTATAATAGCTATGATATAAATAGATGTTCAATCGATTGAACAAAAAGGGAGAACAATTAAGCAAGTTTTACCACGATAACAAGTGTGAGTTTCACAATCAAACACAGAAGAACTCGATCACTCAATTGTTCATAGCTATTTACACCAATCACATCCCACAGAGTCTGATACTCTGACCTCAACCTTCTCTCGCTTCCCTCCTTATTGTACAGATTGATCTCTCGGATCTAAACAAAGTGCTTCAACATTATAAATGTTTTAAGGATTGAAGAATTGTCACCTGCTCACCCACTTTTTCCCCAAAATAGCCTTTAATTCATTTTCCCCCATAAACAACGCCGAATCAAGACCTTTGAGTACATAATGACAAAATTCTTTATCTGAAATTTTATGACCACTAGCAGCAAGAGAATCAACAATATCACAAACAGATTGAATATAATCATCCATTGATAAACTGCCCTTGGTGATAGATTGTAGAGAAGACTTCAAATGAATAAGAGTAGCATCAGTTTTGGACGCATAAAATCCAGACAAGTAATAGCTTATCAGTTTTGGTCCATACCTCTGAAAACGTTTGACAAGATTTTACCTTCGCTAAAATAGGTGATGTGAGTGACGATAAAATCCAGACAAGTAATAGCTTATCAGTGCGATTCCAAGAAATAAAATTAGGGTTAGGAGAACCATGAGTTTTCTTAACCGGTGGACATTTGTTGGAACCATTAACAAAACCTTCAAGATCATAACTTTGTAAATATGGTAAAAATTATGCGTTCCAAAAAAGAAAATTATGACATGTGAGCTTTTCCAAAATAACTCCATGAAGTCGAGTAAAAGGGACATATGTCCATGAAAAAAGAGAGGTTGAAGTTAACTCGTTACCTTCAGAAGACTCAGATGTAGTCGTCATTGCGATCTAAAAAATATTGAATCAAAGATGAAAAAGAATTGATTAATAAAAACACATACCCTTGGAAACGAAGGTGATACCAAGTTCAGATTAGATTTTAACGTGTTCTGAATGGTTGAGAAACACAAAGAAAATCTTGTGTATATATAATATCAAAAAGATTAAAAAATAGGTAATACAAGATATACAAAGATATTGCTTGTATAGTAAGAGATATAACAAAAGAAGGTGATACAGCCATAACTCATTAATTCACGTCTGTTATACGTCTAATAATATGTTCCTAGTATAGAGGTAAAAAGGGTTTGATTAAACATATAAGTATATATAAGGATTATTTTTTGTAAAAATAATTTATTTAAGGATGATTTCGGATGTTATAAATCAATAATTAAAATATATTTTTATCTAGTTTTGCTTTTATTTTTCTAAAAAATAAATTTCAATACAAATCCGCATCCAATCCATCCATCGCCCATCCACGAATGTCAAACCCCCTGGTGATGGACTGAACACTGATGGAAATGTAGCACCAACAATTTAGATGACCTGGACATGAGTGGCACCACCCGCTACTCACCTTATACCAGGAAAAAAAATGACAAAACATTTTTCTAATAAAAAATGAGCTTTTAGCCAGTGCTTTAATTCTCATTTTTATGAATACAATTATTTATTTATTCCGTTGGTTTCTTTTATGGTATATTAGATAGTTTGGGCAGTGGCAATGTGCATGTTTAAATCATCGGTTAATCCCTTGAGAGTGTTAAAGTTGTTTTTATTGTTACATAAAAATAAAAAGTTAAGCATTTATTTGAAATTCAAAGTGGAGTGGTACCATTTGTAATTGCACAATACAGAAAGTGTTACCAAAAAAAGTTAGAAGTTATTTATAGGTGTATATAATTCACATGCACCAGTGCTCCTTTTTTGTTATTAGGCATAATGTTTGTCAGTTATCGTTATTCCTTAGTTATATTAACGACTCATTTTCGTTTCTTTTTTTTCCCGTTATTAGTAGTTGTATATAAGTGTTTTCTGTATTATTTTTTTTGATAAAAATTTATCATTCTTTTTTAACTTTTTACGGTGGTATCATCAAAATAGAAACAAAGTTTCTTTACTTCGATCTAAATTTATTTTCGAAATTTCTTCTCTGAAAGTTTTTCTTTTTTGCTTTTGTTGTTATATTCAACTTTATATCTTCATCTTTTATCTTCTTCTGGTGATGTAGTGCAGTTGGTAAAAAGGTTTGAAACCCAAAGCAGTTGTTACTTAACTTGCTAAGTAACAAAAGTTTTTAGCAGAATTTTGGAAGTTGTTACTTATCTCGCGCGTAACAAAAGCTTATTGAGTTTTAAGCATATTGTTGCTTGTCTTTATTGCTTTTAATTTTAATGTCTCTGAATGATTTTTAGGTTTTATAAGTGGCCAATCAAATTAATCTATTGATGATTACATTACTGGCGGGTTATGCATATGTATAATTGTCACGTGATTATTTACACAGGCGGTAACTCACAAAATTTGATAGAGGAATTTTTTTAAATGATTGTGTGCCGAAAAAGCAATGGTTACCAAACCGAGCCTCTAAGTATTATGCTACAATTAACTTAATTTACAGAAGCGTAAAGCGTTTTTGTAGGTTGCATCTTAAAATCTTATTTTGAGTGGTTTAATTACATATAATTCACTGGATAACATATG
This sequence comes from Papaver californicum, assembly GCA_023531435.1. Taxonomy (NCBI): domain Eukaryota; kingdom Viridiplantae; phylum Streptophyta; class Magnoliopsida; order Ranunculales; family Papaveraceae; genus Papaver; species Papaver californicum. The sequence continues at coordinate 2,298,542 of JAJJMC010020031.1, read as the reverse complement.
TAAAACAATTTATATGTATATTCTAGTCACATAATGAATATATAGTAATTAAAGCGGAAGCAAAAGAAAAAGGTCAAACATGAATACCTCTAGCCATTGTTATTAGAAAGCTTAATCCTTCAAGCTTGCCCTAGTTTCTGAATTGATGTGATCTTCGGTGCCAAACCCTCCTTCTCACTTTTAGATGGTGTATACGGGATGAGAATGGTTTTGGTGACCTTCTGTTCATTTTTTCTATTTTTCTGTAAACTAACCCTAGCCATCATAGAGTAGTTACCCGATAGATATAGTGGGTGGTTTTTCTAAAGGTGGGAGAGTCTAGTGGGTTGTAACTTCCCAACAAATGGATCAAATCCTTTTTCCCTTTTAAGTTAGCTCATATGGGAAAAAGCCTTACATTCTCCCACTTGATCCATTTCACGAGAGACTCCATATACGGATCATAGCGACTAATCCTCTTTAAGAGCAAGAATTAATCTTCCATGTATCACAATATACTTAGTCTTTCACCACTCATACTTAACTTAATGAGTGAACCATATGTTTACTCTAGGTCAATCTATAATGATATTTCTCAACAAGATAACTAAAGTAGGTACGTACATAATTCCAAATGAGAAAGATAAAAATAGTGGGTGGTTTTTCTAAAGGTGGGAGAGTCTAGTGGGTTGTAACTTCCCAACAAATGGATCAAATCCTTTTTCCCTTTTAAGTTAGCCCATATAGGAAAAATCCTTACATTCTCCCACTTGATCCATTTCACGAGAGACTCCATATATGGATCATGGTGACTAATCCTCTTTAAGAGCAAGAATTAATCTTCCATGTATCACAATATACTTAGTCTTTCACCACTCATACTTCACTTAATGAGTGAACCATATGTTTACTCTAGGTCAATCTATAATGATATTTCTCAACAAGATAACTAAAGTAAGTACGTACATAATTCCAAATGAGAAATAATCCAACTAAATGAAAGCTTCTGGAAAAAAAAACATAAAAAATGTACTACATAATAGGACCAAGTCCCATCCTTACTACATGATCCTTGAATACTTTAATATGCATGCCTTTAGTCAAGGGATCAGCTATCATCAATTCAGTGCTAATGTGTTCAATGATCACTCTTTTCTTGTACACGTTCTTTTACGGCTAGATACTTTATGTCGATGTGTTTACTTCGACTTCCACTCTTATTATCCTTAGCCATAAAACAGCAACTGAATTGTCACAGTACATTCTCAATGGTCGGATAATAGAGTCAACAACTCTTAGCCCAGATATGAAGTCTTTCAGCCATACACCATGTGAGGCAGTTTCAAAACAAGAAACGAACTTAGCCTACTACTTCAAGACTATTTGTTCATTTATATATAAGCATGTTATCCTTAGTACCCTTAAGGTATCTTAATACTTTCTTCGCATCCTTACAGTGATCGATTCCTGGGTTACTCTGATGTCTTACTAATACTCCAACGGCATATGAAATGTCGGGTCTAGTATAGACCTGAGCATATATAATGCTACCAACAGCTGAAGCATATGGAACATTTTTCATTTTTTCCCTTTCAATGTCATTCCTGGGCATTGGTCCAAACTGTACCAATCATCTTTTATAATGGGTGCTACACTTAAGGTATATACATTGATCTATCACTTAAGGTCTCCCACTGACATTAAGGTATATACATTGATCCATAAGTCTGAATCTGTAGAATTTATGGCTTGTGAAAATAACATAAGATCATTATCGGCTCAAATATTACAATCTGAATCTCGCAGATACACTAAATAGTCACTAGAAATAGTTGACAATCAACTTGTCACATGAAACAGTAGGTGGAAGTTGATCATTATCCTTTTTAGGAACATTATCCCGAAATGATCACTCCCACTAATCAAGTCATTCTCAAGAAATTTAGCATTTCTTAGTGCTATGAAGAAATCTACTATAGTACTCTCCACCTCTATCTGATCTCACAATCTTAATGTGCTTACCACATTGTTCTCTACTTTAACCTTAAACAATTTAAAGGCATCCAAAACTTCGTCTTTAGAACGAAACAAGTAAAGATACATATATTGTGAATAATCATCTATGAAGGTGATAAAGTATTTCGGATTATTAGCGTTCATGTCCGGACAACAAATGTCCGTGTGTATGATCTCTAATAGGTTTGAACTTCTCTTGGCATCAATTTTATGTTTGTTAGTTTGCTTTTCCTTAATGCAACCAACACAAGTATCAAAATCGGTAAAGTCTAAAGTACCAAGTACCCCATCCTTTACCAATCTCTTAACTCTCTCAATGGAGATATGTCCCAATCTCAGGTGCCACAAAATAGAGGAGTCCTCATTCATAATACATCTTTTTAACCCAATATTAACATGCATGGAACTATGAGTGATATCATTTTGCAAATAAAGACGATAGACAAAATACCATAACCAATAACTTCAGAATTTCTGAGAATACTGAAACCATGATCTGAAAAATTAAAGGAAATTCATAAAGGTACAAGTCTTGAAACTGAAATCAAGTTTCTAGTGAAACCTGGTACATAAAATGTCTTTTCTAAATGCAAAATAAAACCACTACTTAAAATTAAACTGCATGTCCCAACAACTTCCACATGTGAACTCATCTGACTTCCTGAATAAATGTAATGTTCACTTCTCGTTGGTTTCCTTAGGTTTGTCATACCCTGCAAGGTATTCGAAACATGGATTGTAGTACCAGAGTCAATCCACCATGTATTATTAATATTAACCATATTAAATTCATAAATAAAACGCTAGAAAATTACCTTTCTTCTCAAGCCAAGTCTTAAACTTAATGCAGTCCTTCTTCATGTGTCCCCTCTTTTTACAAAAGAAACACGGAGACTCCTTCTTTATTCCTTGGTTAACTGAAAGCTTTCCTCTTTCCTTATTGTGATCCCTTTTCTTCTTTGAAGAAGAAGCAATAGTAAGGTTCACCTTTTCGCCCTCTTCCATCCTCAATCTCCCCTCCTCTTGAATACACATGGTTATAAGTTCATTAATTGACCATTTATCCTTATGTGTGTTATAAGATATCTTAAAGGGCCATATTATGGAGGAAGAGTGCACAAAATGAAATGAACTAGGAAAGAATCAGACATGGTAACTTCCAAATCCTTAAGTTGGGCCGCAATATCCCTCATGCTCATGATATAATCACGCACATTCTTAAACCCATTGTGCCTCATGGATGAAAACTTCATAATTAAGGTGTTAGCAAGAGCTTTGTCAGAACTTACAAATTGTTCATCAATGGATTTAAGGAGATCTTTAACCTTAGTATGCTTATCGACAGAACCCCGAATACTAGCACAAATTTTGGTCTTTATGAACATAACTGAGAGACGATTATATCGATCCCATTTTTCATAAAGATCAACTGCTTCAAGAGTACTAGTCTCAGTTATGCTAGGTGGTTCGTCTTTTCGAATAGCATAGTCGATATCCATCCATCCCAATTGTAAAAGCACTATTTCTTTCCACACCTTATAGTTATCACCCTTTAATTCAGGAATGTCACAATTGACATCAGAAATGTTTCCAGTTAAAATTGCCGCAAAGAAAAATATATACATTCTTATGAACAAAAATTTGAGACTTAAACTTAATCATGATTTATCAATGCAAGTCATGTGTATGAATCTAGTGACATAAAACTTGCATGTGGGCTAAAGTCCTACTCAAATTAGATTCATAACTACATGATGAAACTATTAAACCATATTCATTCTTTAATTCCTGTGGGTAGATTAAGGAACATAATTTAATATTTCACCCCAATTAATCATACAAATATAATAAAATTTCCTATGGGCATATTTTATCATATTACATATGATTAATTACAAATTTTATGTCTAGTTTTCCACACGTGATTTCTTAAGAAAATTTTAAATAACTAGAGATGCTGTGGCTACTCTCTAATTACTAAAATTATTAAATCACTTGACATAATCTTTGTTTATGTACAATCCTAATGGTCATAATATATATATAACTAAACATTTATAACCATTGCACATGTCAACAAATAATAATACAACAAATACTATTAGAGATAAACATACATATTTAAATGATTCTATATATGCCTGTATGTGATTGAGAACAGAATCACCATGTAAAAAAAAAATTAAGATTATATGTGCACTCAATGTTCTTTGTCACTCTAAAAGTTCATTGAGGCCCCGTAAAAACGAAGTCATACTCTACATATTACATGTTCAGGGTCATGTAAAATATATGCATAACATATTTTATAATGGCATATCAAACAATGTCACTGTAATAATATCATTGTAGTAATATTCCATTATACGTACAGGACTGTAGTTGTAATATTCTATTGTCAACTATTTCAAACAAGTTTGAAATGCAAATAGAATAACTGGTTATGGATCAGTTTGGTCATAGGTTGTACTTGTCATGATCCCCTACTATTTCTATTTTTTTTTAAGTTTTAACTAGTGAGGGAGGTAGTATATATATCTACCCAGCAGTATGTCTTCTCACATGACTGAAATAGATATTACACAGATAGAGTATGTACTGCACCAAATGGGTGGGTCTTTACTTGGTACAACAAGTATGAAATGCACAGAACAATATTATCGTCACAATTAGTTCTAAGGATCACCTGAAACAATTATCTGCAGTCTACACAAACTCCTTAAAACTGAGCACAAATTAGAACACAACAAACTCATTCATTGACCACACTATCTAACCATTTTCTGAAGCAACATGGAAGTGTCTGGGTGCACTCCCATTTTAATCCAAACGTCGAACAAGCTTAACTCATTAAGAATAAAATCAGGTGTTCACTTTCATTAAAATCAGTATTCCAATCAGTTAACAATAACATTAATGGAATACTGACATTTAGTAATCAGTAAAATACTATCTTCCTTATAAAGATATTAGAACTTTTCAAACATTAACCTATAGCAATTGTTAGAAGTCCTATGTATGATCATGTTGGAATGTAATACAAACTAATTTTGTAATCTACAGGTACAATGGACTACTCATGTAACTCAGCTGCCGAACCCCATATGCCGCACACAAGAGAACCTCCATCAAATGAATCTTTGTTTGATCGTACATACACTAATTATATATTCGCTAACTGAACAGTTAATAATATGATGTAACTTAGGTATGACATCGGATAACCTGTTTCCACTGAGATAAATCTCTGTAACTGACAGTAGATTTCCAAACGTCGAAGGAATTTCTCCACTGAGAAAATCTTAGAAGGGATAATAGATTACTCAAAGTAGTAGGAATGTTTCCAGTTAGATGATTATCTCGGAATTTACAAAAGACAAATTTAAATCAGTTAACAAAACTTAACATAACTTAACAATTAGGGAAAGCCTGTACAGTGGTTCCCATCCCTTAACAACATGTTATAAATTCACACCTACTTGAATCATATTAAACATTTGTGATTCGATGCTAAAAGCTTAGTGCCTTGTTGTATAATAGTAAGAGATTGAAACCCTAGGCAAGGCGGTGAAGGTTACCCCAAACAAAAGGAACAAGAATAATATTGTTTCAAGCAAGGCAGAGGTGAATACATGGCTCTGATACCAAATGTAAAACAATTTATATGTATATTCTAGTCACAGAATGAATATACAGTAATTAAAGCGGAAGCAAAAGAAAAAGGTCAAACATGAATACCTCCAGCCATTGTTATTAGAAAGCTTAATCCTTCAAGCTTGCCCTAGTTTCCGAATTGATGTGAACTTCGGTGTCAAACCCTCCTTCTCACTTTTAGATGGTGTATACGGGATGAGAAGGGTTTTGGTAACCTTCTGTTCAGTTTTTTTTATCTTTCTGTAAACTAACCCTAGCCATCATAGAGTAGTTACTCGATAGATATAGTGGGTGGTTTTTCTAAAGGTGGGAGAGTCTAGTGGGTTGTAACTTCCCAACAAATGGATCAAATCCTTTTTCCCTTTTAAGTTAGCCCATATGGGAAAAAGCCTTACAACATATTCTACTTGGTGAAATTAGAAATTCTAGGGATAACTTAATATCTTACTATCTATGTTTGGTGAAAATATAAGTTTAACAAGAGATGAACATATATGCTAGTTAAGTTAATATTCTGTAATGATCACGGACTTCTTAATCATCATCATCTCATTGTTTAAATCAATTTTTTTTATTTGATTTTATCTTTGTTTACTTAATTTAAATAATATTTACTATCACTTTTTTATTTTAACTTAAAAACAGGTTAAAATGGAAAGGCAATTATTTTTTATTTGATATTATCTTTGCTTAATTAATTTAAATAATATTTACTATCACTTTTTTATTTTAACTTAAAAACATGCTAAAATAAAAAAGTGATAGTAACACTTTTATAAAAATGAAGGAAGTAACATTTTAAAAACTTTGTTCCGTTTGGACTCGAATCCGACTTATTCTCTTAGAGCATCTGTAATCGTCGAGTAAATCGACGATCAAAGATTATATTTAATCGATAGTCATCGAAAATGAGTCACAATCGTCGATCATATTTGATATTTAGTCGAGGAAACTGTTCCAGATTAAATCTAGTCTCTGATCGACGACTATAAATTATAATCACGCGTTATTTTAAGTTATCGCCTGTTGCCGAGCGATTGTGCAAAAGCTCGTTTAAAAGTACGGACGTAGAGTTAGCATTCCGCCAGGTGAAACGAAATACTAAACGTCCGCTCCTCAACACGATACTCTGGATGCTCGCCCTACTCATAAGCGAGGTTCCGACTTACCGCTCCAAAAATTCAAACACGGGCGAGATAGTAAATCTGCGTTTACAGTTGGGCGCGATAGCAGGGACTCGCCTGGATCTGGGCGAGCATCCATAGATTCGTTGGTGGTAGGGCGAGGTAATAGCCCTACATTCAGGTGACCGTTAATACTTCGGTTCAAATGTTACCGTTGTAATTGAACGGCTATATTTTTACCCTTTATATATGGGATAGAATACCAATGGCATTTTACTGTATTCATACATATTTGTGTGAAAAATCTAAAGTTGGTTCTTATTTGTAATCAATTAGTAAAATGCCACCATCAAAAACACGAGGTCCAAATTTTTCGTCTTTTGAAGATGTTACAATGTGTAGAATTCATTTGTCAATTTCTCAAGATTCTAGCATTGGTACTGATCAATCTGAGATCAATTATGGTCACGTATTCTATTCTGGATGAAAGAAGATATACCTACTATGCCAGCACGTAGTTGGACCTCCCTTCAGAAACGATTTCAAATTATAAGTAAAGATGTTGCGCTATTGTCTGCAAAGGAGGCTGAAGTAGAAAGGGAACATCATACTGGTTGGGGCCCTGAAAATAAGGTAACTACTCGTTTAATTATGCTTATTACATTAATCCATATGATTGTATATCCTTTAACATATTGAATTGAAACACCAGTTTGCAGAAGTCCGTAGGTTTTTCAAGGAAGCCACTGGTCAAAGTTTTAAGCATGAAGATTGCTACACAGTTATGCTAGAAAATATTAAATATTCAAGAAGGTTGACATTTGTTTTCGATTCATCACAAGCAGAGTATGGTTACGACAATGAATCTCAGGACGTACAGGACACACCAGACTTAAGCCTAGATGGTCCAACCGCCTTTGACGACATAGGAGATATCCCAAACACAGTAATTCCTCCAATGGGCAAAAAAGAGACGAAACGACAAAAGACAAAAGGGAAAGCAAAATTTAATGAACAACAGGAATTGATGGAAAATATTTATAGAGCGCAACAAAGCTTCAACGCCAAATGTACGAAACAAAGAGATATGAAGATGTCACAAATAGATGCTGAGTTTGCAGCAAAATTAGCTAATTCTAAAGCAAAGTTTGAAGCTAAATTAGCTGATTCAAATGCAAAGTTTACGGCAATACAAGCTAGGCAAGAAGCAGAAGAGGAATTCCGTATAATGACAATGGATCTTTCACAAATGGATGTTGTATCAAGACAGTACATAGAACTGAGGAAGGGTGAAATTTTGATGAAAAGATTAACCTAATCATAGAGGCCATTATTTTTACTATTGTCATATTGTTTATTTAATTTTATGGATTTATTTAGAAATTTCAGTTTACTTTAATACCAATAGATTTTTATGTTTTTAACGGGTAATAATTTATTAGATTTATTTTTTAAAATTACTTCAGAAACTAGATGCGCTCGAAAGATAAATATAAATGTAAACGTAACTAATAAGTGTAGTTACAACACATTCAACCAAAAATCCCCTAAAAATAATCATTCATCCCAACAGATGACCATATGTGTTCGATCAAGTCATTTCTCAAACGAACCCCAGTTTGTTTATCGAATACTGCACGTCTGCGTTGGTCCTTCACCATTCTTGAAAGTTGAGAAGTGTTGTCCCTTGAAATGACACATGGAGCACCATGGCTTCGTTGTTCATATTCATGCGGCCAGTCACCGGGTATATGTTCATCCTCCACTATCATATTATGTAGAATAATGAAAGTTTTCATTATATACGCTAACACGTCAGGATTCCACATTCTAGCGGGTTGTTTGATAATTGCAAATTGACTTTGTAATACCCCGAACCCCCGTTCAACATCCTTTCGACAACCTTCCTGCATAGCTGAAATTTTTTGTTTCTTTTGTGAATCAGGATGTTTTATGGTAGTCACAATAGTTGCTGTGGTCTGGGTATATTCCATCCCCAAGATAGTACCCATATTATATTGATTTCCATTGACCTCAAAGTTAACTGTCGGTGCTTTACCGTTGATAAGTTTTTTGAAAATATATGACCGGTTCATCACATTGATATCATTGTTTGAACCCGGCATACCAAAAAATGCATGCCAAAACCAAAGATCATGCGACACCACTGTCTCCAAAATAATACTTTCGCTACCCTTGTAAGCGGTATAAGCCCCCGACTCAGCGGAAGGGCATTTGTCCCATTTCCAATGCATGCAATCCACACTACCAAGCATACCTGGAAATCCCCTTTTTTGGTTTTCATCTAGGAGGAGTTCAACATCACGCTGAGTTGGTGTCCTCAAATATTCTTTTTCGTATAGTTGGACTATAACCCTGCAAAATCTGCGGGTTGCTTCCAAAACTGTAGTTTCCCCAATACGTAAATACTCATCTATTGCATCTGCAGCACACCCGTACGCTAACATTCTAATAGATGCAGTAATTTTTGTGTGGGGGGTTAAGCCTAGAACACCACAGGCATCATTTTTTTGCACAAAATAACTATTTACCGCAACAACATCACCCAATATACGGTTGAATAACTCTCGGCGCATTCTGAACCTTCTGCGAAACACATTCGGTGAAAACGTCGGGTTGTTGCAGAAATAGTCTCTCCATAAACCTTTGGCACCTACATCACGTTGTCTTGGTATTTTTGTACGTGTATGTGGAGGGTTCATATTTGACAACATTAAACCAGCAGTAACTGCTAGGTTATTACTGTTCGCTTCAAGTGAACTCTCATCTGATGAGTAGTAACTATTGTTATCATCATCGTTTAATGAACCAGAAGAAGAAGAAGTATAAGAAACATATTGAGGAAAACTAGAAGAGGAACCATAGTTGTCTACATAGTTTGCCATTTTGTTTTCTTTTGGAATTTTGTGAGCAAGAGCTAATGATAAACTCGGTTTGTATTGATGGAGAAGCCAGTGTGGTTATTTATAATAAAATAGTAAAACAAAATTTTGAATGCAAAGATTATTTTTCAGATTTGTCAGAGATATTTTATGTAACTTGACAAGGCAATGACATGAATTGACAATACACCGATCACATTTTAATGCAAAGATTATTTTTCATATTTGTCAGAGATATTTTATGTAACTTGACAAGGCAATGACATGAATTGACAATACACCGATCACATTTGAATGCAAAGATTACTTTTCATATTTTTCAGAGATTTTTTATGTAACTTGACAAGGCAATGACATGAATTGACAATACACGATCACATTTGAATGCAATGATTATTTTTGAGATTTGTCAGAGATGTTTTATGTAACTTGACAAGGCAATGACATGAATTGACAATACACAATCACATTTGAATGCAAAGATTATTTTTGAGATTTGTCAGAGATATTTTATGTAACTTGACAAGGCAATGAAATGAAATAGATTATTGTTCTCTATTTAATCACTTTTCCTTCTTTTCTTACTTCATAACTTACCTCCACCCATGTCAACATTTCATTTAGCCGAAGACTTGGGTATAACAAAATCCTGGTATTGCGAAACCTTACGTCAAGATGTTATAGTCGGAATTGTTGATCCAGAAACTTTTGGGGGAGGATCCACACACGTTTCGGTGAGGAATATGGAAATTCAACCCAAAGATCTGTTCTACAAATTTATGATAGATACCAAGTTATTCGAAAGGGAATAGCTGATTATGTATCTATACAACAACGGATCTTTAACCACACCCATTTAGGATTATCGATCCAACAATTTGTAAGTATCCATACCATTAGAAAAGTTGTCTCCTATGTCATTAACAACAATTTGAAATAACAAATTATTTAACTGTTTCGTCCCCTTGTGTAGGAGGAAAGCGCTAAAATGCACTACTTTCAGGAAATGGGGGAAGAATTCATATTTGTAGCAAGCTATGAGTTCATGAAGTGCAAAATGTAATCGGAATTAACTTCTAAAATTATCAATTGAAGTTAAAGTTTAATTTATCTTTTTTTTTAGAGTTTGAATTTTTATTTATGCTAGTGACTAATAATAGCCCCTGAATCGTCGTCAACGGAACAACAACTTATGGTAGTACAATACTTTTATTAAATAAAAAAAGACATACATGAAAGGGAAAGAAAAATAAAGTATGAAATAAACCTAGAAGTGAAACCGTAAGGCTTGGCTTGTCGGACGACGTTGACGACGTCCTGGCCTACTAGGTAGAAAGATCAACACAAAGGGATTGAATTCATCCATTACCCTTAAGATCTCAAAATGAGGTTTGTACCGGAAATCACTTCGTTTCCATCTTGTCCATTCCTCTAGTGATCGGGAAACAACTTCATCATCAGTTTCATTCCTAAGACGAAATTCATTGACCCGAGCAGCTAAAGAAGAAAATTCTAATACTTCCTTAGTAATTTTCACATACCGACAAAAAAGGCCTGCTTTGTTCCGGTTGTTACCGGTTTCATCGCAAAAGTTTGCATGTGTGTGTTCCAACCATTGCATGGTCATACAACCATTGATATCACGTTCCTGACCCCTTGCTGGATAATGTAATACTATGTTACGACATATGGATAAATCTTCATCTAAAGTAAAATTGCTTGCATTAAGGGTAAAATTTTCGTACCCAGACATTGAAAACTAAAATGTGGGAATAATGAAATGAGGAAAGTAGCTATTGATTTTTATTTATAGTGCTCTCAAATGCAAAATATAGCCGTTATGCAAGGAAAAAAAAAGGTAATATAACGGTAATAAAACGGTCATTCAAATTTCGTAATGTGCTGTTAAATAATCAAACTACATAAACGACATAGTAAAAAAAAACATTTCATTTAACCGTAAATCAACAATACAAATTACCAAACAACTGAAAGTTAAATCCAATCCTATTTTTTAAAAGTTTTTTTAACCGGAGTTCGATCTTGGTGGAATAAATGGCGGGAAAGATGGTCTGACGTTCTGCGTTGGGCGAACTGTTGATGAAGAACCAGGCGATGGTGTTGTGGAATATGAGGCAAAACCTAAGGGTTGTTCTTGACGCAATTGGGTTACCTGTCTCGTCAACAACGAAACCTGATCTTGTATGAGGAGGTTCTCAGCGGCTGACTGAGTTCGAATAGTGTTCAACTCAACTTCCTTAGCTATGATGTAATCCATCCTATCCTTAGTTTCAGATAAGGTAAAATCCCGCAATTGTTGTGTAAAATCAGCAAAGTCTTGCACTAAATCATAAGCCGCCACCTTGGATGGGAAAAAAATTAAGAATAAGCATTAAAAACACAACATTTATTAAACCGTAATAAATTTCTCCAGGTCTTTGTTGAAGACTTACATATGGTAGTTGTTGGGGAGGAGGAATGGGTACATGATCAGTGGGCCGTGGGATGTTGCGTTTGATATGGTCACCCGCATATCCATACGTTTCAACCTCCCAATCAACTGGCGTCACATATTTGTAGAGGTTGGTAACATGTCGCCAATATTCATAATAAACCTCGTATTGCACGACACGTACGTATTCACTACAATTGCCATGAGCTCTGGCTGTCATGTCTTTAATCTCATCGTCAACGAAGTTGGAAATGCAACTAGGGGGGTTTGCTGGAATACCCCAAGTTGGGTTGTTCTGCCTCCAACAAGGCAACAACGGTCTCCGAGATACATATTGTGTTTTATCCAATAAAATGACAATAAATAAATACCAACCATGTCACAACAGTACGAGTTGGAAAATTTAAAATTTGTAAGAGAAAAGAACATGAAAACTTACAGTGCCGAGCCAGGAGAATGTAACCCGTTGCACAGAAAGTTCTATTGCCTTGCAACCAATATCTTCTGGTATAACTGTTGTAAGCCATGGTTTCCAAGTCACGGACTCGGCAGATAACTGATTTAGTTCAGTCCTTGATTTCACGATATCAACACCCTTCTTCCGGGGGGCGAACCACCTACGACATCTGGGCCATTCATATTCACTTTCAGCCGTAGTCTTGTTTGGACGAAATATCCCAAGGTATTCATATCCCCAAAACTACAACATAAATAAATTGCAAATGAATTAACTATATACCAACTAAATTGTAAGAAAATTTAATTCATTTAACGTTAAATGAATTACCTCCATAATTTGGAATGGGTCGGATACTGATTTTTGTCCCCTAGAAGCCGTGGCGAGACCCGAATACAATTTTGAGAATGCAGGACCACCCCAGTCGTACTGATCAACTTCATTTATATTTTCAAAAGCAGCCAACCATCCTGCATCAATGTATGTTTTTGCATTTGGGAAAAAGAAATTCCCCAGAACATACATATAGAACGCCCTCGCAACTCTATCAGCAAGGACATTATTATCGTTTGTCGCGTTCAATGTAGCGATATCAAAATAGGTGGTCAAAAACTTGAGAGTTATTGCATCTGAAACCCACTGTTGTAGAACACCTTCTCTTTTGCATACCGCATTATCTTTCAGTTCAGGAAAGATATTCGCACGAACATATTCAAATTTAAACTTTTGTGGCTCATAAGGAACTGATCTCCCGACACTGATACTAAGCCCGGTCAACATAACCCAATCGAGAGGAGTGAACCCAAGCTCCCCAAAAGAAAAATAAAATGTGTTGGTAGTATCCCAAAACCGCTCGATTATAAAATCGATTAGAGCGTGGGATGAATCTACTACAGGTAGGGATAGTAATCTGCCCCAACCTCCCCTTTTTATTATATATTGGACCCTATTAGACTCCTGAGTAATTCTCTTATAGACCTGTAAAACTGATTTAAGAGAACCACGATGGTCAAACCTGAAGTTGGCGTCAGAGGAGTATGTAATATTTGTAGAAACATGTTCCTTCATATCTTCGACAACAGTGTAATGTTCCAGCCCCAGAACATCTACCGACTCGGGGACCATGGACTGTGCTTCAGATTCCTCTGTGATTTTAGCTTTTTTGCTGGTTTTCTTTCTGCCAACCCATCTCGAAACAACATTACTTGACATCTGACGAAACAAATAATAGAACATTGTCAATAAAATGAGCAAATCACCACAATGCATAAACACTTAAAATTAATTTAACAACACCTAAACAAGTAGGGAAAGCAAAATTTCCATGCACATTTGTACAAACAATTATACATTAAACATTCTAAAAATACATACATCATTATCAAAATACAACAATCACACCCATTATAACCAATCTAATTCAAATTACACAATTGCAAATAATTCTATACACATTTATTTTTAAATTAAATCAAAATTAATTTGTTTCTACACACCATAATACATTCAACCAAAAATTAAACATAAACCCACTAAAATTAAACTATAACAATTTCGTATTGTATGTTCAATTTAACAAATAACAACAAATTTTAAAACCTAATTCATAACATGTACATAAACCCTAAATAAATTCCCAATTTTATAATTATATCACAAATTCATATTTCAATAATGGGTTTATAATAAACTAATTAAACAACATGTACAACCAATTTAACAAACTAATCATCTAAATTATATACGAAATTAACGAAATTTAAACAATTGAATTTAAATATTTTTAGGGTAAAAGATATACCTTGATTTCGCTTGAAATTTTTTTGACCAAAATATTAAAATGGAAACGGGGTATTGGGTTATCGTCAAAGTCCCGCAAGTTGTTGCCAAAATGGGGTTGTTGGAGTGTTTCGGCTGGGAGTGGTAGGAGGCGAGAAGAAGATGAAGAATAGAAACAGAGATTTTTAGGGTTATAATCTGCTCGAGCACACAGGCGTCGGCTTGGAATGTCGTCTGACCAAACTGGACGGCACCATACCATCCCGCCCGTCTCTTTCCCCACACATCTGCCTCGCACGTGTAACAGGCGTCAGTATACTATCTCGCCCGGATTTTTTTTCACACGACTATTTCGCACATTTTCTAGACGTGATTAAGGCACACCGCCTGAACAAGCGAAATATTCAGATGCCGCTGGGAGAATGGACGACCTTCTAGGATCGAGCTTGTAGGTTAGGTTTACGGACGGGAGATCAAAATCTCGCTTGTACCAGGCGTTGTGTTAATGGCTCGTCCGTTTTTCCAAGCGATATGACAGTAATTCGCTTACCCCAAACGCAAGTTTACTGCCTCGTTTGATCATCCCCCGCTGTTTTTACCCCGGATCAAAGATCAAATTTTTTGATCTTTGATCGATGGGTATAGTCGCCCCATTGTGGATGCCCTTAGGGCAACCGCAGCGGTGCGATGATAACCAAAGATTAAAGATCAAAATTTTTGATCTTTGATACGCCGCACGAATAGCCATGAGTAGTCAAGCGAGCTGCTGGGGTCGCGTTTATATTTGGTGAAGTGTCAGCGTAACGCTTGAGAAGAAGGACGAACTCCTGCTATCTCGCTTGCTCCAGACGGTGTGGTAGTGTACCGCCTGATGTGAAGCGAAATTCCAACTCTTCGCCCAAGTCGAGACGGTACCCTAGCTTCCGCCCAATTCGAGACGGTACCCTAGTGTGGCGGTACCCCAGCACTTCGCCAAAGTAGAGACGGTACATCAGCACTTCGCCCAAGTCGAGACGGTACCCCAGCACTTCGCCCAAGTCGAGATGATACCCAGCACTTCGCCCAAGTCGAGATGATACCCAGCACTTCGCCCATGTCGAGACGGTACCCCAACATTTCGCCCATGTCGAGACGGTACCCTAACTCTTCGCCCAATCGAGACGGTACCCCAGCACAACGCCCGTGTTTTTAAACGAAACCCTAGCCCACCGCTTGAGTCCAAACGAATTCTTAGGACTTCGCTTGATTATAATTTTTAATCGGGGATCAAAGATTACTTTTAATCATGAACATCAGTGGATTTCGTCGACTATATTTAACCAATGATCGCACGATTGTTGTTGATTTTTGGCGATCAAAGATTACTTTTAATCTTTAATCCGACTTTTAATCGACCCGCTGCAATTACTCTTACACTACTGATATGTGTAGTAGGAAGCTTAGGATTATATCATCATTGGTATGGCACTCCATAGGGTTTCGTTGAGAAGTTAATTAGGTGTTTTTATATGTAAAGGGTAAGTTAGTCTTTTTCTTAATACTAGGCTATCCCTTATCATACTAACAGGGGCCTGGATTGATATTCGAGTATCCCCAAATTGGTTTAGGGTAGTACTAGTCCCAAATAAGGTGTGTTTAGTTGATCACCCGATTGACATATTTGGTCGGGTATAAGATCCAAGTTAGAATCCAGATTGAACTATTTGAAGTAGTGCAAACAACAGAGAGAAAAAGAAGAAGTAAGAGATGGGAGGAGGAGGAGATGGACACAGCACGACCTACAAAGGGTTGACAATGCATCAACCAAAGCGATGGCATACTGTTACTGGAAAGGGCATGTGTGCTCTCATGTGGTAACTCTCCCTTTCTATATGCAAATTTTCAATTTCAGTAAACCCTAATCTATTTGAATTCCCCTAATCTGTGTTTTAGATTAGGGCATTTAATTGCTACTGATTTATTTTATATTTAGGTTGGGATTTGGATTGAATTCGTTTCATTTCCTAGGGTTTGGAATTGATAGCACTAGAAAGGCTGTTCTTTAATTCATCTACTTTAGATTTAAGTTTGAGCATTTTTGTTCCTTAAATGAATAAGTTTTTCTGATTGAAGATATTAGGAAGAGTTTGATTATTGATATAATGATTGACACTGTTTTTTGAGAATTCCTTCCCCTCTTTCGTTAACCTCATTGAGAAGCAGTTAAGGGAATTGGATTGAATTCATTTCATTTGTTACGGTTTGAAATTGATAGGATTAGAAAGGCTGTTCATAGATACAGCAGATACTTATACTTGATCTGAAACTGTATGATGTTTGAGAGTTATACTGTGATAAAGGAAGAGACTGATCAGGTGGGATGTAGAAGCATTACAGAATTGTTTTGACCAATTAATCTGTTATATTACTTGTGATTTTTTCTAATAAATTTTGGAACATAGTTGGGAAATTGTAGTTATTGCGTGGGTCTTCATTTGGACAAGTTCCAAATATTAGCTTGAAGATATGGTGAACATTTGGAATGTCGTGTTTTGTCCTGCACTCGTGTGTATAAGGACTGACATGAAAATCAACTATCTTTTTTTTTTCACTGGACCCTGCTTCACTTGAAGTTTTCTGTCGGAATATATGTTGGTATAAGATTTCTTTAATTTGGATACGGCTAACGATAATGGTGGTGTATTTAAGAACTTTACTCAGTTGCTAAAGATTAGGAACTTCATTTGTTGCTTACAGGTTGTTGTACCAGGGTAACAGCTTACATTTCATTGTTAGGTGTGCACACAGGACGTGCTAATTTAGTAGGTCTTACAGCATGATCCGTCAGAGAGTTGTCATTTACCTGACATATACATGTTTTGTACTTTTGTTTCATTTGTCACGCCAGCTATTGTAATCATTCACTGAAATGACATGTTTATGTCTTTGTAGGTTTTGGATTATGTATAGGGCTAAGAAGGATGGCCCAGTAGTTTTGGTAAGCTTCTAAGCATTTCACACTTTCTATCTTTTGGTCCTTTCTATCTTCACCCGTAGATTAACCTTCAACATCTTCTTGCTCTACAGGGTTGGAGACACCCTTGGGAGGGCCATGAAGATCACTCTCATGGGCATGGCCATGGAAATGGACAGGGGCATGAGGTACTATTTCTAGTTAATTTCTAAGCCGTGCTTCAGTGTTTGGTGCTATTGCAAAGTCATGTTACTCTGGCCAGTAATATTGGAACTAAATTAGAAATAGAAATGTCGGACTTCGTGATTTAAAAGGTTCATCTTTATGAATGCACGAATTGCATGCCAAGATCAATTTTACCCTCAGATAAATCGTTGATAAATTTAGAAATAACTTAAGTTTAGGCTCTTCTTGCAATTTTTTCTTATGCTTTCTTCATTTTTCCAGGCTTCCCATTGAAAGTCTGTCAGAGAACACTGAAGCTGTTGTACCTGTTATACTGCCGAAGCAGCTGGTGATTCTTTACTTTCCTTGTACAAGTGTGATGAACATGCACATTGTAATGAATAAAGAAAACATCCTATTTCTAGACATTTTAAATGTTTTTGTTGTCCAGTTTTTGGTTACTCAACAGATTTTTTGGCGTGGGGTCTTATGTATTGTATTCTTATATCTACGTTCATAGTTCGATTAAATTACATAAAATTCCAAAACTTCTGGCTGTTCAAGTAGGGTTTTGTGTGTTCCCAGTTAGCGGGTTAAATCGGGTTTTTTAACTTAAAATTGATCATAAAGCATTAAACCAACCTCTTAATTGTATGAATCTTTTGCACATTCCTATTATACAGAAATCTTTGCCTACTCAGGTTGAGGGTGATTATACTTTTGCACAGATATTTTTCTCTCTTTCTTAAATAATGTTACCTGTTGGGCTTTCCTAACCATGAAAGACTGGCAGGGCTGTCAACTGTAAGGACTAAAGACGAGGGTAAATTGTGTGATTTTGTAATGAAACAAAATATGCAACTAAGTACTGGACTTGTTTTAGTTGAAGTCGTCTCATTTAATTACACTGTAGTTTCAGGTGTGTGATTTTGTAATAAATCTCAGGTGTTTAAGTAAACATGTTTCACTGTGGTTTTGCCCTTTTGCGAGTGTACCGCACAAGATTAAGGATGCACCCACCTAAGGTCATATATTTTAAGTTGGGCAAGCACCACTGCCGCATGTCAGCAGTGGGAGCTAGGTCACCACCACGAAACCAAAATTGCTCCCTACTTTTGACACTTGTATGTACTTGTGCAAGAACTCGGCCGGCATATCTCTGCCGGTTGTTATAGGGTTTCGCCTACCTTTCCGAAACATACAAAGTACTGAAAGTGAAATGTCTCCGAAATTTAAGAATGAGTATTTATAAAGTTTATATGATTGGAACATATTTTTGAAAACTTATTCAACGAATCTAAATATAATTAATTTAGAGGAGGGTCCGTGTACATTCTTAGATACACATTATTTCATAAGATTTGTACCAATTTTTTTATAAATTTTAAATAATAATGAATTTAAAGCTAATACTTTGGTGAGATGTTCTTTCTACAAAACTCTACATTCCTACTAAAAATGAAGACAATCCAAGATACCGAACCTTACCATCTACCAACCATAATTTCAACCGTTAATTTTTAACGGTTGAGTTTCAAAGTGGTAGATGGTGGTGTTATACGTTTCGGATCGTGCTCATTTTTTGTAGGAATGTAAAGTTTTTTAAGAAGAACATATCACTAAAATATTAGCTTCAAATTCGTTATTGTTTGAGATTTATAGAAAAATTGGTATAAATCTTATGAGATAGTGTGTATCTAAAATTGTGCACGGATCCTCCCTCTTATTAAACTATTTACATTTCTTAAAATAAGATTTAACAATAAAAAGAAGATATGTTGCCCTCACATGTCATTTTAACAGAGGTGTTACATATCTTGATCTGAGTCCGATTTTGTGCACCCTCCTTAATGAGTGTGCACCTAACATTTTAATCTCCACCATTGATTTTTAATTTAAGGAGTTACATAGCGAGGGTCGAGATTCTAAATATGGAGGGTAATGGGACCATTGGTTAGCTAATCGACCAATCAAATGAATATGTCAAATATACACTATTTAGAGGAGTGTGCACATAATTAGACTCTCTTAGTCCCAAGTAAAAGTCATCACGGTTGAGGTGATATAAAACTTACGGAATTTTTGTTCGTGCCCCTCATAATATAATCCAAATTCAAGTTGGTCCCCGTTATATAATCAATTTGATTTCCGGCCCTTTCTGTTACGTTTTCCGTCCATTGTTGATGAGATATGAAAGCTTTTTCTTTTTTGCAAATTGTTGAATAATATAAAAGCTAACTTGAGGAATTAGAAATCCTTCTTACAGAAGAAGTAGAATCATCCAATGTGGGAGTGTTCCTCCTAGCATTAGATTTATTTACTTCTAAGAGCATGTGAAATACAAAGAGTTGGGGAATTAACTCAATCAAAATTACAACTAAATTGTTTTACTTCTTTTGCAAGTGCATCTGTTGTTTTGTTTGTCGATCTTGGAACAAAAAGAAAACCATGAAAATGCTAACAGGAATTTAAGATTCTTTTTGTTTCTTCCAAAATTGCCTGACTCTGCCACGAAATTAGGACTTTAGTTCCACTCAAAAAATCAATGATCTTCTTACAGTCACCTTCAATACTGAAATTGTTGATATTTCCTTCTTTTGCCCATTGTGCTGCTTCCCAAAATCCTACTGCTTCTGCTTCTTTTGGTGACTCAACATGGTCCTGCACTTCCTTTCTTGAAATTACCTGCATCATTCCTCAAAATTAAAGTAAAACCTAAAGGTTTTATCATTAGAGATCCAAGCTGCATCTATATTAAGATTGAGATGCAGAAGCTTAAAATCGAAACAAACACAATTACATAAATGAAATGGATAAATAATCACTCAAATTAGTTTATTCTACCATTTGAAGAAAGGAAGAACCTAAAAATGGATATTCTTCTCCTACAACTTATAGTTTCTACCCAATATTAATTGGAAACTATAAGATACTAAGAGGCATCTACTTCAGGCTCTAGAATTAGATGATCTAATTCCCTCTAGAGGCTACAATCAGGTTTGAAAAAGAGACAACTCTCATTTTCACACAAATGTTTTAAAAAAAAACTAAAAACTCCCTTAAAATTTTAAGTCAACTTCTTATTTATACCAATATTTAGGATGTATTCGGTATTTTTGAAAATATCTTTAAAAAGGATGCATTTGGTATTTTCAGTATTGATTTGAGAATTCCACAACCACAATGCTTCATCCTCCCCTTCTTTAGATAAATTCGTCATCGAATTCTTCAAAGCATATTCTCCATTTGTGCTTGAGTTTCTTCCTTGCTCGAAGACAATTCTACCTCTACACCTTCCATTGTAGTTACTCACCAAATATATCATTTTCTATTTATAGTCAAGAGCATTCCCAAGTAGTGAAGAAACACCAAGTATATCTCTCAACCTTGCAAGTGACTAGGGCCATGGAACTTGGCTTTTATGATAATCCAAATTGAATCATTGTATGTTGATTGCCTTTTTAGTTGTAAGTTGAGTAAAGTCTTGTTATCTACAATCATTGGCTCAATTTCCTCACATCTTCCAAGTGTTGAATACACTAACTTGTATTCTTTCTTTTCATTATCTTCTACATGCTAGCACTTTCTCCATGATAGTGAAGTAGTCAAAATATTTATCCACACTTATGCCCTCTTGATAAATCGGATGATCACCATCTATTTCATTTTCCCTATAACTCATATAACTATCAAACTTTGGTGGAGATATTTTATCAAATACATTGTGGGAAACTTCTTGATGTTAATAACCACCAATGGAAATTGAACTCTATAGCTTTACTTCATCTCCGTAACCATTATACAGTTCAAATAAGTCCATATAAATACTTTCCAATTTCTTAATTTTCTCTTCTACTAGTCACACATTTCATCAAACTTCTTGTGTCTCATTTTATTCAACCATTCCTTTATTTGATTGTTACTTAATTTTCCACTTATATTGATTTTCATTCTTCTTGGTAACATATATAATCCAAATAAGAAGAAATAAATTTCAACATAAACCTCAATCAATAAACACAAGTTGTTCATACTCTATTGTATTACTTATAAAGATAAAATAGCTTGTGCCTAACAATGAAAATGTTCATACAACTTTCCCAAGAGAACCAAACCTTAAGCTCTGATACCAAATAATGAGATGCATGATGTGATAAAATATAGTGGTAAAATAGATTCGATTCTCGGACTTGTGAAGATTTAATTCTAGACCTAATTTTTAATAACAGAAAATAACCAGATTAAAGTAAAGATGATTTAAAAATGATGGGAAGAACCAGGACTCAGGATTTCACTTTTAACCAATCAGGTGGTAAAATCATGCAATTCTTTTTAACAATTTAATTCAAGTTTGCCAAAAATAGGTTTTGTAGAAGAATAATTGTAAATCCTAAGCATGGGACATCAAGAGTAAATAACTAAGCATGACCCATCAAAAGAGAACACAACTATTTAATAAAAACCATTTTTTTCTAATTTAATTCCATGCAAATAATAATAAAAGAATCATAAATAAATAAATAAAAATATATTTACCACTTAATTATTGGAGAAAAAGCTTCCTCCGTCGTCCCAGTAATGGTGATTAGCTCATGGTAGAGAAAATATGCTCAAAATACTCTTTCATTGCTCAAAAAGTGTTTACAATGGTGAAATAGATGTAACACAGCTGATTTGATACGCGTATATGCGTTACAGGAGAAGGTTCAGCTGATACAAGAAACTAAAAGGCAACAGGAGGGTTGGACAGAAACCGCAACAGAACAGCAACACCTAATGCTTATTGCTGAGTCTTCTTCTCCGGCTCCAGACAATGAAGAACAGTCGGGCAGATCGCTGTCAATTTCCGGCGATCAATTTTTTTGGTTCTCTGAGCTTGTGTGTTCAATTTCCTTGGCTTCTCTTGGTATATATAGGGTGTAGGAACCCTAGGGAGTCTTTCAAATCTAATAGAACTCTTTAAAACCTATCCAAATCTTTGTAAATCCGATTCCGGAATCCAATTTTCCGTCATAATTCACGATTGTGCAATATTCTCCGGCGTAAATCCCTCCAATTCGAAGTGTTTGAGTTGGTCTTGGACTCTTGTAGTCTTTGAAGCAATTTGGAACTCTAAATAACCCAAAATTCACGTGCATAGCGTCATCAGACTTTCACTCCCGTGTTCCCGCCAAGTTGAATTTGAATGGAAAGGGGTGCCCCCAATCCAAAATGTGGGTGCCTTTAACACTTTTCGAGCCAATTTTTCCACAAATGTTTATTTCTCAAAAATACCTACAAAGACATAAAAAGACATAATAAGTGTAAAATCGAGTACTATCGAAGCAGATATTCGGGCGCAATTTAGACAAAAAAATGTGCCTATCAATACAGAAGCTTACAATCGAAACAAATTGAAATTGATAACTTAAAATGGATAAACAATCTACCAATTTTGTTTTCTCTACCCTTTAATTAAAAGGAATAACCTAAAAATGGAGATTCTTCTCTTATAACTTGAAACTTCTGCCCAACATACAAATTTGAAGTTAAAAGATTATGAGAGGCATCTACTTGAGAATCTAGAATTAGATGATCTAATTCTCCCTTGAGACAACAATTAGGTGTGAAATAAGAGAACCTCTCATTCTTCACACAATGTTTTAAAACACCAAACTAAACTCCCATAAAATTCTAAATTAACTTCTTATTTATACCAATACTTGGGACGTATTCGGTATTTTAAAAAATGTCTTTAAAAAAGATGCAAGTGGTATTCTTAATATTGATTTGATAAATCCACAATGCATCATCGATGAACAATCTACCAATTTAGTTTCCTTTACCCTTTAATTAAAAGGAAGAACCTAAAATTGAGACTATTCTCTTATAACTTGAAATTTCTACCCAACATACAAATTCAAAGTTAAAAGATTATGAGAGGCATCTACTTGAGACTCTAGAATTAGATGATCTAATTCTCCCTAGATATAACAATTAGGTTTGAAAGAAGATAACCTCTCATTCTTCACATAAATTTTTTAAACACAAAAATAAACTGCCCCAAAATTCTAAGTTAACCTCTTATTTATACCAATACTTGGGACGTATTCGGCATTTTAAAAAATATCTTTAAAAAATATGCAAGTGGTATTTTCAATATTGATTTGAGAAATCCACAATGCATCATCCTCCCCTTCTTTAGACAGATTCGTCCTTAAATTCTTCAAAGCATATTCTCAATTTGTGCTTGAGTTTCTCCCTTGCTTGAAGACAATTCCAGCTG
This sequence comes from Papaver californicum, assembly GCA_023531435.1. Taxonomy (NCBI): domain Eukaryota; kingdom Viridiplantae; phylum Streptophyta; class Magnoliopsida; order Ranunculales; family Papaveraceae; genus Papaver; species Papaver californicum. Next base: position 2,274,795 of record JAJJMC010020031.1, on the reverse strand, counting down.
TACATATTCCATTATAGTTACTCATTAAATGTAGCATTTTGTAGTCATAATCAAGAGCATTCCCAAGTAGTAAATAAACACCAAATATTTCCCCCAACCTTGTAAGGAGACTAGGGAAATGGAACTTGGATTCAATGATAGCCCAAATTGAATCATTGTATGTTGGTTGCCATTTTAGTTGTAAGTTGGGTAAAGTGTTGTTATCTCCAATCATTGGGCAATTTCTTCACATCTTTCAAGTTTTGAACACACTAATTTGTATTCTTGTTTTCCTTGTCTTCTACATGCTAGCACTTTCTCCATGATGGTAGTATTCAAAATTTTGATCCATACTCATGCCCTCTTGATAAATCGGAAGATCACCATCTATTTTATTTTCCCCATAACTCATATAACTATCAAACTTTGGTGGAGACATTTTATCAAACACATTGTAGGCAACTTCTTGATGCTCATACCCACCAACGAAAATTGAACTCTTTAGCTCAACTTTATCTCCATAATCATTATAGAGTTCAAATGAGTCCATATACATATTTTCCAACTTCTTAATTTTCACTTCTGCTAGTTCACACATTTCATCAAACATCTTGTGTCTCATTATATCCAATCATTCCTTTATTTGATTGTTATTTAATACAAGGTGTGATCCAAACAAGAAGAAATAAATTTCAACATAAATCTTTAATCAATAAACACAAGGTGTCCATACTATATTACTTATATAAAGAGAAAATAGTTTGTACCTAGAAATGAAAATGTTCATACAACTTTCCCAAGAGAACCAAACCTTAAGCTCATATACCAAATGATGAGATGCCGAAACTTAAAATCAAAAATAACTCAATTACATAAATGAAATGGACAAATAACTACCCAAATTAGTTTCTTCTACCCTTTGTATAAAGGAAGAACCTAAAAATAGAGATTCTTCTCCTACAACTTATAGTTTCTACCCAATATCAATTGGAAACTATAAGATACTAAGAGGCATCTACTTGAGGATATAAAATTAGATGATTTAATTCCCCCTAGAGGCAACAATTATGTTTGAAATAATATACAACTCTCATTCTCACACAAATGTTCTAAAATAAACTAAAAAATCCCTTAAAATTTTATGTTAACTTCTTATCTATACCAATACTTGGGACGTATTCGGTATTTTAGAAGATGTCTTTAAAAAGGATGCATGTTGTATTTTCAATATTGATTAGAGAATTCCACAACCACAATGCATCAATTGTATAGTTAAGTTACTTACCATACATGTGGCCCTTTATGTTCTTTCAGATTAGCGCACGTTATCTAATGTAAGCCCACCTCAATTTCATCTTAAACCATGTACGAAAGTTCAGGAAAACTTGGTGGTAGAGGCAGAAGCAGTAGTGGCGACGGTAATGGAGGCCGTGGCGGTGGTGGTAAAAGAAACCATTCTCATTTTCCTCCACCACATTCTAATCGCTCAATCCTTCATATATCTACAACAACTTCCAATCGTCTATCAACTGGTGGTGGTGCCTCCTCATCTTCTTTTCAAAACGACATGAAAGTGCAAAATTTTCATCCTATCATGATGAGATTTATAGTCTTGTGAGTGATGACTCAATTTCTTATGCTATGATTATTCGTCTTGCTCCTGATCTTGTTGAAGAAATCAGATGTGTTGAAGCTCAAAGTGAAACTGCTCGAATCAAATTTGATTCAAATGCTAAAAAATCCTTTGGAGATGTAAGTACTTTATTTTTCTCTCATTAGTTTTATTTTTCCCCAATTTGATTCAATTTCAGGTGCCTATGTTAGAGAAATCTCAAATTTATTTTAGGGTTGAATTGCATAAAAAATTAAATCGGGGTTTTTCAATTTGATTCAGTATTAGTTTATATACTAGGTTTATCTTAAGGATTAAGCAAGTTAACTCTTTAGTGGACGGAAAAGGTAACCGAAAGGGCCGCAAATCAAATTGATTATGTTATGACCGGTTTGAATTTGGATTATATTATGGGGGGTCAAGATAAAAAAGCCCTAAAAGTTAACTAAATGCGGTGATATAAAATTTAACTTAATGCACTTTCCTACTCCTGTATTTATATTATGTAATATATAAATCTAAAGTGTTTTGATATTTTGGATGCACAACAGGTCCCCCCCCTATCCAAAATCCATATAGATATTGATTGGCTCTGGTCCCTTGTATTGACGATTTTAAGTTTTAGCTCAATTTTTTTTTTTTTTTGATTTAGATAGAAGTTTCTAGGTTTTATTTTATACGACAATTTTAGAATATTAGCTGGATTGATTGTTTGTTTGTTTTGATATTGATGATATTGTTACTGAGATTGTGATTTATTGTGTGTTAGGTTTGTTGATGATGATATGAGAGTGATCGATGGTTTTGTTTTGTTGATTTTGTTTAGAAAGGATATTGCTATGGATGTAGGCAGAGAACCTGCTGGAGACATCTCTCATGAGAATGAGAATTCAGAAAAACAGATCATCCATCTGTGTTGTGGTAAAGACATCTCAATTTTAGAATAACTTTTTGCTTAGTTTTCAACTCTATTTGTTTTCCATGTAAATGATGGTAAGATTTTATTTGTAATTTTTTAGTCTGACTCTTTAAAATTGAAAACTCAGACTCAGGAAGTAGTTTCCAATCCAGCTTATTATCCTTCTTGTTTTGGTAAACCTGATTGTTGCCATTATACAAGTCGTAATGGAACTACATGTCGATTTAATCATCCAAAGCAGGTATAAAAATATATTTTTTATCCCAAAAATCTAGTTTTTGTGTTAGTTGCTCGTTGAATACTTTTAACTTTAAATTCCCTTAGTCAATGTTCATATATACTTTCTTGAAGTTGGTTATTAATGTTGTGAACAAGTTGGGCTCGTAGGTTTCTCATGTTTTTCAACGTTTGTTATTTTAATTGAATGTGTAAGATGTTTGTGGTTCTTTTTATACAGGCTGCTTAACACAGAGGTGAACTTCCATGCAAGGTATATTGTTTTGGTAACCTGGAGTTGATCTCCTCATACATTTTTAAGAGTTAAATATTATCAACTTGACAATGTTTCCCATTATAAAGCATATAATTTCTTCTTGTTTTTGCTTTTGATTGTACGTTGCGGTATTTTAGGACGGGTAATTGCAGACATGATCCAAAACGGATTCCACGTCCAGTTCCTAATTTCATGTCAATTATATAGCGTTAATTTTGGGTCAATTGTTTGTGTCAATATAAAAAACCTTAATATAAGTATTTTCATCCAATTTGTTAGATTTCTAATATAACTTTTTTTCTCTAGTAACAGTTAACTTATTAAGATGTTATTTCAAACAAAATTAACTTATTAAGATGTTAATCTCAATTAATGATTTTCTTTCCTTTCATTATAAATAACTAAAACTAATTCAAGAGCCAAGAGATATAGAACAAATACTAATGGACTATCTTAGTTATCTGATGATTTAATCCATCATATACTCTCTTTTCTTCTAATCTAAGACATAGTTAGAACTATTGTTTTGTCTAAAGGATGGAAGTATATCTGGTTATCTATGCATGTTCTTGATTTTACTGAATGTCGGTCTTCTAGTACTGTAGTAAATTATGATATGGGTGAATTAAATATGGTGAATGCTGAGACCTCAGAAGAGGATGTTGAGGATTTTTTTTTCAACTTGGGAAAAATAGAAAGATACACTGGAAAAGGAGGAAACCAAGATGTTTGTAGCTTTTTTGGATAGGGTATTATTATCCGATGGTACCTTCCTTTTTCTCGGAAGACAAAAATTCTATCTCACTTGTGACGGTAGGCACTTTTATCAACCAAAGTTAAATGATTGGATCAATTTTGTTGTAAAACGCCAAGAGCTTAATCTTTCCTTAAACTGCTCAAAACCTAAAGTGCTCCCCGTAAGCCTTTTCACTTGTGAATCATGGCTGCCTTGTATTTACAACATATTTCTCTCTCTTTCCCTCAGTCATCATAAAAAAAAAATTAAGAAAGAAAAGCTCTGCGACCATCATCATTGTAATACCCGCATCCAAATTTAAGGTTAATTATGTCATTTTTTATCCGATGGATATTTTCTTAATTCTTTCAACGAGGTAATTGTGTAAATTCGTTTGGTTAGAGTTACTTTTTGTACTATGTAGAATCCTCAAATTTGCATATTTATGGCCAAATTCATTAAACTAAAATAACTTTGATGTGTATTGGAGAATATCAGTCCATTTAGTCTCATTGTTTATGAGAGGCATCCAGAACTTTTAACTTAAATTCGATTTTACTCTAAGTCAGATGACAGAGGGATTTGTAACGAGCCTATAGCCTTTTGAATCACCGAAAATCCGAGGTTCATAGCTCAAGATATAGTTGATGTGATAAAATATAGTGGTAAAATAGATTCGATTCTCGGACTTGTGAAGATTTATTTTCAGACCTAATTTTAATTAAAGAAGATAAAATAGATTAAAATAAAGATGACTTTTTTATAAATATGGGGAAGAACTAGGATTCAGGATTCCACTTTTAACCAATAAATCAAGTGATAGTAATTTTAATTATGCAATTAAAACATTTTATTTTGATTCTAAAACATTGCAAAAATAAATTTTCAAAACAACAACTGTATAACACAAGCATGGAGCATCTAGGGACCTAATCCGAGGCATGCACCATCTAACGGAATCACAATTGCTTAATAAAAATCTTTTAAATCAATTTTCAATCAAGTCAATTAATTATAAATAAATTGCATAAATAAATTAATTAAATACATACCACTTAATTATTGGAGAAAAAGCTTCCTCCGTCGTCCCAGTAATGGTGATTAGCTCATGGTAGAGAAAATATGCTCAAAATACTCTTTCATTGCTCAAAAAGTTTTTACAATGGTGAAATAGATGTAACACAACTGATTTGATACGCGTATATGCGTTACAGAAGATGGTTCAGCCGTTACAAGGAAGGAATAAGCAACAGGAAGAGAAAGAGGAATACGCAATAGAACAGCAACTCTTATGGTGCGTTGCTTCTGATTCTTCTCCGTCGACAGCAACAGCAACAGCAGCACCGGCCGTTTCCTGTTTTTTTCCGGCAGTGATTTTTGAGCTTCTCCGAGCTTGCGTATCTCTTTCTCTTGGCTTCTCTTGGTATATATATAGGGTGTAAGAACCCTAGGGAGTCTTACAAACCTAATAGAACTCTTTAAAACTCATCCAAATCTTTGTAAATCCGATTCCAAGCCGGAATCCAATTTTCCGTCCAAATTCACGATTGTGCAATATTCTCCGGCGTAAATCACTCTAATTTGATGTGTTTGAGTTGGTCTTGGACTCTTGTAGTCTTTGAAGCAATTTGAAACTCAAAACAACCCAAAATTTACGTGAATTGAGTTAACAGTTGGTTCTCACGGGATGGATTTTGTTTCCCGCCAAGTTGAATTTGAATGGAAAGGGGGTGCCCCCAATCCAAAGTGTGGGTGCCTTAATCCATTTTCCCGGGGTGCCTTTAACACTTTTTGAGCCGATTTTCCGCAAATGTTTATTTCTCAAAAATACCTACAAAGACATAAAAGACATATTAAGTGCAAAATCGAGTACTATCGAAGCAGATATTCGGGCGCAATATACACACAAAAATGTGCCTATCAAATACCCCCAAACTTACTATTTTGCTAGTCCTCGAGCAAACTAATAAAATAAAATCCTAACTCACTTTCGCAGGAATCGCGACTACATTTAGCATATGCAGTAAGCCGTTAAACCCCTAGGTGTCCCTAGTGGACGAGTTTTGTCTCGTGAGGGTTTACAAGAGGTATACCCACAAAACCTTTGTTCCAGATTTTAGCTACTCGTGAACGATTAAGGATAGACACTAAACAAGCTATTTAGTTGGTTTACTCAACTCATCGGCTATGGGAATCATTACCCTATATTAGTCCAATTGATGTACACGAGTGTTTACTCAATCATACTAAAATTCATAAGACAACAGAGCTCTACTCAGATAATTGTTCAACCACAAGACTCAGAATCTATCCCAATTAATCACATGAAAAGATTTAGAAGATGGACATATAAAATGTGAAGGTTGCACGTGTTGACTAAGGTGAACGGTGTTTCCCATATCTGTCTGAAGGTCAGTGCCAGGATGAATCCTAATAGATTGAGATACATGGTCTTAAACCTAATATTAATATCGACTCAACTGGTATATACAAGGGTCCCAGCGATCGATTTATTGAAAATAAAACGGTAAATATATTGACAACATGATTGGATCAAATTGAATCCAAGCGCATGGTTCTTATCAGCATCTTACGTGATAGTTCCCATGGATCCTGCGTTCCACGCTTGCTTAGGCGACGGAGACAGGGAGAACACACACATATTGCTATCAAAGTGTCAATATTGTTTATTTATTATTTATTTTTTTTTCAGATAAAGCAAGAATCGGGCTTGATCTCAAACACTCTATTTCATCCTAGCGGTGATAACAATTTGATACTGGGCCCCACCAAATCACTTAGAGAAACATAAAATTGCAAAAGTAAAAACAGAAAGTGATATGGTCGAGATAGACTCCGAGATGTGGTGACAACTATCATGTTATTTTCTAATACCTGAACTCTGTCCTTTTATGAATAGACCATTTAACTGGGCACACCAATTCCTATAGAAAAAGAGCTAAGTTTCTATCTACCTAGAATGGTTAGTGTCACCCTGAAGTGTTCACAAGCTTCTAAATTCTAGAGCTTTATTATTTCACTAAAAAGTTTCTCCCTTACCCCCAAACTTAAATTAAACAGTGTCCTCAATGTTTCTAAAGATGAATGATTAAAAATACGAACCAGGATAAACTGTTACCAATTCACGAAAAGGGCTTAGGGAAAGATATTACCATGTTGTAAGAGCATGGGTTACCTCCCAAGAAGTGCTAAGTTTAAAGTCTTCAGCCAGACTGGGAAACAATTAGTCACCTCATAAAATCATAGAACAATAATCGGAACAACTGTGGGTCATCTGAATTAAATAGTGTTATCCAGAATAGAAGGAAACTGCAAAAAGCTAAGAAGATAAACGAACCGAGCACACTGTCATCCCTCTCTAGTTTCCTGTTTAAGATAACTACTTCTAGTTGTGGTTCAGGTTCTATAGAAGGGTTTTGATAAACTATTTTCATAGGCTTGATTACCTTGTAGGAAGAATCAACAAGATCAGGTTGTAGAGTCTGTAAAAACTCAACTAAGAACTTAGAAGCACATAACAATAACCTGAATAATTGTGGATCTTCAGAGTCAATCAGATATGACTCACACAATTGACTATAATGAAGGTGGTCATTCTTAAACAAATGTGTCGATTCTAATTTTCTAAAATAATTAGGCTCAGTTTCAAAACTTAATAACTGACACATTTGAAATTCTAACGTTCCCACATATGGAAGAAAATATTTTGGTGGGAAAACAAAGTCAATCTTGGTATTACTACCTAGGTAAACAACATCGACCAGAGGATGGGTTTCTAACAACTGAACTTCTTTCTGGAAGTCAACAGGCTCAGGGAATCTAGTTTGAAGATGATCTTGTAAAATGGTAGAGGTACATATGTCAAGTCCCAAGTTAGGGACCTTTCTAAGAGTTAAAGGTAAAGCACAGGGAGAATGATAGTCACTCCCAAACTTAGAGTTTTCAGTGTCTCTAGATAGACTCATTACACTTTCCCTATTTTCTAGATCGTCAGGTTCCCGAAAATTGTCAATTTCTTCTTCTAAATGATGATTAGCTAGACATTCCTCTAATGTATCTTCTAACAAGGTGTTTGATAATGACTCCTGAACTACCGTTTCTATCATGTTTACCTCCTCAATGCACGTGTCACCTAACTCAGAAGGTTGCTTAATATGGAAAATATTAAGTTTAATAGTCATATTACCAAAAGAAAAATTTATAATACCAGTTCGACAGTTAATGATCGCATTAGATGTAGCTAAAACGGGCGACCTAATATCATAGGTATCTGACTTTCTGGGTCACGGACAAGTTGAGTGTCAAGGACAATAAAATCTACTGGGTAAATAAACTTATCGACCTCAATAAGAACATTCTCTATGATACCACGGGGAATTTTCACAGACCTATCAGCTAATTGTAATGTTATCTGAGTAGGTTTCAACTCTCCAAGTCCTAACTAAAGGTACACATGGTACGGAAGTAAGTTCACACTGGATCCTCAGTCAAGTAAGGCTTTCTCAACACGGTAGTTACCTATCGTGCACGAAATAGTTGGGGACCCTGGGTCTTTGTACTTAGGAGTTGTAGTATTCTGAAGAATTGAACTCACATGACTAGCTAAAAAGGCTTTCTTTGGTACACTAAGCTTTCGCTTTAGCGTAAAAATATCCTTAAGAAACTTGGAATAAGCAGGAATCTGCCTAATTGCATCTAATAATGGAAGGTTGATCGTGACTTGCTTAAAAACCTCCAATATGTCATTAAAGTTGGATTCCTTCTTAGTGGGTGATAACAACTGTGGGAATGGGACTCTGGGCACAGAGTCTGGCTTATGAGGAGCTGCCTCAGGCTCTTCAGAGACTTTATCAGTCTCCTTAGCTATTGGATCAGGGTGAACTACAGTGTGTTCACTATCAGGACTAGTTACCTTGTTGTCTAACACCTTACCATTCCCAAGGGAGCTAATTGCATTCATGTGACTTGATGATTTCTACCCGGAAGATATTTCATTAACTCCTCTAGGATTGGGTTGGGGTTGACTAGGGAACCTACCTTTTTCTCTTTCTCTCAGAGATTCGGCAATCTGACTAACCTGGGTTTCTAAATTCGAAATAGCCTGACTATTCGCCTGAACAATCTTTTGATTTTCTTGGAACTTCTGGTTAACATACTGCTTGAATTCTTCATCTCTCTGAACTAATGAGGCAACACTCTCAGCTAAACTCATTATCGTCTTTTCTATCGAACTCTGACTATGTGTTGGTCCAGAAGGGTTCTTAGCATAACCAAAACCTGGGGGAACCTTAGAATTACTAGACTGACCTTGATTCTGGCCCTTGGACCAAGAAAGGTTAGGATGGTTTTTCCACCCAGGGTTATAGGTTTCTGAGTAAGGGTCGAACTTCTGATAATTATCAAACCTAGTGTTATTATAAAGAGCATGGGCTTGCTCTTCAGTATTCTGTTGTTCCCAAAACGATTTGGGCTCAATACTACTAGATTGACTTAGTTCTAAAGCTTATAACCTCTTTGATATAGCAGTTATTTTGGCATCTGATTCAAAATATCCTTCTACCCTATTGACATTCCCTTTACTTAGAAGAATTGTTTTCTGGGGCTCCCTACTGTTTTCCCACTGTTGGGTTTTTTCGGCGATTTCATTCAAAAATGTCATCGTGCCATCGACAGTTTTTTTCAAACCCACTTGTGCATAAAGACTCAACCATGGTTGTTGTCGAATAATCTAAACCCTCGTAAAGGATTTGAACAAGCCTTACTTTTTCTAAACCATGATGAGGACATTGGGATAGTTAGTTATTGAACCTTTCTAAATACCTATATAAAGATTCTCCCTCTAATTTAGCAAATGTACAAATCTGCTGTCTAATGGATGATGTTTTGTGCCTAGGGAAAAACTTCTGGAGAAAGACAGACGTAAGTTGTTCATAGGTTTCAATTGACTCAGAAGTCAAACTATATAGCCAAGATTTGGCTTTATCTCTTAGGGAAAAAGGAAACAATCTAAGTTTTAATGATTTATTATCTAGGTCCTTAATCCTGAGGGTACTACATATTTCCTCAAAATCCCTAACATGGGAATAGGGGTTTTCATTTTCTTTCCCTAAGAAGATTGGGAGCATCTGTATGGTCCCAGGTTTCAACTCATAGTTTGCTTCAGTATCAGCTAACTTGATACATGATGGACGAGAACTCCTAGTCGGGTTCAACAAAGCTTTTAAAGTTGCCATTGTTGGCGTTATCAAAGAACTAGAAGTAACTTCTTCATACAAAGTCAAGTTTTCAAAGTCAAAGACAAGGCTCTCAAAAGAAGAGTCTTCGAAGTTCTCGTTTCCATGGAGAGAACTACTAGGCTTGTCACTAATTAGGCGACCTAAAGCGTCTCTTCTCCAAGTCCGCTTGAAGAGCGGTCTTGGCATACACTAAATAAAAAATAAAAATAAATCAATCATAAACGGAAGGAAATTCTAACAATCACAAGCAAGGATGACTCAACCAAATCAAACCTATTGAATCTAGCAAACAAAAAGCATGATGGCTCCACTTAGATTGTTTCTAGACCAGCTTCTATTCTTTGGAAAGGAAACTAGTTACAATTTTAGCAAACCTCTTAGAGCGATATGAATTAGATTAAGTCGAAGAGAAACATGATAAACTCTAAGGAGCTTTGATAACCCTGTCTCTTTGGCACTTTTCCCTGGGTTACAAGGCGGCTCTAATCAACTTAAAATAATCTTCCTGAACTTCGAGTTAGGCTAATAAAGTAACCAGTACCGTCCTTTTGAACGATTTTCTAATAAGCTCGATACCCTATCGGTATCTTTCTAGTCAAAATTTTATGGTTTTAGGTTCGCGTTTGGTAACGTGTTCCTAAAGCGGGCAAGAAGGAAACGGTGATGAAATCCGAGTCCTTATCTTGTATGGCCAGTTCTTGCCCTTTACTAGAAAAGTAAGTCCGTTTTTAATTCCTTAACATATATGCATACGAAGGAATACAGTAAACCCACTTGCAGGGGATTCGTGGGTTGATCGAGTCTTACCTCCCGTACCAGACGGGGGATGAATCAGTTGTAGTCGACTCGGGCCACCGACTCCTGTGTCAGTGTGCGACCCCAAGGGGCCGAGACAATATCGTAATTGTCGTCCTTCCCTGTAGCAGTTTATATTTAATAATACCCTTCCGTAGGGTTTAAAAATAAATAAAGTGTCCAAATGTCCAAAAGAAAGTCTAAAAAGTGTCCGAAAATAAAAGAAAAATTACAGAAATAATAAAAACCCTAATACAATTATCTAAACGAATTAAAACTAATTAAAATAAACTAAAAATATAATTAAGAAAAATAAAATCTTCGATCTTCTTTTTCGTTCTTTAAGTTTTTCCCTTTAACTCCAAGTCTTTAGCTTTAATTCCAAAACTTTGGCTTACTCCCTTTTCGATCCAAAATTCAACCTGTAGCAAAAAGAGAAATACCAAAAGAACGTAAAATAGAACAAAGTAAAATAATAAAACTAAAAATAAAACCTAAAAATAAAAAACCTGAAAATAAATCTAAAACCCTAAACCTAAAAACAAGTCCGTGTCGGCGGCGCCAAAGATTGATGTGATAAAATATAGTGGTAAAATAGATTCGATTCTCGGAATTGTGAAGATTTAATTTCAGACCTAATTTTAATTAAAGAAAATAAAATAGATTAAAATAAAGATGACTTTTTATAAATATGGGGAAGAACTAGGATTCAGGATTCCACTTTTAACCAATAAATCAAGTGATAGTAATTTTAATAATGCAATTAAAACATTTTATTTTGATTCTAAAGCATTGCAAAAATAGATTTTCAAAACAACAACTGTATAACACAAGCATGGAGCATCTAGGGACCTAATCTGAGGCATGCACCATCTAACGGAATCACAATTGCTTAGTAAAAATCTTTTAAATCAATTTTCAATCAAGGCAATTAATCATAAATAAATTGCATAAATAAATTAATTAAATACATACCACTTAATTATTGGAGAAAAAGCTTCCTTCGTCGTCCCAGTAATGGTGATTAGCTCATGGTAGAGAAAATATGCTCAAAATACTCTTTCATTGCTCAAAAAGTGTTTACAATGGTGAAATAGATGCAACACAGCTGATTTGATATGCGTATATGCGTTACAGAAGATGGTTCAGCCATTACAAGGAAGGAATAAGCAACAGGAAGAGAAAGAGGAATATGCAACAGAACAACAACTCTTATGGTGCGTTGCTTCTGCTTCTTCTCCGTCGACAGCAACAGCAGCAACAGCACCGGCCGTTTCCTGTTTTTTTCCGGCAGTGATTTTTGAGCTTCTCCGAGCTTGCGTATCCCTTTCTCTTGGCTTCTCTTGGTATATATATAGGGTGTAAGAACCCTGGGGAGTTTTACAAACCTAATATAACTCTTTAAAACTCATCCAAATCTTTATAAATCCGATTCCAAGCTGGAATCCAATTTTCCGTCCAAATTCACGATTGTGCAATATTCTCCGGCGTAAAAATCGCTCTAATTTGATGTGTTTGAGTTGGTCTTGGACTCTTGTAGTCTTTGAAGCAATTTGAAACTCAAAACAACCCAAAATTTACGTGAATTGAGTTAACAGTTGGTTCTCACGGGATGGATTTTGTTTCCCGCCAAGTTGAATTTAAATGGAAAGGGGGTGCCCCCAATCCAAAGTGGGTGCCTTAATCTATTTTTCCGGGTGCCTTTAACACTTTTCGAGCCGATTTTTCCGCAAATGTTTATTTCTCAAAAATACCTACAAAGACATAAAAGACATATTAAGTGCAAAATCGAGTACTATCGAAGCAGATATTCGGGCGCAATATACACACAAAAATGTGCCTATCAATAGTCAAAATGGTAAAACATGTCAATATTAGGCCCTATTTCAACTTGGTCTATGATGAATTTCCACTCCATAAACCCTATTTTTATGATGGTTTAGTGGGAAGACCATTGGGGGAGGCACTAGAAGGAAAAATAAAAAGAAAAAGAGAAAAGAGGGAGAAATGGGAAAACCAAAAACTAGGGAAAATGGGAAGGAGATGGAGCTAGGGTTTTAGAGAGGAAGCCTAAGGATAATCAAGAGGATCTTATAGTTATTAAAGGTAGAATGCTAAATTCCTTTCTATTTGGGTGATTTTTTTCTTGTACTTGATTGTAAATTTCGTATGGTGTTGTATAGTTAACTTTCGGTAATTTATTTATATAATTCTATATTTCTGATCGATGATCAACTTTCTCCTGTTAATAATAATATGCTTAGGTATCTCTGGTTAAACTTTAAGGATAATCCACCATATATTCACCATTGAATATATCATTTAACTTGGGTGATGTTTTCTGAAATTTCTGGACAGTTTCGCCCTGTCATGATCTTGACCCTTTAGGAAGTCTTGATGATATTATAATGATTTTTAAACTTAGAAAAAGTTTTAGATGCGTGTCTAATCTTTCATTGTGATTTATATTTAGTTAGTTTCATATTATTGTGAATTAACTGTGAATATTTTGGTAACATGATGTAATCTTCCCAGTCATTAGAACGATCTTGTAAAATCAATTTATTTTTTTGTTTGAGACATTGGTTTGATGTGAATTTTGGGTTTTATATATATATTTGTGTTGGGTATACTCAGACAAAATTTGAAAGTTATCTGACCATTATAATGTCCATAAATTTTGAGTTAAGAAGGACCTTTTTGCAGATTTCATAAAACGTAATACAACTACTAGGACCTCTATTTAAGAAGTTATAATTATTCTTTTTCTCCGAATTTTGGATATGTTATAAATTGTTGATCTAAGTTTAAGGTGTAAAAATTTCATAATACCAAGATCATGATAAGTACTCCAAATCGTAGTGAGTATACAGTTGTGTGTGTAGAAAATTTGTCTTGTACAAGTATATGAAATCTTCCATTATTCGACATCTAGATGTTACTTTCCTTTGAAATTTATGCACAATGTATACATTTTGATTATGATTGTGTGGTGAATATATATTTGATATCCACTAATTATTGATTGGTTAAATCGGGCTTGGACTTCAGATGCATATGTGTGCTTTCGTATTTTGGAGTCTGGATTTGGAGCAAAAATCCAGACCAAAAATTCGGGGTGTTACAAATTGGTATCATAGCATGGTTTCGATTCACTTGGACTGTGCATATAGACTTACCATTTTTTAAAAATTTGGTTAAAAAGATAAAATAAATAAAAATCTATATTTTTCTCATTCGTTAGTTACCAGAAGGGGATTCTTTTTTTGGGGGAAGGCTCTAGAAAACTTGTGGGAGAAATTGTGTGGAGAATGGAAAATTGTTGGATTCTTTGATACTAATAAAGTTGATTGTGTGAAAGATAGAGACATTTTCCCTTTATTTCTAGTTTTACTAGATCATTTCCTTATTGAGTTAGGTGTTGTTTTATTTTAATTGAGATAGGATTATTGAATTTATTTTGATTTAGAACATTGGGTAGTTAGTAAACGTCTTCCGTTTCATGTTTTAAAGGTTTGGTTTAAGATTTATAGGATTATGATCTTTAAACGAAAATTAGGGTTTTTGATATAACTCATCAATTTATTTATTTTTTTGTAGATTATTTAATAAGTAGGTACTTTCTTATCATCATAAATTGTCATAAAATTGATATGATTGTAGTAATTCTTCTTATGAACAATCCTTGCTTGAAAATCTTGTATGCACCTTTATAAATCCTAGAATGCAGTGTTTTGTTATCCACATATCTTAAATTCCAGCCGTTGGAACATTATGATTTTTTAGTATGTTGCTCTTCACTAAGTCATAAAAGTATGGTAAAAAATTTATGATGATCATACATGTTTAAGTTCAAAAAAGAAAGTAGACTTATTATGACTGCGTTCAATATGATTAAAATACTGAATAATCCATTTTACATTGTGTATATCATTACTCGCTTATCGGATGAACCTGGAATTCTAGTATGTTTTTTTATTTATATGTTATTAACTTTAAGTGAAAATTTTATAAGGATATGAGCATCGTATGCACCTCAAAGTATAAGATTATCTTACCTAAATTTTGTAGGTTGAATGTGCGAGGAGTTAAGTTCTAATGTGTGTATCTCTAAAATGAACCATTAGAATTTGATGAATTTTGAGTATGTTGTGGTACCATGAGACTTTGTATACTGTAAAATTTCAAGAGGATCAGGTATCAATTGCTATTGCAAATATTGGTGAACTAAAGATGCAATCTGCAAAACTATACAGCCACATGCAACTTGTTTTACCTCTTTATGTGTTTATCGAATTGATGTGAAATATTTATATGTTGTTAAATACTATATTGGTAAGGTATGATATGAATTCAAGATATTCTGATCATGTTTGGTAACCTAAATTGTGTTCTCTGTAAACTTTATTATTGAGCCTTTTTTTTAACTTTGCTAGTTATCTCAATATAATGATATATTGTGTATGTGTATGATTATTGGGATGTGGTCTATGGGCAGTGATCCCTAAAGATATTTTTATCATGATTATTCGACTCCGGTCTATGGAAAACAATCTGCAAATATTCCCGATTGATGGGATACGTGTTATCCTAATGGACGAGGGTCCTTGGGAAGCGATCTCTAAATATTCCTGGTTGATGGGACAGGAGGTTTCATATTGGACGAGGGTCCTTGGGCAATGATCCCTAAATATTCCTGGTTGACGGGATATGAATTATCTTATGGGACGAGGGTCCTTGGGAGCGATCCCTAAATATTCCGGGTTGACGAGATATAAGTTATCTTATGGGACGAGGGTCCTTGGGCAGCGATCCCTAAATATTCCTGGTTGACGGGATACGAGTTATCCTATGGGACGAGGGTCTTTGGGGCAGCGATCCATAAATATTCCTGGTTGACGGGATACGAGTTATCCTATGAGACGAGGGTCCTTGGGGCAGCAATCCCTAAATATTCCCGGTTGAAGGGATACGAGTTATCCTATGGGACGAGGGTCCTTGGGCAGCAATCCCTAAATATTTCTGGTTGACGGGGTACGAGTTATCCTTGGAGTGGTTGTTTTCCCTAAACTACGTGGGGTTCATTAAGGGTTGATGGTTGCGTCCTATATGATTGTTAAACCATGTGGGACTCTCTTGGTGAGCGGATTTTATTTATTTATTTAAACATGCTCCCAGAGTACGAACGATATTTCCCAATATGTTAGCAGACTTATAAGGTCAAGTATTATTCTAATAATTTAAATAAACATCTCAGATAATGGTAACTTTAATACTTTTGTAAGATCTGAAATCTGAAATATGGAATAAATATCATGAATTTTCCAAGGTTACCTCTAAATTTCGGGACGAAATTTCTTAAAGGGGGTAAGGTTGTAATACCCGTATCCAAATTTGAGGTTAATTATATATTTTTTTATCCTATGAATATTTTTATAATTCTTTCAATGAGGTAATTGTGTAAATTCGTTTAATTAGAGTTACTTTTTGATATGTAGAATCCTCAAATTTACATATTTATGGCCAAATTCATTAAACTAAAATAACTTGATGTGTATAGAAGAATATCAATCCATTTAATCTCATTGTGGATGAGAGATATCCGGAACTTTGAACTTTAATTCGATTTTACTCTAAGTCAGATGACAGAGGGCTTTGTAACGAGCCCATATCCTTTTGATCACCGAAATTCGAGGTTCATAGCTCAAAATATAGTCAAAATAGTGAAACATGTCAATATTAGGCTCGATTTCCACTTGGTCTAGGATGAATTTCCACTCCATAAACCCTATTTTTATGATGGTTTAGTGGGAACACCATTGGGGGAGGCACTAGAAGGATAAAGAAAAGGAAAAAGAGAAAAAAGGGAGAAACGGGAAAACCAAAAACTAAGGAAAATGGGAAGAGATGGAGCTAGGGTTTTAGAGAGAAAGCCTAAGGATAATCAAGAGTATTTTATATCTATTGATGGTAGAATGCTAAATTCCTTTCTCTTTGGGTGATTTTTTTCTTGTACTTGACTGCAATTTTCGTATGGTTTTGTATAGTTAACTTTCGGTAATTTATTTTTATGTTGGGTATACTCAGACAAAATTTGAAGATGATCTGACCAATTATAATGTCCATAAATTTTGAGTTAAGAAGGACCTTTTTGCAGATTTCATAAAATGTAATACAACTACTAGGACCTCTAGTTAAGAAGTTATAATTATTATTTTTCTCCGAATTTTGGATATGTTATAAATTGTTGATCTAAGTTTAAGGTGTAAAAATTTGATAATAATAAGATCATGATAAGTAATCCAAATCGTAGTGAGTATACATTTGTGTGTGTAGAAAATTTGCCTTGTACAAGTATATGAAATCTTCCATTATCCGACATCTAGATGTTACTTTCCTTTGAAATTTATGTGAAATGTATACATTTTGATTATGATTGTGTGGTGAATATATCTTTGATATACATTGAGTATTGATTGGTTAAACGGGCTTGGACTTCAAATGCATATGTGGCATTTCGTATTTTGGAGTTTGGATTTTGAGCAAAAATCCAGACCAACAATTCGGGGTGTTATAATATATCATGATGTCATATAAATCAAAAATTTCAAAGATAGAAATTTGGGGTATAAAACCACATCAAATTGTATCAAAGTTTATTAAAAATTAATACTTTTACGGCGTTTCGATTGAAGATGGTGTAAATTATATGCTTGATTCTCCTCTGCATCTGCTTGCTCATCCATGATCAACCCCTATGCTATGGTAAGGTAGTATATTATTTTCCAATTATTTTCGGAATCCCCTTTGGTGTTGTTTGATTTGTTATCAGTTATTGCTTGGGGCACCCCTCACATCTCTCTTAACTTCTTCTCTTATTTTTTTTATACTAGTTATAGTCGTAATTGACTATTCGACGTTGTCTGGCTCTTTTCAGTCCTATCAAACAATATAATTCTCTGTTATTCCCTTACCTCTATCGCTTATCCCTTTCATCCCAATTTAATTCCTTTCCCACGCTTTTGTCTCCCTACCTAGTCTTAAATGAAGTTAAGCTTCCCCTTTCTCTTTTTTCCCCTATACCATCTGCCTCATTACCTGAGAGGGATAGCCCTAAAAACCTAGTAGTGGACCATAAGGATGTTCTTATACGATCTCATGACAAGCTTTGCAATACAAACTTTAAGAAAATAAATCAAATCATCAATACCTTTCTCTGTTATTCTCTAGTATAATACTCAAATGAAGAATAATAGTTCTCTCGAATTTGAAACTAAAAATGAGATGGTGAACATTATGAAGAATTAACTGAGTATAACCCCCTCCATAACCTCTCTCCAGGAACACGTGAAATATGTAAAGAAAATGCTGAATACCTGGTGATTTGAAGGATTTTCTGTGCTTTCAAGTTGAATATATTAAAAGTGATTGATATGCTTCAGTTCATATGGGGTCTAAACTATCAACCGGGAATACTCTGTTTAGTAGTACAAATGAAGACAACAAGTTGATTCTCAAGCTTCAAAACAAAGATGATACAGAAAGAGCAAATCGTTAATCTCCTTCAAAGTATGATGCATGGCTGTTGGTGGTCAAAGCTTATCAATTCATGGTTCAAGCCTCAAGCATCAACATGCATTTAGTCAACATACAAGTTAGCTACATGAATTTTCCTGTCGAATTCTTTGAAGAAAGCATTCTTGAAATGATCACAAACAGAATTGGCAAATTTGTGAAGTTAGAACTGCCCCAAGATTGTGATTTTGCCATGCCCTATGCAAGGGGTTAGGTAGATTGGGATCTTAAAAAAAGACTAAAACCTTGCAATTGCAACATCAACTGAGATGCATAAAGGAGGTTTTGACATTGCTGGGTCCTCCAATATCAAATCCTAAAGATACATCAGATGTTAATAATGCAATTCTCAAAAAAGACTGATCCATAAGAAAAAGGGTCAAGTTCGAACAGGCGAATTAAGGATGAAGAAAGTGGAATCAATAAAGCTTTAAAAAAATCTTCAAAATTTGATTGGGATGGCCCCTTTGAAGAAAAAACTACCCGATGACAAGATAATAGGGGTGGATATAGAAGAGAAGAATGGTTACGACCTTCCCCACCAGATATGCAACTTCAACAAAAAAACAAAGAAACAAGCAGAAAAGTTTGGTATCAAGCCAAAAGTTTGATTCCCCTAATAGAATTTGTGGCAGTTCTACTACTGTACCTGTAAATGAGAGTAGGAGGAAACAAATCATGGTCCCTTAATTGTCATTTTTATATCCTTTCAATGTAATCCCATGGGTTGAAGATAAATCTCCATCTCAATATCTTTACCACACCAGTCAGAACAAACATCAGAGCCATTTCGAGAGAGAAGGGGTGAACAAAAGCAATACCGATACATTCGCAAAGGGTGATAGTGATGAAATAGGAGGCAACTCTCGAAAAGCCAGTAAACCAGCCATAGGGTCTCTTCTAGACCTGTGCAAAGCAAACGCAAAATAGAGAGTCAGGTAAATCACAAAAATCTCATTACTTTAAATATATCTTGTATTGTTAGAAAGCATGATAAAGCGAGGAGAGTGGATCTAAATCTCAGAAATAAGTAAAAGTTGAAATAAAATTACATTTTCTCTCTGGAAAGAGGTCTTCATATGAATAGTCTTACAATGTCTTTAAACATTCTTACTTGGAAACTGAAGGATTGGGGAAACGTTTTACAAAGACTCATCTAGCAAACACAGTTAAAGAATGTCATCCGGATATTATCTTTCTCCCAAAAACCAAACAAGAAAAAGCCAAAGTTACTTAGGTCATAAAAAACCTTAATTTCTCAGAAATACAATAATGGACCCAAAAGGATTCATTGGGACTGCTGGAGGGATGGCCATTGATTGGAAGACAAACATTCAACTTGACATAGTAAATAAAAATGACAATCAGATTGGTGTGATCATCTTGGACACAGTCACATCTATTTCGTGGATGTTGCCATATGTCTATTGTCGCCTAGATAGAAAGAAAAAATTTCATTCCTGGGGCTACTTCCAAAATATGGCTAACTCAGTTAACCTTCCTTGTATAGCTCTAGGAGATCTAAAATTTGTGTTAAATGCTGAGGAAAAAAAAGGAGGAAGAAGCATTAATCAAAATAAAACTTGCTTCTTCTACAACTTGATAAATGATGCTAATCTGATAGATATGGGGTTTGTGGGTTATCCTTTTACTTGGTCAAATAAGAGAAAAGATAAAAAGCTTCATAGAAGCTATACTGGATATAGGTCTGGTAAACTCGAAGTGAGCATAAGTTTTCCCCTTTGCAAACATTTACCACCTCCCACCCATTGCGTCTGACCATAGTCTCATACTTCTAAAAACTGCCTCAATCTGGAAAGATGGTCCTAAGCCGTTTAAATTCTTTGGATTTTCTTGGAGTATCCTACTTGCTTTGATGTGATTGAAGAAGCATGAAATTTGGAAATACACGGTTTATCTGCCTTCAAACTAATTTCTAGACTCAAAAATGTTGAAAAAACAAATCAAAATCTGGAATAGAGATTATTTTGGTAACATTCAACATAATATAAAACAAACCACTATGAAAATTCAAAATGCTAAGAATGTTAAGTTGTTACCAGAAAACTCTCGGATTGTAATAGATTTAAATATTGAGCTAGAAAAATGGTGTAACTTTGAAGAAGCAATATGGAAACTAAAAGCTACGGGAAACATCCTTAAGCTGGAGGATAAAAACACATGTTTCTTTCATTCGGCGACAAAGCAAAATTATAAAAAAAACTGAGAATTGAAACTTTAAAAGATAGTATTGGGAAATTATGCAACGATATGAAAGATATTTCTAAAACTCTCCTTAGTCATTTCAAGGAAATGGCTTCCTCAGGGGAAATCAAAATCTCCTAACAAACTCTGGATCTAATCCCTAAGTGCATCTCTGATGAGGATAATATAAACTTTCTTTCCCCACCAACTGAGAAAGAAGTAAAATATGTCTTATTCAGAATGCACCCAAAAAAATCCCTGGGACTGGATGGCTTTCCGACAATCCTTTTCCAAAAAATATAGAATCTTCTCAAAAAATATTTAACGAAAATAGTCTAGGAATTCCTTGAAGCAAAAAGTCTCCTAAAAGAGATAAATGCTACTTTTATCACTCTCATCCCAAAGTTAAGTTCCCGGCTTCTGTTGCCGATTTTAGGCTTGTCTCTCTGTGTGACACAATCTATAAAATCATATCAAAGCTGATAGCAAACAGGTTAAAACCTTTTCCCGATAGACTCATTTCCCCATATCAATCGGCTTTCGTCCCAGGTAGACAGATTGTTGATAATGTTATAATAGCTCATGAGATTGTCCATACTATGAAAGCAAGAAAAAAAAGGAAAACATGGTATATGAGTCTAAAAATAGACATTTCTAAAGCCTTTGATATAATGGAATGGGATTTCCTCCTTCAAACGCTGGATATACTTGGCTTCTCGAAAGGCTGATGCGAGTTGATTCGGAAGTGAATAAGATCTTCGACCTCTGATGTCCTCATAAATGGATCTCCCACTTCTTTCTTTAAACCCTCTAGGGAGATTAGGCAAAGAGATCCATTATCCCTTTACCTTTTCATCTTGTTCATGGAAGGACTCTCCCTTTCCCTAAAGGATGCGGACTAACCTAACATCTGAAAGATCTCCACCAGTTTATCTAGTAGCACTTATGGTTGTTGACCAACGGAAATCATGGGAGTTTCCTGACTTCTTTCTCATGAACATGGGAACAAAGTGGCAAGTTCATCCCCACCTATCTCTCATCTCGACGATTGCCTCATTTTCGTAAGGGAAACTAAGAAAGAATGCATAAATCTGATTTATATCCTAGACACCTTTAGTAAAGGATCTGGCCAATTTATAAATTACAATAAATCAGGAATTTTCTTTGGAAAAAGTGTAGGCAATCGGGAGGCTAGGAAAATAATACAAATCCTTAAAGTAAGTAGGATAAAGCTGGAGGATAAATACCTAGGAGTTCCCCTATTCACTCACAGATCTAAAATCCAGTATTTCGATCCAATTCTTGATAATTTAAACAATAGATTGCTAGAATAGAAAAGTAAATTTTAGGATCCATAGGAAGGGAGGTTATAATTAAGGATGTTGCAGATTTTTTGGCAACATACCATATGACATGTTTCGTCATACCAAAAACAATCACAAAAAAATTGATGCTCTGAATAGAGCTTTTTCTGGGGGCATGAAGAGGGGAAAACAAGGGGCTTATTCCCTTTAAATGGACCTCTGACTATCAGCCCAGGGAAAAAGGTGGTATGGATTTTAAAAATTATAGGGATTTCAATTTGGCCTTGCTAGTAAAAGTGGGATGAAGATTAATAAGAAACAATGATTTTCTTTGGGCTCGTATTCTTAAGGAAAAGTATTTTCAAAGTTCATGCCTTCTCATTGATATTAAACCAAAAACGAATAACTCTTGGATGTGGAAGGGAATTCAGAAGGGTATAAAAAATTATAAAAAAGAATACGGTTTGGAAGATATGAGATGGTGAGGAAATTCTGATATGGAAACATAACTGGATTCCTTCACAAACACCAAATATAATCAATAGAGAAAAAATACAACCCATAATTTCTAACACCTTGACTAGGGTAACCCAACTAGTTAATTGGAACAATAGGGCCTGGAAGGTTGATTGCCCAAAGTTTGGACTATTTGCAGGATACTCTTGAGTGGTAAGTTGTAAGGAGGGGGGAAATCTCTGTCAAACTAGTGTATCAACTGCTAATAACTAGACCCTACCTAGACCTTATTGCAGACCTTCACCATTTCCCATGGGAAAAGATTTGAAAACTTAAGGTCATGCCTAAAATACAGGTTTTTGTATGGAAGGCAGTCTATAATATTCTACATGTTGTTAAAAGCCTAAATAAGATAATCCCAAATATCTCCCCTATCTGCACAATGTGTGGAACATCTGAAAAAACCATCATCCATACTCTCTGTAGATGTAGATTTGGTATGACTATTTGGTTTGGGATGGGTCAATCTCATTTAGTCATAGCTAGTTTAGATAAGGATATGTTGTTGGTGTACATCAAAATTAAAAATTCAGAAGAAAAAAATTATGTTGTTGACACCAAAAATGATATACTCGAATGAGTAAACAGACGTGAATTGAACACGCATCTTCTGATGTGGAGTCATGTGTGCTACCATTACACCACAAGTTCGTCTAATATAATGAGGTAAATACATTTCCAAAAATAAATAAATAAACAAAGTGGGTTCAAGGTTGTCGTCAAATATGTACATACGGATTCAAACAATTTTGCAAATGAAGAAAAGAAAAGCTCTTTAAGTAGTTGATAGTTAAGCATTAACAAAAAAAAAACTCATTTTCGGAAGAACTAAACATGTAGTGTACTTGGACTTTGGGAGTTGTTAATGTGGCAATTAAAAACAAGAATGAAAGATACAAAAAAAAATTTGTCAGGCTTTCCCGATAGATTTTTGTTAGAATGAGAGCAAAAAGTGATCCAAAAAGAGTGAAAGTCGTACGAAAATTATTGTCGACTTGCTTACTAGGACCTGTCCATCAAAATTCTCAAACTCATACCAAACCACCCCTACAAAATATGCACCCACTAATTATGCAAACTTTACATCCATTTCCCAAGTTATATCGTTGTTGACTTGCTGTTTCTCGAACAAAAGTTTGAAGCACCACCTTCCACGACCAAAATCACGTCCCACGACCATAAGAAGAGATAATCACCTTGACTTTGCTGCTATGGAATCTCTATTTAATGATATACTGTGTTTGATGTTTTTGCTCTCTTTTCTTTTTCATTTGGTGTTTCAATGAATGATAAAAGAAACCTATCCACTTTCCTGAACTCCTGCTATTACTTTTCATTTTTTCTTCATTACTTTCAAACCTTTAATTAGATGTTTTGTTATCCTAATCATTCAATACACATAATAGAAATAAAAATAAAAATAAAAATAAAAATAAAAATGAGAGACGAAGAAAAATAGAAAACTCTATGTTCTCATCGATTATTAGTTATTAAAGAGGAGTTGACTGTGAGAAAATGGGGATTTAATTTGCATGTACAGTCTTTAATAGGTAATTGAGGTTAAGGTTTCAGTATTTTTATGGGATCGGTGGTGGTGGAGCTGTTTGGGTATTCCGTCTGGGGAATATGTAAGTTTGATGTGATTAGTGTGCGTATTTAGTATGGGTAATTTGGTATGAGTTTGAAAATTTTAATGGATAGGTCCTAGTTAACGAGTCGACAATAATTTTCGTTTTCCTCGGATCATTTTTTGCTCTCCCTCAAACAAATTTTTTCCTGATAACTCTCCGAACCTATAAATTTAGAAAATAAAACATAATAATATAATATGATATATACCGCCTGAAAAGGCCAATAAGCTAACAAAAAATAACATAATATTACCTGCTGGACTAGACAATCATATTCGTCAACTCATTGTAGGTGGACTTGAGGAGTACTCTAAAAAGTTACTACGCTTCAAATGCATGTCTGCTGATGCAATTAAAACTTTCTTTCATGTTTTCGCTTTATTAGAAAAATAATAAGATACAATACAAGTAACACGATTATCTCTAAATATCAAGAGAACAAAGTAAATGTTTATAGAAGGTTGAATAGGATTAACTAGTATTCGTAGGCATGCGTTGGAACTATATCACTTTCCCTCTCCAATTAATGCATTCAAGGAGTAAGCTCAATTACCTAGCGTGGAGTTATCCAAGCACATTTAAGTGCGCAGAGAATGAATCACTTGCCACATGTTACGTGAAAAACAATCATAAAATGTAACACTAAGTAGATTCCAAAGGGGCATGGGAACCAAATTTTAGAATTAGAACAAACACACATGAATGCATCATACGTTACAAAGCCACTAAAGGTAGATCAAAAATACTAGTCCGTCCGTAGGTGCTGATGTGGTGCCTCCCACCACCTTAGGATTTAAGGGGGTGCTCTTTTGTGTGAACATGTGGGAAACAATGCCTTGGTCTATATTTGGACTAGGATTTTTGATCTATCTGTAGTGTTTTCGTACACGTTACTCGGTGTGGCAAAGAAAACTGTTTGGAAGTGGTGGGTTGTTTTCGAAGTTTTGAAACAGTAATTGATGGGTTGCATATATGGGTCCTTAGTAAAACATAATGGGTTGATGAATGATATCTGCTTGAATGTTCAATTTGCAGGGAAGGAGTTATGAGAAATGTGACAAATCAATGATACCCATTCCTCTTCGTGTCAATATATGCACATAAAGTAAATAAGAAAATGCCTGAACAATTTTTCAAAATTGAAGAAATAGTGCGAAAACAAAGCAAGAATGGTGAGCTGTTGAGACTAGTTCGGGATGCCGGATTTCAGATATTAAAGTGTGATTCATAATATTTCAGTAAATTACAAAGGTTGGACTTGTTGGATGTGAAAGTGGGTCGCGGGACATATGAGCTATGAGTCGTGTTTCGGGTCAAGTCCAGAAATTAGGGTTTCCTAAATATAATTGAACTCACTTTGGAAATTGTGGTATTTGAGTTGTACAATGAAAGTGAGTTATATTCCAAGTATGATTGATGGAGCAAGATAAGTTATCTTCAACAAGAGGGAGAGATATCTAGTTTTTCATCTAGTATCTCTAATCACCCATTCTACTCATTTTTGTAGGTTCACGCGAGGAAGATTTCTCGACTTTTAGGGTTTGCAATTTATTTCTTCAATTCATTTTTGTGAACTCCATTATGAGTAGTTAATTTTATTGTTGGTTAGGAATTAGTTGAATTTTACAATACATGTTTCTTTGATTAATAGATTAGTTTTGTCTCACAATTATCCTTCATAATTTTTCAAAAATATCGCCATGTATGATTGAGTGTTTGTTTAGTTAAGTGGTTAATTGATTGAACTCAAATTCATATCTAGAGCTAATTTAGGGTTTATTATACACAAAAATGATATTCCTTGAATACAAGTAGCATAGTGCAATTACGGATTATCGTGATACTTTCTTATACTCGCATGTAAGTTATGACCTTTGTTAAATTGTCTACTCGGGTATGTCAATTGCATTGATTAGCCTATTTCACAAATCTTAACGTTTCTTATTGGATTAAACCTAATTGTTCTTTTACACTTTAGGTTGTTCACGAAGTAGAATTTATATTTACGTCATTTATGTAAGTGTGAAGATTTTAGGAAATCAACGAGATATTCCTGGAATCAAGGTATTTTAGGGCTTTTGATAATAAGATATTAAATTTCAATTCTAATTATTTGTACAAGAACATGTTTGTGAATGAAAACAAAATCTTAACCAATTTTCACATTCAATTCTTTTATAATTTCTTTACTTTCTTATTAATTTAATTAGTTTCAATAATTCTGAAAAATCCCCGTTCAAATAACAACCCATACCTCTTCGTGCAAACGATATTTTTTTTTACCACTGTGCTTAATTTATAATGTGATACGTGAGAAAGTAAAATAATTTTGACGTGCATGCGGCCACATCATTTTCCTGTGGAGCACTCTTCCCTATTTCAAGGAATAACTAAGTATAAGCTGGGCTGAGCTTATCCTTGGATTCATTTTGACCAACCTTACTCTCTTTCATGGAGAGAAATAAGTCGTGTATTTCTCACACATGGCGTAGACCGCCAGATCAAAACCCTAATTGATATCACCTATGTGTGTGAATAAGTCGGCCTTTGTGATGGTGTGTTAACAGGGAAACGATATTCTCTGTAACAGACGTTTAACTGAGATAGATAAATATTCTTTGATTTGTGAGTTATGACTAGGATGAGTCATATAAAATACAAGAACTGCCTCATAAATTGTGTATAGAACACGAGAGATGTGCCTCATATGACGTAGATGGCCTTATATGACTTGTGGAGGTCGACACCTTGCTTGTGGGTCCCTCTTACGAGCACACAGATCTCCAAGAGGTTTATCCACGTTTTTGGATAAGTTTGCATGACTTAGACTCAAGTTGCTAGCCGTGAGCATGCTTGAGAGGCTGAGAAAGAGGTATGTGTCTTATGTGATGTGAGGACGAGGCATGTGTCTCGAGTGATTGAGATGAGACACGTGTTTTGAGATTGAGGAAGAGGCTTGTACCTGATCTTGTGTCTCTTCGGGACTTTAAGATGAGCTGGCGGGAGCTCAGCTCTTATGAGGCCGGCTGGGCCTTGCTGATGGAGTTCGAGTCTCTCAAAGATAGCTAAGACGCGTTCGGGAGACTAAAAGTGAAGCTTTCACCCCTAACAATGCCTCTTGTTCGTCCGAGGCCATGGAACACTTGTATTTGACCAACATATCTCGTGGGATGTGCTAGAGGTTGGTCATAATTGTGTCTATAATATGGGACAAAAATGACCAATGCATCTCGAAAGGATGTTCTAGGAGTCTGTCACGAAGCTCGGGGGCAGAATTGTATCTCGTCGGGATGTACTAGGAATGAATCATGAGGCCTAGGTTAGACTTGAGTCGTGCCCTACAATAGACATGATCAGTTGTATCTAGCAGGGGTTGCTAGGAATCAGTCTCTAAGATCGGATAGGGGTGAGTCATGCTCACGGGAGATGTTAAGTCTCCGCTCATGCTCATGAGTCAGCCGTGGCCGTTTCATGAGGCCTTGGAGCAGGTGTGACCATTGTATCTCGGGGGATATGCTCAGAATCACAACTATGATTATTTTGTAGACCAAAGGGTAAGTTTCTCTCGTGAGAGCTGCCTTAGGCCCATGAAGGCTGAGCCTCATCCTGTGAAGACTGAGGATTCTGTTGAGCTTCATTCTGTCACGACTAAGGTTAGGGCTGAGACTTAATTTGTAGGATGATGTAATAACTCGACCGTCCACCGATACTGTCCCCACTTAGCCACTGCGGTCATTCGGCAGTATGGGGTTTTCAACGGGCACCGCTGCAGTCATCCAACAATAGCTTCCCGGAAGGTCATCCCTTCCTGGAGCGCTCTCAGCCCGAGCAGCTTAACTGTAAAGTTTTTTGCCAACTCTAGAGCCAATTATGCTGAAAAAATCTCGGTGTTAGGAAAGAACACGTCATTACCTATATTCTACTCGACTAACCTTACCTGCTGAATCGAGATATTACAGATGAGGTCCGGGCACGTGCAAACTTAGGGATTTAAATATGCGGGTTGAACTTCAGCTATGAGGTTCGAGCTTCGTCTGTGAGCTACGTAGCACTGACGCAAACACGATACGATATAGAAACTGACACGAACCCATTTTGATAAAACTAAAATGCAGATATATATATATATATATATATAGAGATAAAAGTTATTATAAATGAAAATGAGTATAAATATCCTTGTAATTTTTTTTATAATGCATAATAAAATTCTTTATTATAAAAAAAGGAGTACATTGTGGAATAATGGTCAAAGTAGCTAACACCTTAAATTTGATGCTGTAAGGTCGAGCCTTGCTCTTTCCCCTTTCCCATGTATCAAAGATTTAGTAAACTTTAATAATTAGTTATTACAATGATGGCTATGAAGATTTTACATGTACAATTAGCATCAAAATAAGAGAATTGGTGTAATGCTGAGGGGGACACTATAAGAAGTGTAAGGTTTGAGGTTCAAAACACTCTGTTAGAATTTTCCGTGGGAAAAAAAAATTTAAAAGACATAAGAGAATTACGCATCCAACTTCGTATCCAGCTCGCATTTAATATGGATTACACATGGGACACACACGTGCTGCATCTAACATATGTTGTAGCCGTGTTGCATCCGTGTCCTGCTTCAGATGCGCGTGAGACGCTGACACACCACTAGATGTAACGTGTCCGTGCTACACAGTCTGAGTTTCGTGGTATTCAGAATGAATTTCGAATCAGGCGTTCATGATCTTTGAATTTTCGTATCTTGCGGTGAACTCTAACATGACCGTTTTGCCCCTTTGCTCGATTTCGATCAGATGGATATTTTATTCCTGGTCCAAAAGTTGGTGAAATAATATTTTTACGCTTGGTTCGAGAATTGATAAAATAACCATTTTACTCATAGTCTGAATTTTTTTTTATCTAAATTACCAATTTCTCCTTTGTCAAAACTTTTACCATCTATAATATTAAAAAGACAAATTTACACTGGAATTATTATCTTCACTATTTAAATTTTATTTGTTTTTATTGGTCTACAATAATAATAATACTATTTAAAGGTAAGAATTAAAATTTAAAATCAAACAAAAAAATTAAATGATAAAATTAAGAATATAAATTATTATTACTATTATTTATATTTATTTAAAAAATTATTAAAATTAATAATATGTTGTATTATTAATATATGTCACTTAAAATAAAATCTATTTTCTTCATTACCACATCATCGACACTTCATCATGATAATTCGCCAAATAAAATCTGCAGTTTATTGGTTCCACGATACTTAGGGTGGGTTTGGTATTGTGTTTTTTTTTATAAAACATTTTAAAAAGGTATATTAGGTGATATTTTTTCATACATGTGTTTGGTAAAGTTTTCTCAAAATGCTTTTTTATTTTTTGATATATGTGTTTGGTAAAGTTTTCTCAAAGTGTTTTTTTGCAAAAGCACTTGCAAAATTCCTCAACTTTTAAAAAGCTAAAAAAAAAAGCTATGAGTCCATATTAATTTCCTTTATGTTTTTTTTTATCCTTATTGTATTTTATAAATGAAATGATGTAAATTACCATAAAATCTTTCCATCATTAGTTTTTTTATTTTAAATGTCATATTCCCTTCGTTTGTTAGAAAAATTGAGTTATTTCAAGTTTACACAATTCTTAAGACAAGAAAGAAAATAATATACTTTTATGATTTTTCTTCTTTCAATTATACCTTTAGGATAATAAAATAGTAGTTCCTCCGTTTCTGGAAAAGTGTTACTATTACTTTTCATTTTAGCCTAAAAATAGGCCAATTTGAAAAGTAATAGTAACTCTTTTTCTGAAACGTAGGTAGTAAAATTTACAAAATGACATATCTCTCAAACAATATCACGGATATTTGTAAACTTTATATCGTTCGAAAACATTTTAAAACACCTACGTCACGAATATAAACATGCCTATCAAATTATACATATTTCTTATACTAATAATAATTAATCAAAAGGGTAATTTTAAAAATATTGTCTTGTTTAATGAAATAGCTCAACTTTTAACAAAAACGTTTTAAACTAAGCAGCTCTATTTATGAGATACGGAGGGAATATCTTTTTATAAATTATTCTTTTTAAATAATAACTATAAAAATAAATATTAAATATTTATTAAATATTAATTTGATTTGTTTTGCGAAATTAACATATCATAATTGTAAAAATAATACTTTATAATAATAATAATAATAAAAATAACTATCATAATTATTAAATTTAATATTATATATATATATATATATTAAAAATAAAATATGTATTTAACATTTAAAATTTAAAATTTAAAATTATTTTTAAATCCAATAAATTTAAATAAAACTATTATGTTATAAATTTTGTTTTGTTGTTTGTTACAACAAGAATAGCTGAACCTGATATTTACCAAAGATAATTTGATTAATATTTTAATCTGCTTTATCTTTTGGTTTATAGTTTGTCAAACGCTCAACTGTTTTTTTACAAAGTACAACTCAACAACGCACAATAGAAAAGTGCTTTTACAAAACTCACATCAATACCAAACTAAGCCTTAATATATTATACTTTACCAAACGTCCAACAACTTTTTTCTATATCATTGCACATAAAAATGTTTTTTTAAAACTCACAACAATACCAAACTAGTCCAAAGGCTAGTTCCTATGCACCTCTCAAATGACTCAATTTGTCCATTTTGAGCTACTATTGACATCTCAAATGGAAAATTTGACCTTTCCAACGCTCAACTTTGGAGGTTTGAACATTGCGACAAAGTCTTTATCGCTGGCGGCCAAGACTCTGTCGCTGGCGGAGAATATGTCGCCAACGGCTAACTCTTTTCCGCCTATAAATTCACCATTTTCAAACCAAACTTTTACACCAGAATGTTTTCATCTACTTTCTCTACTTTCTACTCTAAATTTTCTATAATTTTTTCCTTTCAAATTGCAACCCAACTTGATTTGACAAAACAACTTGATTTTTCTGGAGTCATTCTTGAAGCCGATGTTAGTAACATATGTGATGGTTATAAGAAAATAGAGAATGATAAAAAGCAAAGAGGTATTCAAGTTTTAGATGTTAACCAAGTCAAATCTGCACCTAAAAGAAAAAGAACAGTTCAAGACAAGAAAAATGAAGGCAATTTTTTTTTTTGAAAGTTAGCCATAGTACTTCTCACAAAAAACAGGGAAAATTTTCTGAAGAGCGCATCAAATGAAGATACGTCAAATGAAGATAAACAGGAGGCCTAAGATTGTCAGAGATTTTTATTGAGGTGTTTAAGTTTTTACTGTCATAGTTTATATCTTGTAAAAGAGCGCAGTATAGTAGTAAATTAATGTAATATCAGATTAGTGTAATGGAGATTAGTGTTTTAGTTAATTGAATCAAATTATTAAGCTTGCTTTATTATTGCAATCAAATTATTCAATCAAATTAACTTCTTATTTCGATCACGGGATTTTCACTATTGCAAATTCAACGACTATTTTTAATCCAATTTAATTTATTTTAACATTCACGCATTAAAATAGACTAGTATTTTATTTAATATTCATAGTATTTGATCAACACATAATGGAGTTAATAATTTTCTTACATTTAATTTCATGGTTTATTTCCTTGAGTACCATGATTAAAGATCCAACTTGTATCTTCGGTGTATTCCCCTTGTGCTAACATGACTGTTGTATAAGCTTGAGTAGGTTCATGAGGTTGAGTTTCATCACCATAGGAACCTGAGAAGTGGAGGGACCAACGTCTTGAACGGACCGATACTATGAGAAACCTTCCACTCTTGGAGTCAGGGTGTAAAAATCCCCATAGATTGGATGACCGCCTGGAGTTTCCATAGTCATCATGTCAAAGTATCCGGTATCAGGTGTCATATGAGTTTCTGGCACGTTCTCTGGTGTGTCAGCACTTCTTTGGACGCTTATACGACTTGGTGTACTTTGACTAGGTTGACTATGACTGGATTCATCTGGAATATCAAAACTCAATGTGTTCGTCATTTAGGTCAGATGCCCCATGTAATAATTTTGCATTTGTTGTGACCACCAGTAATAATCGTTCAACCTAGCCCGCAAGTCCTCTTGCGTAGCATCTACGCTCCAATACAGATACGTCTGTTCCATAACTTGAGAAGTAATTGGAACAAGGATACAGTCCCCTTCTAGATTAATACTCGGCACCTCCCAGTTAAATGGTGACATCGCTGATGATGAAGATGAACTTCCCTGGACACTGGGCTAAACGAAGGGAGTCGGCGTTGGTGGCAATCTACCTAGAGCTGGGATGGAAGAAACTCGAAATCAAGTGGCAATCTACCTAAAGATAGCATATTCATTACTGGTAGGCTTGCAAATCTGGCTGAACCAACGGAGATAATCACTCATGTAAATAGGGGCCACGACCAAGTTATCATCATATTCCCATAGTTGACCAAGTTGCATCAATCTCAAGTAATCATCAAAGGAAATCTACCCTTTAGAAGTGGGCTGACTGCTTTTATTGTTCTCCCTTGAAGTTGTAGAAAGTGTCTTTCGCCAAGGTACCAAACACCTTTCCTAAATTGAATACTGAAAAACACCGATCAACGTAAACTCAACTGTAGCATCATTTGAGCTGGTTCACTATAGTACTCTGGATGATCCACATACGACATATTTATAAAGTTTTATCTTGTTCTACATAGTTGTTGAATCCTTTGAGACAACTCAGAGTGTTGACCGTCATAGACCTGGTTAGGGATCCAGTTGTTATTCCGGTACTTCTCTATAATTGGAAAAACATCATTTTGTTGTAGAAGAACAGGTTCACCAACACGGAAGTAAGTATACCACCAATACTGTGAAAATGTTGGAAAATTGAATTAGTTAGTAATTTAACATTTCAAAAATTAAAAAGATTTATAAATTAATTAGCTTTTTTCCTCCAAGATTCCCCAAAAACAATTCAAACTTGGTCTGGAGCTCGAGCATTCACTAAGACCTATGAACAATTAAGATAACAATGTAAATCCCCAGTTATACGTTGGAGCTAACTCTAAATTCTCAAGCGCTTCGAGAAAACCAACATATGTCACCGAGCTAGCATTTGGAAAAATACATTTTCCTAACACATATAACACACACTCTTTCGAGATCATCAAAGTGCTCAGCTTTCTCATAACTTGGATCCTCCCATATTTTCTGTCTATAACGTTTGTAAGAAAGCCTTCAACCCAGAGACTCTAATTCCACCAACGTAGATAGATCTGTGGTCATTATTTCCAAAGTTATTAGCACAATACAATACAAGGCGTTGTTTCCATCTTGATTGTGCTATACACTTATGTTGGTCATATGGAACCATACTTCCCTCGCATAGTATTCCCGTCAACATATACATATGTAACGGCATAACTCCTACAAACAACATCTTGAAATTAAATTTCGGCTATAAATTGTAAAGTTTGCATAATCTAAAGTTTGCATAAATTAATATTTGCATAATCTAAACTTTGCATATATAAAACCAAAAATAAAAATATAAAAAATTAATTAAAGAGAAACTAAACTTACCACATTCGAAATCCTTAAAATATAACGTATTTGTAGTCTTCCACCAACGTTCTATCAATACTTAAACAACAACGTCCCTATGATTTTTATTATTTTAAAAATATAAACGATACCACAGATATTTTCGGACTCTCTCTTGAACTGAATTAGGGAGCCACCCATACACTGTACCCAATTCAGTCCACTCTCCTCTTAGCTTGGTAAACTGACTTCTCTCTTGATGACCTGATATATGGTCATCCAGTCCACCAATACTCGTAAGCTGTCTAACATTATTGAAACCCTTATTTCTATCCTGATTTCAATCCACTCCACTCTTTAGGCCTCCCGATGGTTGTCCTTTTATGTTTCTTTTATTCCTTACACTCATTGTAGCAGAAATTTTTTTCTTCAGTAAAAACTTTAAATTTTTTTTTTACTCTAGATGATTTTGGTTGAATTAGATGTGAAAATATGAATAAAAGGATTTCTATTTATAAGCAATAGAAAGTAGATCGTGGGCGATATAAACTATGTCGAGTGACAAAGTCTTTGTTACTGGCGACAAAGACTTGATCGCCAACGACAAAGACTTGATCGCCAACGACAAAGACTCTGTCGCTCGATAAAGAACTAGTCGCTTACCGCTTCTCCTATAGTGGCGTGGCTTGTTTACCCAGCCATCTGACTGGACAAATAAGACCATTTGATATGGGTGCATATGAACTGGCCTAAGATACCCGAACACCATTGGAGATTCTTTAAAGCCGGAATTATTACAATTCTGGAACCAGGCCAAAAGTATTCTGAACCCATTTGGGAACTTCCAAATCTAGTCCTAAATCTAACGTCTTACTTACAAAGGTAGAATCTCACGGCTAATGATCATTCTAATCTTATCATATAAAGAGCAAAAGAAAGAAATCACTCACTTCTGTTGGAAACCCTACTTATCAGCGAGAAATCCTCATCCCTCTCGTCGAAGAAGAACAGAGGTAAGAATTTAGGGTTTCTGAACTCTTGATTTGGTTTAGTTGTTGTTATTCCCAATTCGTATGGATGGACGAAGAATGTACTTCTCCGATTAGATTTAGGTGTTCGAGTCAATTAAGATATGAAAATCTCATGATTATGCGTTTTGCAAATTTAGAGTTATCGTCTTAGGTTCTCTGAATGTTTAAGTGTGTGTTATTGATGGATTTGATCCTAGAGCTCTTCTCGCTCACTCATTCATCGACGTTTCTTTGATTTCAGGATTCGCTGTGGTGGTAGAAGAAGAAGAAGTTGCTCAAGCTGCTCTATGATTCATTTGGAAACTGCTAAATTACAAGTAAGAGTTTCTTATCATACTGCTGATGACAATGTCTTAAGAATTTGTATTGCGGATTGGACCCTATAATTTGGTTGTCTATGGTAGCATTTTTTTCTCTCTCGAAGTTTCTTAGCATATTTAGCCATGGTCCTTTGTTGTTTGTGCAACGGTAGTCAGAATCAATCTAGAGTAATGTTTTGAGGCAATGTAGATTTAAGAATTTGCAATGTGGATTGGCACTCATGTAATGGAGAGATTGAGTTGTCTTCCTTCTGTAGAATGTTTGCTGTGATTTAACCTTTATCATTGAACATGAAATACTGATTTAAGAAGCTGCTTGGGTGTAAATCAACTGGCTATTTCATTTGTTTTTATGTGCTTATAGTGCGACGGATTTACTGTGACCTGTTTTCTTGCACCAGGAATTTTTATTTACAAACATTTTTAGAAGGAAAGTTTTAGTTAGCAATCATGGCGACTTTTGGGAAACCCGAGAATGCTTTGAAGCGTGCTGAAGGTTAGTTTTGTGTTTTATAAATTCAAATTGTGGCTAGCTTTTTAGTTTTAACTCTGCTAACTTTGTGTTTAATTTTCTTTATGCGTGAATCCAGAGTTGATTCATGTCGGGCAGATGCAAGCAGCGTTGCAAGTACTGCATGATGTAATCACTTCTAAAAGGTATCGTGCATGGCAGAAAACACTTGAACGTATAATGTTCAAGTATGTTGAGCTCTGTGTGGAGATGAGGAGGGGTCGGTTTGCAAAGGATGGACTGATTCAGTACCGGATTGTATGCCAACAAGTTAATGTTGGTTCTCTGGAAGAGGTGATCAAACACTTTTTGCATCTTTCAACTGAGAAAGCTGAGAATGCAAAGACCCAGGCAGAGGCTTTAGAAGAAGCTCTGGACGTTGATGACTTGGAAGCTGATAAGAGGCCTGAAGACTTGATGCTGAGCTATGTTGGTGGAGAGAAGGGGAAGGATAGATCTGACCGCGAGCTTGTTACTCCATGGTTCAAGTTTCTGTGGGAGACCTACAGAACGGTTCTTGAAATTCTCCGTAACAACTCTAAACTAGAAGCGCTCTACGCGGTAAGCCATCTGATATTCTTATCAGGTTTGATTCTTTATTTGCTCTAGGATTACCTCTTAGTCTCTAGCGTGGTGTAGTCTGAAGCTTTGTTATAACTCGATTTATCACATGGAATTGGAATGAGATGTATGAAGCTCAAATCACCTTAAGTTTTCATCTGCTTCTTCATGTTAATGGAGCATCTTATCAATTTTGCTATTAAGCTCAAATCACCTTAAGTTTTCAACCACTTCTTATCTCCTTAGCATTTTTCATTCTTAATGAGTTTGAGTGTAGGATCTGACTCATATTTCTCTCTATTGCATAGATGACTGCCCACCGAGCCTTCCAGTTTTGTAAGCAGTACAAGAGAACAACTGAGTTCCGTAGACTTTGCGAAATAATCAGAAATCATCTTGCAAATCTTAACAAATACAAGGACCAGAGAGACAGACCTGACTTGTTGTTACCAGAAAGCTTACAACTGTACCAAGATACAAGGTTTGAGCAGCTTAAGGTTGCAACGGAGCTGGAACTTTGGCAGGTATGTGGAGAATTATTAGTTCCATAATCCAAGTATTTGAGTGTAGCAAACTGCCTCGGTTCCATATCTAAATTTTGTTATCTGATCTTGTGCAGGAAGCTTTTCGTTCTGTGGAAGACATTCATGGTCTGATGTGCATGGTAAAGAAAACTCCCAAGCCATCCTTGCTGGTCGTTTATTATGCCAAGCTGACGCAGATATTCCGGGTTTCGGACAGTCAACTTTATAATGCCTATGCATGGTCCAAACTTTTCTCGCTTCAGAAAAGTTACAATAGGAACTTAACCCAGAAGGATTTGCAGCTAATCGCATCCTCTGTTGTATTAGCTGCACTTTCAGTGACTCCCTATGATCGTGGTTATGGTGCATCACATTTGGAGCTTGAGAATGAGAAGGAGCGCAATTTGAGAATGGCTAACCTTATAGCTTTTAGTCTTGACCCTAAACGTGATAGCAGAGAAGTGGTAAATCCATTATTCACCTGTTTCATTTTCTTTATCTATATATTTTTTTAAGTTGCTTATGCTGTCTAATGGTCCCTTTTCAGCTTTCAAGGTCAGCGCTTCTCTCGGAACTGGTAAGTTTTGGATCTTGGATTCTAATTTGTTTTATTTAAATGTATTCATCTAAGATACCGTTTCCGATAGACACAATTTTATTTTTAAGAT
The DNA here is from genome assembly GCA_023531435.1 of Papaver californicum. Lineage (NCBI taxonomy): Eukaryota > Viridiplantae > Streptophyta > Magnoliopsida > Ranunculales > Papaveraceae > Papaver > Papaver californicum. The sequence continues at coordinate 2,237,630 of JAJJMC010020031.1, read as the reverse complement.
TTAGTAACTTAGGCAGAAGCATTGTCTTTTTTTCTTTAATTTCCTGTAGGTCTCTAAAGGTGTGTTGGCTTGTGCATCACCGGAAGTTAAAGAGCTTTACAATCTTCTGGAACATGAATTTCTACCCCTGGATCTTGCTTCAAGAGTTCAGCCATTGTTAGGCAGTATCACCAATGTTGGAGGCAAGATTTCGTCTGCATCTTCTGTTCCAGAAGTGCAACTTTCATATTATGTTCCTGCTCTTGAAAAGCTTGCTACCTTGCGGTTGCTTCAGCAGGTAATGATGCTTATATTTCTTTGACCACTCAAGGACCAACGACCTCCACATATAAGTTTTCTGCACTCGCAGACACTGAACACCAACCAGCAAGTGTAGATTTTACATCTGTTCCCTTCATTTTTGTTCACCCTTCTGATGTTTTTCATGTTTTCTTTGTTGGTTTTTGCAATTCAGGTTTCACAGGTTTATCGGACGATGAAGATCGAGGTCTTGTCCAAGATGATTCCCTTTTTTGATTTTTCTGTTGTTGAAAAGGTTTCAGTTGATGCCATTAAATCGAATTTCATCGCAATGAAGGTCGATCATCAGAAAGGAGCAGTTTTCTTTGGTAGTTTGGTAAGTTAAGCTGCAGCCTAACAAATTTTTCTGTAATGTGTTAGCATTTTTTGTCAAGGAAAACACCAGGGAACCACTACTGCTTTACTTTTAGTCGCATGGAACACCTAGGAAGAGAAAGGGACAAGCTATCTAGACTTGTACTCTGTATATCAGATTGTTAGTTTAAGTTATGTATTTATCTTTTCCTTCTTCAGGATCTTGAGTCTGACACGCTTCAGGGCCACCTGACCCTTCTTGCTGAGTCCTTGAATAAAGCGAGAGGGCTGATTTATCCTCCGGTTAAGAAGGCATCAAAACTAGGCGATGCTCTTCCAGGTTTAGCAGAGGTGGTCAATAAGGAGCACAAGAAGCTTCTTGCTAGAAAGTCAATTATTGAAAAGCGCAAAGAACTACAAGAACGCCAGTTGTTGGAAATGGTAAGGCTGTTTTTTGTTTGTGCAGTATATATGTACTCTATCAGATGCAACCAGATTTTAGCTCAAATTTATATCATCATTTTCTGTTCTTTGAAGGAACTTGAGGAAGAGACCAAAAGGCAAAAGATTCAGCAAGTTACTGTGGAGGCAGAAAAGATCAGGCTTGCAAGAGAATCTTATGAGAGGGAGCAACAAAGAATTAAGAGAGAGCAAGAAGAGAAGGAGTTAAAAGATGCAAAGGCTTTAATTAGCAGTGTTGATAAGAAAAAGAAAGGGAAGAAGACAGCCATAGAAGGAGCCACTAAACAACAAATAATTGATATGGCTATACAAGAGCAACTGAAAGAGAGACAGGAATTGGAGAAGAGGCTTCAAAAACTTGCTAAAACCATGGATCATATGGAACGAGCAAGGAGAGAAGAGGAAGCTCCTCTTATTGATGCTGCATTTCAGCAACATCTAGTGGAGGGAAAAATTGCCCATGAGCGAGATCAGCAGGTATATTTTGTATATTGTATGATTTGATGCTGTGAATTTCATCATAATGTGCATTATTACCATTTCTGTATATAGTCCATTCGAGAACGGCCATGCTGTTCACTCTGTAGTTTTCTTTTAAATTAATACTTCAGCTTCAGACTTCCATTGGTTATTTTCTACCTACTTGGGTTCTCTCTTTTCATCCTCGATCAGGATTTTTGAGTAGTATCAAATGGAAACTTAGCCCGGCCACAATGTATTGGTTGCTCTATCCTGATCCCTCTTAGGTTCGACCAATTGCCTCATCTTCTCATCACAACCTGATTTTGTTTGTGTTCATTGAGTTATGACGCTTCATGTTCTTCTGCAGCAAGAGATTGAACTGAGCAGGGAACGACATGTTGGAGACCTTCAGGAGAAGAATAGGCTCTCAAGGATGTTGGAGAATAAGGTAATAAGTAATAACCTTTTACATTTTTCAACATAGTAGGCACAGCTCTAACTGGTAAGAAGGCCAACTTGAATCTTGATGTCTCTGGCATTGTTGATCTCATTTTTATTTGTTGCAGAACATTCTCCAGGCTAGGATCATCTCTCGTCGTCAATCTGAGTTTGACAGATTGCAGAGGGAAAGGGATGAGCGTATTGCTAAAGTGCTTCAGGATCGCAGGGAGATTAGAGAAAAGCAGAGGAAGCTGATATTTTACTTGAGGTCTGAGGAGGAGAGACAAAAGAAATTGGAGGAAGAAGAAGCTCTTCGAAAGCAGCAAGGTACGAGCTTTATTTGATTTTTGACTTTGTTAATTCTAGTTTTTGTATGCATTAGTGTAAGATGATTACCTCCCATGTGTGGTTCTTGAGGTGGATTTTTTTTTACAATCTGGTATAATTTGGGGTTTACAGAGGCCGAAAGGAAAAAGAAAGAAGAATTAGAGAGAAAGGCCAAGTTGGACGAGCTGGCCGAGAAGCAGAGGCAAAGAGAGGCCGAAGCAGAGGAGAGGGAAAGAAAGGAAAGGGAGGCTCAGTTTAATAGAGCACCACCTGTTCCTGCCGCTGCTGCTCCGGCTGCTGTTTCAGGTGCACCTGGGGCTACTGCTCCAGCACCGGCAAGATATGTACCTAGGTTCATGAGGGCACAATCTGGAGCTGCTGTGGTAACACCTCCTGAATCTGACCGATGGGGTTCAAGACAAGAAGATCAGCGTCAACCTGCAACTGATAGGTGGCGCACTGATCGAACTGATGATCGTAGGCCATCGGCAGCATCTGGGAGCACTAATCGAACTGATGATCGTAGGCCATCAGCAGCATCTGGGAGCACTGATCGAACTGAGGGTCGTAGGCCATCACCAGCATCTGGGAGCACCGGAAAATGGGTTCCCCCAAATAGACGCGTTTGAGCTGAATCTTGACCCCCTCTGTTGAAAATGTTTGTTGTTTTCATCTCAGTGGGATTGTTTTGTTGTCTTTGCGGCTTAACTAGAAAGATTTGTCATAGAGAATCTTGTTCCTGTTACTGCTGCTGTCCTTGATACTATATATTTGGGTACTAGTCTTTTTAATATTGTTATCATAAAAGCGGGGTACAAGATATTGAGTAAGGTTTGAACAAATTCTGGGGTTTGTGTTATGATATACTCCCTTCGTTTCAGCAAAAATGTTAATATCATTTTTTTTATTTTAATTATCATATTTCAGTAGCGTTATTGTGGTGGTACCCATACCTCAAGTACATATTCCATCAAATAAAAAGAGTGCGTTTTCACAACTTTGAACTTTTTGATATTCACTTCCCGCCTTCCAAACCTGTCTATTTATTTTCTTGAGACCGGCTTAATTGTACTGTGTTCACGTGCTTCTAACATATTCCTTTTTATTAAGAAATATCACCGGTTGATCTAATAAAAAAATATGATATCACCAGTTGTTAACTTAATCATTTAACTTGCAAAATACTGTAGGTAGGTAGGTGTGTTGCACAGTGCAATTTAAGTCAACAATAATTAATAAGAACATTTTCCTTCAGCTACAAACATCATTAGCATCTATTTTTTCTTTGGCAAGGCTGGCACTTATGTAGCTTCACAATCTGACATAGAGTGTCGCCGTTTCTTATGATTCAAGCTGCCATTCCTTGTTTTGTTGTCATCTTAAACCCAACAACTTTGGTTTTGTTGCCTTTGCGGCTTAACTAAAAAGACTTGGCATAGAGAATTTTGTTTCTGTTGCTGCTGCCGGCTGCTGCCACTTGATCCTACCTATTTGGATGGTAGTCCTTCTAAATAATGCTCCTTTTATTCTTGTTATCAGTAAAAATGGTAACCGGTAAATCTGTCGAGATATTGCTTAAGGTTACGGGTTAGGACAGTGACTCAGTTGTCAATTCTGCTCCATGACTCAAAATAAACCACCTGACCACGGGTTCTCAGAGCTTCGGAAAATGGGTACCTGCATTAAATGTTGACGACCCCTCTTTCACTCTTTCCTCCTTCTGTATCATTTCTTATATTAAAAATGTTTGTTGTCCGGGATGATTTTGGTTGTCATTTCAGATTCAGACAACTTAAAATAAGATCTTACATAGACACTTTTGCTGTTGTTACTGCTTCTGCCGATTGTTCTTCACCTAACTAATTTGGGTCATTTAAAATTACCATCCCAAGTGGGAGATGTTAAATCTATGGGATTTGGAGGGAATGTGGGGGAGTTCGGGGAATTTGGGTAAATTTTGGAGTATTGAGTCTAGGGAGTTTGAGAGTCTAGGGTGTTTTTCTATCTAATAAAACTCCCCATGAAATCTCTTATTTTTTGAGAGATTTTATCCAAGCACAATTTTTTTATCAAACTTCTTGAAACTCCCTCTAACACTAGGGTTTTATGACTAACAGGGATTATAAGAGATTTTAAACAAATCTCTCATGATTAACAAGGGATTTTGATGAACTCCCTAGAAATCTCCCACCACTAATAAAGATTCTAAAGGATTGTAACGAACTCTCCCATGACTATCAGGAGATTTGCCAACTACCTTGAAATACATTAAAATCTCTTGGACTTTCCTACGACTAACCCCCTTAATCAGCGTTAGTTGGGTTTCAGATTAGATCTTGTCATCTGCTCTTCAGAAAGATAAATCAGAATTCCGGACGTTTATATTGCAGTATAATATTCTGACAGACTTTTGCCAGCATAATGTTGCCTGCAAGAAGAATGTCAATAAGGTTGTTCACGCATTTCTTGCTCTTTAGCGAATAGAGACCTCTTTTTTTCTCTTTGATCAAGACACTAGCGAATGGGGAATGGGGAATGGGGAACTGGCAACTGAGTGCTTGATCTATTTTTATCTTATCCCATACTAACGCCAGACTATGGGAACCATGCCAGAAATGAAAAACAAGAAGAACTCAGACAACAAAACATGAAGGATTCAGAATAATTCTCCAAGATTTAGCAAAGCTTGAAGGACTGAGGGAAAATCTCATTCATAACTTAATAAAATCTTGTCCATTGCGAGTAACAAAGAGAAAAGAGTAATGTACTGTGTTCCCAACTAGAAACACAACTACCTAACAGTGTTCAGAATTGGAGGCCATGCTCCCGAGCTGCATCAGCAAGGGCTTCAATGCGACCATGATATGGGTAACCGCCACGATCAAAAGCGACCTTGAAGATTCCTTTCTCTAGACAGGACTTGGCAATGATTTCTCCTACCTTCTTTGCTACTTCCTGTTGTAAAAGACATTCATCTAGTGAGTTATTTGACACCTTAAAAGTACCAATTCCTTAAGGGAGAAAACAAAAACACATCCAGTGCTATCATAGAACTCTTAGAAGACTGGAGACAAAGAAGCCTCCTCGACACAACAATAACAAATGGTCTCCTCTAGTTGGAGTAAACTAGGATCTCTAACCAATGCATGAAACTCATCCAGACAGAATGATATCAATGTACATACTAGAAAACACAATGGCGAAACTAAAATTAGCTGGTATCCTTGATAATTATAGTCAGTGTACTTACAATGGTAGGTCCAGAAGTAAAATCCAACTGCTCAGAGATGGCCTTCTGCATTGTCGACGCCGAAGCAAGGGTATGCATTTTAGAGTCATCTATGACTTGAGCATATAGATGCTTGTTGGAACGAAAAACAGATAATCTTGGTCTCTCTGGTGTCCCTTCAACCTGATGGGAGGACATAAAAACAACACCAACAACAGATATATCATCACCACAATAAACACTACAAACCACTCAAACAATTAATCAAACATGTCAAAGATGTTATGAAAAAAAAAAGAGATTAAACAGAGATTTAAGCAAAACCAATTTGCCCCACACATTAAAAAGGTTGAAACTCCACAATTAAAAAATGAGAAAAAGAAGAAAGCGTGAAATGTGGACCTTCTTTCTGATACGAACATGTCGAGCTTGTCTATCTTCTCTTCTAGTTCTAGTCTTAGCTTCAATTGTTACAGCAGCTCCAAATGCTAAAGATGGTGATGATGACTTGGGACGGAAATTGCAGAACTGGTGTGATTGTGAACAAACAAATGCACTCTGAGCAAATGATAGAGACGACGCCATTGTTGTAAATTTGTAATCTCAACAGATATCTCTTCTTCTTCTTCTTCTTCTTAAACCCCACTTTATCTTATCCTTTTCTCAGTTTCTGCCTTCTGTTTGTGCATTTATCACATGGGCCTTAAGGCCCAACATTACTCACCTCAAGTAAAACGAACGTCCTGACCGATCAGCATTTATCACCCAATCCGCTCGACCCGAAACAATCCATCTGACCGTTTGCGGGTGGGACTATGCCTTAGATGGATTGGATGCAGCTGCATTGATAGAATGGATTTTTGGATTGATGTGTGTGCTAGTTTAAAATCCTTTGGACACCCATACTCATTAGCTTTGTGGAATTTTAAAAGATATAGTATCCTACGATTTAAGTCACTATGTTTTAGTTTATACCGTTAAATACATGTATATATTTGTATTTGGGAATATATTTAATTTATTATGTTTTTTTGTTCAGTGAAACATGTAGTAGCGTTAATATCAGAAATTAATCTATATTTAAAATGTATTTCTTAGTTATATCTTAATTTTTATATTTAAAAAGAATTTAATGGATCCACTTGCATCCAATCAGCTCATCCGCTCATTCATTTAATATTTATTTGTTTGTTATTAAGCTAAGTTTTATGGACAAAAGTAATGTGTGCGACTATTAAGACAGACTTAGCATTTATGCTCTTGTATAGTGGTGTAGGTTAGCACTATTGTATAATGTAGGTTAGGCGTTTATGTTATAACAGAAACTGTTATTACTTTCTGTTATTGTACGCGTGTGCTTCACACACTCTCTGTACTTTTCTGTTACTAGATATAGTCAGTGTATACTCATGTGAGTATATAAATACCACTCTGGCATTTCCTAAAATTGTATAGATTATTATCTCTTTTTTCTCTCTGTAAGAGTATCATCAACTCATTCTCATTGTTATAATGGTATCAGACTGGTAAAGTTTCACGCATCTTGATCTTTAGAAACATTTTTATTTCTTGTTAATCATTAACATCAAGGTTCTTCTGCTAGTGTTGGTGGTATCTCTTACTCATTGTTTGATTCAGATTTCTGGTTATTCGATGATTCTTTTGTTTTTCTTTACTTTCTTGATTTCGAATCTTCATTAAATCATCAGAACCAGTTGTTATCATCTTGATCTTTCTTTTTTTTCTGTTTCCATACATCAATTTCTTGATCTTATGATTCTAATTTGTGATGGATCCAACTCGAATCTCGACTATTCCTCTTAATACAATTTCTAACATCATACCTTTAAAACTAAAAGATGATAACTATCTTACCTGGAATTTATGATGTTACCATTGTTTCGAAAGTTTCAAGTAATGAAGTATATTGATGGCTCATTTCCATGTCTAGAACAGTTTACCACAAGAGATTATGCTAACAATGATGTTGTGAATCCTTTGTATAATTCTTGGCAAGCAGAAGATTCAACATTGATCTTTTGGATTCAATCAACAATTTCTGATTCAGTAATTTGCTATGTTGTTGGATCTAGTACTTCTGCAGGTCTATAGAATACTATTACTACCATATTCTCTCATACTTCAAAAACTCATGCAATTCAATTGCGTACAAAACTTCAGAATATCAAAATGAATGGATATATTTCATATTTTCTTGCTGAAGTTAAGAAACTACAAGATCAGCTTGATGCAGCTGAATGTCCTGTATCTGATAATAAACTTGTGGTTAGTATTCTATCTGGTCAATCCTCTGATTATGCCTCTTTTGCAAATTCAATCCGCATTAGATCTCCACCGGTAACTACTCAAGAATTACATAATTTGTTGATGATTGAAGAAATTGTGATTAATTCAACTAGATCCAACTGCAAATCAAACTACATGGTAAGGTTTATTCGCAATTCTGATGTCACCGTCATGATTAATAAAATTAGCACTCAAGAGATCAAAAAGTAGTGTTGAAGGGGTACGAGGTTGAGTAGCTCATCATTCTACCCGGAATTTGTGTAGATGAAACACTCTAAACGGAAAATAGAAAGTTTGGTGCCTCACTCATGTATGGGTAGTCTCCACTAATGATTGATCAACTTCTCTAATATTGTATACTTTCTGCACCTAATTCGACATTGGCGGTTTAAGTCCATTTTTATCGGCTATTGTCTCTTAACAACTAAGAAACCCGAATATAGTTCTCTAATACTTCTAAGTTAAGTTAATATCTAAAAGTTGGAGGTTCATGCAATTATTCACAAAAAAATCGAAAAAATTTACTCTATTAAAGTGAAACTCTATCTAAAGGACTAAAAACTCTATACACAAAATATGCAAATATTCCCCTACACTTAAACTTTACATTGTCATTAATGTAATTGAATCCTCCAATGTAAAGTCAAGACGGGAAATCCTAATATGATATAAGAAACTAAAAATTAAAATCAAAAGATAGAAGTACGTAACCAACGGGTTGCCTCCCATTCAGCGCTTAGTTTAACGTCCTCAGCCTGACCTTCTTGTTAGCGTCCGTACACTAATAATCTGAATATATGGGGATCCACCCAGATAACAATCTGCAGTTCTGATAACAACTTCACACATTGATTAACATAATATATAAATTATGAAATTGTTTTTTATGGAAGTTTCCCCCACACTTTGTCTTTTCTAGACTTGGAAGTCTATAAAGAACATAGAATGCGAGAACTTTTACGGTTTTCTCTTGGTGAACCTGCAAAGTGTTAGAATCAAACACATTTAATGGTGGATAGATAGAAGCAAAATAATTCTTAAGAATTTTTTTAGAGTGTATACCCAACCCTATGTGAGGTAGTTCCTTACAAATCAGTTTAACAACCTTTCGGGGAACAATTTCGATTGGGGGAGGGGGATCAAAAGATATAGAATTGTGCAAAGGATCAGAAAAACCTTCCACAATTTCTTGTATTATGGGATCTCATCATTCTTATAGAATTCCAATGAATTATTTACCTCATGTATATCGTGGCCCTCTATCAAACTATTTAAAAACCATTCTTCTTAAGTTTCCACTTTAACCGAAATCTCAGCATCATTATAATCCTTGACAACTTCAATTGGGTCTTCCACAAAATCAATAAATTTGGTTGCATTCTCGAATAAAGGTCACTCATATTTCTCGTCGTCATCAGACCAAAAATTAGGTTCATATGTAAGAGCGTCCTCTAATGTGTACTCCTTTGAGATATTACAATCCCTACACTCATCAACATCAGAATCAGAATCCTCTCCCAAAAAGTCTAGTTCATTGGTGCATATCCTAATATCTTCATTTGAGTACGTTACACCATTTATAACAATAAATATGTTATACCCAATCCCCCCCTTTTGAATAGGCGAATGATCATTATCATGATCCGGAGTTGGAATTATTTTTATCATTGTTACATGGAATTTCAGAAGGTTGATCATCTCCAAAATTATCATCGATCATAAATTCATTACTAATTGTGGAAAAGTCAGAATTATTTTGGCTTTAAGACCAAACTTCTTCTTTAGTCATTTCCTCTATAAGTTGACCAGTGCGATTCTTTAGGATATCCATAGTCCTTTCATGTTGTGCTTTTCCATATTTTGATGGGACTCTTTCATCAATTAATTTTCTCGATCCAAATTATCCATAAATTGTTGCATTAGATCTGCAAGACTAGAAGAATTATTAGAAGCATAACTATACCCCCATTTTTGTGATTGTTCACTTACATGCCCGTCATAAGGTTGTCGACATGTATGAGAATAACCAAAAGGTTCCGTAGGATATTGATCATAACCAAAAAATTGGTTTTAATTAAACCCCTGGTATGGTTGGTAGTTTTCATAAGAATGAGATTGAAAACCATATTGATTACCACTATTATATGATTGATCTTGTGCACTGTACATGTTATTTTCGAAGGAAAACATGACGACTCACAAGAAAAACGTAAAAACTACTAAAACCTAAAATAAAATTAAAATAAAACAAAAGTGATATTTATAACATGTTTTCAAGATTTACCTCCAGTTTTTGACGAGAGTTGAACACCTTTAACGAGTTGTTAACATCACAAAAACCTAAAAATCTGAAAAACACTAAAGAAAAACGTGAAAATCTAAACTACTAAACGAACTAAAACAAATAACAATTCAATTAGCGATTGCTCCCCGACAACGATGCCAAACTTTGATGCGTGTCATAAGTAAAATAAATTAATCAATATATTTCCCACTAATTAACTAGTAATAAAGCGGTAGTATGGATCGTTCCTACAAAGAGCTATGTAATTGATAGGTAATTTGGATTAGAAAAACTAGAATAAATACTGAAAAGAAGGGGTTTGTGAATTGATTAACTAAAAATAATAATAAATTAAATAATAGGAAAGAATGAATGATTATAGATGCGTTCGTCGCTATCAAACATTGACTGAATCATTATACTTATCTATCTTTCGTCAGAATCATTCGTCACTAACCATAGTATAGCAGGTATGCTTAGCTATCCCCAAAACTCCTTATATCACCGGATGACAAGTACGTTTAGTCACTGAATTCTATCCAACTGAGCCACCTTGAGGTTTGCTTACAAGATGTAACTCAATCGAACGCTTTAAGGTTAATGAATTTAGGTTTGATCCCAACAGTTAAACTCAATATGCTCGGTTAACTTATTGATATTGTCTTCACACATGATTTCTCAACAAAATCCTTCTACAAGGTCTCACGTTTTCTACTTGTGTAAGAGCCGATGGACGATTACTTATCTCATAACTCAATACTAGCATTAGAATGATCGATATAATAATTTGGTTGCGCACTCAAACAATATAGAAATCAGACATAAACCCTAGATATAGTGAAAACAAACGACAACGATAAAAATTCCCAATAAACTTATATAACTAATAAAGCTTCATGCCTATAACATCGAAATCATCCTTAATCAATTAAACTTATCTATACGTAACTATGAAATTCATAGTAATGTAAAAGAAATAGAAAATACAACTTCAAACAAAGTTAAGCAAACCCAAACAAGCATGTAAGTATGATGGTAATGGTCGGTGGCAATGGGCTGTATGGATGCTGTTTGTGAAGACTGCCTGGAACGGTTTTTGAGATGTATATTCAGGTGTAGTGGTTATGCAGTATAGATGGATATGAGGGTTTGGAGGGATGAATGCACAGGCGTGAGAGGGGGAATGTGGTTTTGGAGAAGAACAAAATCTCCTCTCTGTTGGAGGTAGAAAAGCAGGCGTAAGGGCGGAGGTATTTCTTTGTTCCTTAATGGCCTTTATATAGCTCCCTCCTTGACAGTGTTTATCAACCCCCAACAGAGAGGAGATTTTGTTCTTCTCCAAAACCACATTCCCCCTC
>JAJJMC010020031.1:2201712-2225766 GCA_023531435.1 Papaver californicum | reverse complement strand
CCCCTCCTAATCTCAATCAAACTCTTTAGAACCTTATTGAATCTGTCGGCGTGCATCTAGTTTCTAGCTTTGAAACTCTTTCCAAATACGACCCAAGCTTCTCCTGATTTATATCAAAGTTTAATGTTTACCTTAATTTCCAACTCGGTTAAACAGCCCCCATGTTTTCACCTACCGTAAATATCTCAAGCTCCCTTTTAACTCGACCTATAAACTTTCTCTGCCATTACTCGAGTCCATCACAGACTCAAATCCGAGTTCCTACTCCTTCAAACAAACACTGCAGCCAACCACTGACGAGCCCTACCATGAATCTCGTCACTGCCAGAAATCATAGACTCCATTTCATCATCATCATCTCACTGCCAATATCAGCCATTATGATCATCATTTGATTCTCGACCAACCCATATACTCGAGCCATTAACATCTTCTAAACCATCAGCAGAATTATCACGGCCATGACTCGAGCTCATCGTCATCAGAATTTTTCCATCACTCCAATATAGCATCACCATCATCTCTGTATCTCGCTGCCTTCACCATCAATGGCAGCAGCCATTACTCGACATTAACTCATTAAAAACCTCAACCCATGTATTCCAACAACATCAACTACTCACTGATCCGCCAAATATTGATACTCACTTACCATGAATCTCGACATACACAATCTCCATCAAGATCAATCACCATCAATCATCATCATTAACACCCTTTCGATTAATTGCAGCAAGCTTCCAATAGCTCATCAATTCCTCTTCTCTGTTTCTAGCTTTTCTAACCCTTTAAAATACCCCAACACTGCAAACTCTCAACTTGTTCTCGACATGACAAAGTTTCTCACCACCAGGACAAAGTCGATTTGAAACTAAAGAAGTCAATGGTGCCCTGAGAAGAAATGTTGGTGCCTTTATTAAGATTTAAATCATTGTCATCCCTGAGAAATTTATATGGTGCCATTATCACTTTTCAAATCCATTGGCAGCCATGGTGCCTTTAGTAATTTACGTACAAAACTCGTTGAGCTGTCAGTTCTAGGGAACTGACAAGCTTAATTTCTCGTATTACCCATAACTTCTTCATACGAAGTCGAAATGAATTCATTCTTTCGCCGTTGGCTTCGTTTCTTCGTCCTATACGATATAATGACAAGGAATACTGGATTCGGATAAGTCCCAACCATTTCTTTGGCTCTTCTTCACTTGTTGTTCTTCTTTTCTTGCATATTTAAGTGCCGGTTCACTTTTTTTGGATGATTTCACCTACTAAAATATAACTAAACTAAAAAAAACGTAATATATAATAACTTACAAGAAACCTAGAAAATAGTAGCATAAAATTGACACTCTAAATATGTAAAATATGCACTTATCAGTAATGAATGTAAACTTTATAGAAGTCAGAAACTTCCATTTCATATGTCTTGTTCTTACGCATCACAACCTCTGGAGTTGTTGTATATAGAGCTATGGGGTCCTTGTCATATTGCTTTTGTGTCAAGGTCTTTATACTATGTTAATGTAGTAGATGATTACTCTAAGTTATGTTGGATCTTTCCATTAGTAAATAAATTTGACTTCAAAAATATTTTATTTCATCTGTTACTCACATTGAAAACATGCTATCTTTATCTGTCAAATGTATTAGAGCCGATGGTGCTGGAGAGTTTGCTAATAACCTTCTTCAAGATTTTCTTCAATCAAGAGGTATCAAACATGAGCTAACTTTTTCTCACACACCAGAACAAAATGGTGGTGCTGAGGTAAAGCATAAACATATTTTAGGAGTTGCAAGGGCTTTAGTTATGCAATCTGGTTTACCAATAAAATTTTGGGTAGATGCATTTCATACTGCAAACATCTCATAAATAGACTTCCCACAAGATCCATTGGCTTTGTTTCTCCATATGAATTTCTCTTTCATAAAAAACATGACTATTCTTTCTTAAGAGTCTTTGGTTGTGTTTGTTATCCTTGGCTCATGCTTTATACCAAGAACAAACTAGAACCTAGGAGTAAGTCAAGCTTTTCCAATTCATAAATGCTATAGGTGCCTTGATCCTGTTTCTGGAAGGGTGTGTATTTGTAGACATGTCCAATTCAATGAGTATGCTTTTCCATATCAGTCTCTCATTTAATCTTCTAATCCATCTGACATCTCAGACATGCTCAATGCTTCCTCAATTGATCTTTCTTCTTCTATTGATCCTAATGTTGTTAGGCTTGCTCCTCATGCTGATACTATTGATATGTCTGCACCACCACCTGCTATTTTACATACTATTATTGTGAATGATTATAGCATGACTATTAGAGGGAAGAGTGGTATCTTTAAATCCAATTCTTATTATCTTACTAAACATCCATTGCATGCAGCTTTATTATGTGATGCTACAGTTTTTACATGTGCAACTCAAGCTTTAAAGAGCAAAGTCTGGAAACCTACAATAGATGCTAAGTATAATGCGTTAATAAATGCTGGCACTTAGTCTTTAGTTGATCCTTGTTCAGATTAAAATATGGTTGGCTGCAAATGGGTATTTAAGATTAAGCAAAATCCAGATGAAAGTGTTGAAAGATTTAAAGCTAGGTTGGTTGCTAAGGGGTTTCACCAGCAAGAAGGTATTGATTTTGATGAAAGCTAAACCAAATACTATAAGGGTTATTCTTTCTATGGAAGTTCAGTTTGACTGAAAAATACATCAATTAGATGTTAGTAATGCATTTCTTCATGAAGATATTCAAGAACAAGTTTATATGGTACAACCACCAGGTTATGTGGATAAAGATAAACCTGACCGTATCTGTTTTCTTCACAAATCCATTTATCTCTTAAAGCAAGCTCCAAGTGCTGGTATGACAGGTTGATAAAAGCACTTGGCTCACTCAGCTTTGCTTCTTCCAATGTTGATTCTTCTTTTTTTGTGCACAAAGATGGTGATCAAAGGCTCTAGTGTATGTGGATGACATTCTTCTTACTAGTTCTAACTCCAACTTTCTTCTATCTGTTATCACTCATCTAAAAACTCAATTTCCTATCAAGGACCTAAGTTATGTTAAATACTTCCTTGGTGTTGAGGTTAAAAGAACATCATCTACTTTGTTTATAATCCAAACCAAGTATGCTCTTGATCTGTTCAAGAGAACTAATATTGAATGTGCTAAGCCATGTTAGACACTCATTGATGCTAGTTATAAACTCACAAAAACTGAAGGTGATTTACTTTACAATCCAACATAATACAGATCTATTATGGGTTCTTTGTATTATATCACTTGGACAAGACCTGAAATATCTTTTGCAGTGAATATTATATGTCAACATATGCAGCATCCTACTACCACTCATATTGCATCAGAAAAAAGGATTCTTAGATATATTAAAGGCACATTGGATCATGGAATTGAGTTCAGTAAGGGTTCATATTTTCTTCTAGGTTCAAATGTTGATTGGGCTGGAATCATTGATGACAAAATATCTACAGGTGGATTTTGTATTTTTCTGGGTGCTAATCCAATATCATGGTTCTTTAAGAAGCAAACTATAATTGTTAGAAGTTCTACTGAGACTGAATACAAGACTCTAGCCAACATTGCAGCTGAAGTTATTCGAATCTGCTATTTTTTTAATGATCTTCACTATCATATTCCTGCAATTCCAAAGTTGGGATGTGACAATATCAGTTCTATCTCATTGGCCTCTAATCCAGTGCAACATTCAAGGATGACACATGTTCATATTGAATATCATTTTATCAGGGAGATGGTGCATTCTAAGGCATTGGATGTATTCTATGTCTCTTCTCTAGATCAAATTGTTGACATCTTCACCAAAGGTCTTCATGGTCCTAGGTTTTCTATGCTCAGGTCCAAGCTTAAAGTGGTTACTCCCACCTTGTACTTGAGGGGGGATATTAAGACAAACTGAGCATTTATGCTCTTGTGTACTGGTGTAGGTTAACACTATTGTGTAGTATAGGTTATGCGTTTCTGTTATTTGTACTCGTGTGCTTCACACACTCTCTGTACTTTTCCGTTACTCGATATAGTCGATGTATAATCATGTGAGTATATAAACACCACTCTGACATTTCCCTGAATTGCAAAGATTATTATCTTTTTCTTCTCTCTGTAAGAGTATCATCAACTTCTTCTCATTGTTATAAACGACGTGATGTAAAACCGTGGAAATCCCCGGTTCTCTTGTTCTCTCCTCGAAAGTGGGGAGGGTATGAGAGGAATAAAATTTAGGCGAGACATGATGTCTCTTCCCAAAAAGTTGAAAAGCGTAAAAATTTCTCGTTTTTCTACTTTTCCAATTTAATATAATTTAAATCTAATAGATGGATCCAATTTTTATATTTAATATGATTAAATCCTAAACGAGAAAGGAGATTTCGTTTTTTTTTTGCTTTAGCGAAAGATAGAATCTTGCTTAGGTCCATGTTTACTCTCCAATCATAAGACTTAGGGATTCCCTCTAGCTGATGCGTCAGCACTATTCAAGTAATACGTTACTTCCTCGATAAGACTTAGCCTTAAAATACCATTGGATTATAGATTGGACCAATGCCAAAATCGGAAACCGTTGTGTAATGGAATCAATTAGGGTGAGAAACGGGTGCAACCTGTGGATTTGGTGCCATCCAAATCCAACCCATCAAAATGGCGGGTATTAGATTTGCGTCTATGTCCAATCCATCACCCACGAATTTAATACCCATGGATGGACGGGTGGACGGATTGGATATGGGTAAATCCACGGATTTCATGCTTTTATTAAGAAAAATAAAAATAGTTAACATCTTAACAAAAAAAACTAATTTAAACACTAAGCTACTGATATTTAATTAATATATTAAATTACTACAACATAACAATGCTAAAATTATGATAATGTCATCTCAACAACCAAAAGTAGAATTTAAGAGTATACTCAGTACTGCTTGATTACCAATTTGAATCATCGGTACAATTAGGCTAGAATGAAAACACTAAAAGTTATATAGTACCTGCAAAATACACATACGTCTCTGTATTTTATAAATTTCCTATTTACCCTTAAACATAGCGGGTGTGAGTATCCAATGGATTTCTATACTTATACCCGCATCCAACCCATTATTTAGTAGATTTTTAAAATGCATCCATATCCAACCCTTCTATAAACAGGTTACATATCCATCTGCCAAACTGTGGGCGGATTGGGTCGGCTTAACGGGTTTGAGTTCATATGCTCACCCCTAGAATCAATACCGATGGGGCCAAATCTATGTTTCGCTGCTCACCCTTCATAGTCCAATACATAGATAACTGGGCCTATTAGTGGACCCTTTAAGGGCCCGGTTGAAAACTCTAGTAACTTAACACGAAAGTTTAGAGGTGTAAAGTGTAATTAAGGATTTCTTTCGTAACGGGGATTCCTTCTGATTAGTATTCCTAATTTTTGACTTGCTATGTATTGGTAGTTGATTCCTATTTGGATTTGGTATCTTATTGATAAGTCTATAAATAGAGGAGGATGGATGGGGGAGGTTAGAAATCAAGTGTTTCAATTAGAATTAATTCAATAAAGTGTTCTAAGCTTGTGCGAGATAAAGAGAGGGAGAGGTACAGAGAAGAGAAGAGAGGTCGTCTGGTTGAGTTCTCAACAATGACTGCTGTTGGACATGTTATAAGAAATCGGTATGAAGTAATCAAAGAAATTGGGAATTGTAATCCAGGCTGTGCTGTTTATATGTGCAAGGATAAAGCTACCGGTGAATATGTAGCGTGCAAGTGCATTAGTAAAACGAGTTCTGCACATGTGGCTAATTCCGTCAAGCTTGAGATTGAGACGATGAGGAAGTTACAAGCATATCCGGAAGTTGTGGGTTTGAAACAAGTTTATGAAGATGACAAGCATGATACAGTAATGGAGTATTGTCATGGTGGTGATCTTTGTACACGATTAATCAAGCAGACGTTCACAGAGGAAAATTAAGGTTCTTTTCAAAAAGCTAATGAAATTTGTCAAGCTTTGTCACGACAAGAGGTATTGTAAATAGAGACATCAAACCCGAAAATATTTTCTTGACCACAGAAGACGAATATCCAGATATTAAATTGGGGGATTTTGGATTTGCGACATGTATTCAACCGGGAGAAAAACTTCACGAGAGATATGGGATTAATTATTACATAGCTCCTGAGATGTTGTATAAGGATCCCTCCTACGACCAGGCAGTGGATGTGTGGAGTGCAGGTGTTGTTCTTTATGTACTTCTTACGGGCGGGGCTCTACCATTTGATGCAGATAATGATTTGACGACCCTACAGATGGTCAGGGATTGTGCAGACAGCGATTCGGCGCCCCTAAAGTTGGTCAGGGATGGTGACTTGCGGTTCAATCCTCCTCATATTTGGGACTATATATCTCCGTCAGCTAAAAGATCTGGTCACTCGAATTCCCTGCAAGGATCCTGCAAAGCGGCTCACTGCAGCTCAAGTTCTGAATCATTCTTGGATGAGGACGAATAGCTGGTATCCTCAAGAAACACATGAATAGCTGCATGCTAATGTAATTTTGTTAAGACACGTCTAATAGTGGAGCATCAAAGATTGTGCATATAAGCAATTGTAACAGCAATATACTTGGAAAGAAATTAAGAAGCATTTGCTGATATTTTTTCCATCAATTTTTTTAATGGAAATATATGTTGTTCTTTAATATTTTTTTACTGACATTCTAAAAGATATGGTATTAGAATTCTATGTACTGTAACAGAATAACATTTATATATTACAATTCAAATTTTCAAGAGGCGATAACTTGTTGAGGTCAAAGTAATCTCCATTAGGGGTTAAAACTTGGAAGAGTAGTTGGGAATATTTGCAGCTCCGGGAACGTTCTACGATCTGACATTGATACTCAAATGGATTTATTTCTTTTACTTTCTTTTTTAGTGAACTGGTAAGGTAGCTGTGATGATAGCATAGAGAAAAAATGTACACATAATAATACACCTCATCATGATATAAAGTTGCAGCATGTGGTAAGGTAGTGGTTCGCATTCTAAATGGTCAAGTCCGCAGAATCCCTTGGAGAATTTTGAGGTATATTGAAGAAATCCGGGGCATCGGCTCTTCTTTTCTTATTAGTCGAATTCATTTTATCAGGCGAGAAGCAAATGAGATTGCTCATGATCTCGCCACTTATGCTGTTCAGCACAATGCCCAACAGTCGTGGACATCTTCCCAAATCTCCACTATTCTCAACTTCCCTACTGAGCTTTCTTTAAGTTAGCCTTAGTTGTTTGTATTTCCTGTTCTGTTCTTTGGTTTGTTGTTCTGTCAGTCTATCGAAAACATAATAATAATAATAAATAGGTGACTTAAGCCTGCACCACCTAGATGCAATGAATTCTTGCTATGCACTACAAAAGACATGTTATAATCGTGATGCTATTGCAACCAAATTCAGGATGGAGTAGCCATCTGAGATCCTACCATGGAATGAACCAAAGCAAGTGCCTAAGTTCACAAGATAATGATAGTAAGTCAGGAAATTAGCATCTTTAATAAATGTCAGGACTGGAGGTTACCTAATTAGCCCTTTTAACTCACACAAATCATTATTGTCCTCTCAAAAAATTAATACTCTAAACCATCTAAATATATGCACTCAGTTGATTTTGATCCAAGGAAGCTCAAGAACTACAGCAAGAAAAACTTGTTTGTGTCAAAAGTGCATATATGTGTGAAGGCGCTGAATGTAAAAACAATCAAGGAACAGGATGTTAAGAATGCTTGCAGAGACATACCTGAAGTGAGACAATAGGTGTATAGAAGATTCGGTCCTTGGCTTTTGAACAACTGAAAGTTCTGTTGCATGTGAGGAGCCTAATCCTTGAAGGTGTCAGTTGTGGAACAGGCATCCTTAGGGCCCTAACAACACCTTATACGTCAAAGCTACCAACTGCGTTATCGGAAGCTACCAACTGCGCTATCGGCTTCATGACAGGGGCTGGAATCTTGATACTTGGTCTGTTAGTTTAAGAAAAATTATACCGAGAAGTTAATACTATGGAAACAAGGGCCTAGTTAAATCTTATGTACCTTCCATTCTTTACTTCAAGAAAGCTGTAGCTCAATAAGTAACTCAAGGTGTACCTCTCATAGCGAAGACCGGCCATCAAGGATAACTGCGACAAACTCCCAAAACTTTATTGGTTCCATATTGGTGAAAAAGTAGGGCCTGCAAGCAAGCATCAGATTTTAATGATTATATCCCAGAACATGGACTGACCAGTGAACTAGAATTTATATGGATTTGATGATTAATTCAGAAAACACACGTAATTCCCCAAATTCGGGTACATTGTGATAAGTTATAAGTGATATATACTACGCTGAACTATCTAATGCTTTATCTGTCTGCACATTGGACTTCCAGCTGGGCTGACCTCTCCCAATTCTTAAATATATCCACTATGAATATTAGTACCTGACCAGCAGCTCTTTCCGCAATTTCCCTCCAGAGGATAGAGCTTTCTCAGCAGATATATGGGCATGAGCCACGTTTTCGAAATATGTGAAATCATAGAAGTTATTCCCATCACCAACGATGAACTGATGAGAATTAAAAGATAAACGAAATAAGAGTTATGTTCTCTGAGAGAAAGCAGATATTCAAAAGAGTTAAACCAACAGCCTGTATATCACCACAACCAAAAATGCTACTGGGGCGTATGCAGCAAGTTAGGAGCCCATTTTTACCATTTACCTTCAAAGCCAACACCTCTCCTTCAGTTTTAGTTGCTGAATAGGAATCATTATGCTGAAAAACAGGTAAAAATCTGACTGAATAAAAAAGATAGGCTGCGAGTTTGAGGATGCACTTCAAATTCTAAGAGATCCAACAGCGGTCTAAGGAAAAAAATTCATAAGAAGGCTCAGTACGAGAATGTCTTGAACGAATATATTTTGAACATAACCAGGCATTTAAAATGCATAACTTATGTGTAGAAAACCTTAGATGGGTAGGGCATTGATTCATGTGAAACATGGGAATATGTCCCGGATTTGATAATTGAATTGGGGATCTGTCCCGTAACTCTAAATATTAAGGAATATGTCCCAGCCGTCCATATTTTCCGTTAAGTAGCCAAGGCACATGTGTGGGTTTACACATGTCATTGACTGGTCAAAACGAGATCTAAGATTACAAGTACACCCTTACAATTACTGTTTAAAATATCTATCGAGTTGCACACACAACTGTGATTGAAAATGTCAGCCGACAATTTTACAATTATAAGTTGCAAATCATGTATACTAGCAGGAATTGCACAAACACTATGACCAAACATTTGACACTGAACACAAACAAATTCGAATTCGAGAACGAACGACTTACCATACAAGGCTTCTCCTTTCTCAGGGTTATCGAATTCGGACATGGGCATCAATAAAGATTGTAGCTTGACTTTACCCCCTCTTCTATTCTATAACAATTAGTAAAACAACATCCTTAATTAGCAAAATTGAACCAGAAAAACAGAATAATCACACAGAATCATTTCAACACACAAGTAATTAATCAAACACTTGATATTTCATAAGTAGCTCAGCATGTTTCCTTTCTTCTACACTAGCTTCCTTAAAGAACCAAAAATCCAAACAATACAAAAAAAAAAAAAAAAAAAAAAAAAAAAAAAATTAAACCAAAATTCAACAATATCACAAAAAATTGAATTTCTCAAAGGGTTTTAGATAGCAAATTACTGAGCAAATCCTTTGGGAGCAAGCGTACAACGATATACATACGGTACATTGTATTCCACACTGATTCAATCAATCAAGCCACAATTTTAGCATCAAAATCAATATCAAAATCAAAGATTTATTGAAAAAAAAAACAACAACACAAAGATCAATCAAATGAGATGAAATTAGTTGAAAATGAGAGGTAATTACTTGATCTCAGCTTCACAATCATCTAAAAATTTATGACGAGCAAGAGATTGTTGAGGAAGATCTGGTACTAATTGAAGTACCAAATTATCAAATCTAATAATTAGAATTATTAACCTAATTATCAAATCCATGATATATTTCCGATTTTCCCATGATTCATACCCCAACCAAAGACATATTAGGACTTTGAGAGCTAGTATGGATAAGTTTCTTTTTAAATTGGAATTTAGGCAAATAAACATTTCAATCGAACTACTATTCAGTACTACAAAGACTTGTACAAAGTTATACTTAATTAGAGTTACGAGGCCAATTCCTGTGGGCATTGACAAAAATGCCAATCTACGTAGCAAGGTGGATAGACAAATCATAAATATGCTCGTCCACTATAGAAAAAGGCTTTAAGAGCAACTCTAACGGACGACTAGACCAAAGACCAAATTATATATCTGGTCTTTGGTCGCTAAATTTGAGGTATAACGGGCGAGGTTAAATGGTATTTGATCTAGAAAAACACTGTTCGGGACCAAATTTGGTTCCAAAACTGGACCAAACCTATATACACTCGGGCGCTCCTCTGGTGTAGTGTAAACAATAAAACGTTATGTTTAGAAGACGTTCGAATCCAGACGTTCTCGTAAGATAGCGTTCTCAAACACGGACACAGGTGTTGAGCGATGCCTGATGAAACAGCCACACAAGAATGTGTCTGATGTAACGCTACACTAACACAACGCTCATTGGAGAAACACAACCCTAATGTACGCCTGGTTTAAACGTTCCACTGCAATAGCGCCTGTATATCAGGCGTTCTCTTAACAAGACGCCAGACAGCGCACGCTTCCTTAGCAGAGCGCCGGCGAGCATACGTCTTTCTAAGACGACGCCTATAGTTTAGACGTTATCATACACTTGCGCCGGTGAACCAGACGTCCATTTAAAGGAACGTTTATAGCAAATGTTCCCTTAACAGGTTAAACACGAGAAGCAAATGTTCCGCTTAACGTTTATAGCAAATGAACGTTCCATTAGTTGAACGTTTATAGCAAGTGTATGATAAGCGTTAACAACTGATAATAACAAATGAACATTTATAGCAAATGTTAGTTGTACGTTCCATTACGGCCAACATTAGGCAAGCGTTCATGTAAGGGAACGTTTCGTATATGGGCGTTCTTATAAGGGAGCGTTTGTGATTTCGGCGTTTGACTGGGATGACGTCTGTGACTAAACGTCTACGCAAGACAACGCTTAATTTACATACGTTCCCATATGACTACGTTTGGATAAGAGACGCTACTTTGTGTTGACGCTTAAACATACGTTTGGATAAGACAGCGTATGAGTCTGCAACGTTCCAATAGAAGTGCGTCTGGTTCCAGGCGTTTCTTAGTGTAGCGTCTAAAATGAAGCGTTACCCAAATCTACGCCCAACACCAATGCGTTACACCAGCAAGACGTCCGTTCCATCTAACGTTCAGCTAGAATTACGCCCAATAACAAACGTCTGGTTAGAAGAGCGTATGAGCATATTTTGGTCGAAAACCGCTGTGTTATGGGTGGACCAAAGAGCAAACAAATTTGGGTTATGCTCTTTGGTATGCTCGTACCGTTGGAGTTGCTCTAAGGGCATCTCCAATGGCGCGACTAGACGAAACGATCAAAGATCAAAAAATTTGATCTTTACTCCGGCCCAAGAATAGCCATGGATAGTCAAGCGGGCCTCTGGCACTGCGCCTGTGGTGAGGCGAACACTTAGCGCTACACTTGGGGAGGCGGACGACATTCTAGGATTGCACTTGGTCTAGACGGTGTCGTAGCGTAACGCCTGTGGTAGAACGGAATGCTAATGTAGCGCTCGTGTTTGGACGGTATCCTAACAGCACGCCCATGAGACGGGCGGTATTCCAGAAGCTCGCCTGGTGAGGCAAAATTCTAGCACTCCGTCTGAATAACTATCTATCTCTCGTCATCAATGGAAACACCCACAACTCTCATGACTAGCTGAAACAAGTCTTAGCTGCAATACAATTCATTCAGGCATTTAGTTGATCAATTGATGTGCATTTCTCTGGTAGTAATTCCACATATCTTGACGGTGTTCTTTCAATCATTCACTCTTACCCTGCAGCAATTGGTTCAACCCATTCATTCAAATGACACATATATTCATTCAAACAGAATACCACCATGTTCACTGTCTCACAACACCATTTTTTTCTCTTTCTCAAATCACCATCGAACCCATTCACGGCTACAGACCCATGGCAACAACATCTCAACCTTCTCACTAATAACTAGAAATTCAATCCTGCATCACCACCAGTTGTTCTTCCTATCTTTCTCTGTAGAAAACCCATCTCTCAGCACCTCAACAATCAACCATCAATACCCCTTTTCTAATGTTTCTCTGGTGCTTCAATCTTATCTGATTTATCTATGTTGCTCTTTCTCGTTCTTCTGAACAGAATCGAACTCAAATCTCATAGATACAACCACAAAAAACACCATCATGGCAGCGACAATTCATTCCTCTCACACTCGAGCTCAATTACAATAAAACTCAATCCCTGATTTGCAGCTATACTACCCCAATTTCGGACCACATAAAGATGCATATCATAGCCAGGCGTAGCTGTAGAGTACCGCCCCCAACACAAGAGGCTTTCTAGAACCTCGTTCAGTGTGGGCGTTTCTCTGGCGCACCGCTTGGTGGTAGGCGTTACCCTGGTACACCGTTTCATCAGACAAAGTCTTAGCATAACGCTTCGTCAAGCGAACTACCAGCGCCACACCCGTGTTTTTGAACGAAATCCTAGAACGTCGCTTGATGCTGAACGGAATACTAGCACTGCGCTTGATTACTTGGTTTAGTCGTCGATTGAAGATTACTTTTAATCTGCTACAGTGCATTTCAGCGATTATCGACTGAAAGTAATCGCACCACTGCGCTTTGTTTTGGTGGATCAAAGATCAAATGTAATCTTTGATCAGGATTATAATCGCATGACTGCAGTTGCTCTAAGCGGATGAATTTTTACGGAGCTAGCCAAAACACAGCTGCTTAGCGGCAAAGACATTTGGAAAGCATTTTCGGAACCCAAAGTCATGATAGCTAGTAGTTTCAAGGAACTTAAATGGGCTGTGAGGAAGATAGAGAAAGATTATCATACAACTAAATTCAATTCGTATAATAACTACTTAAATCTAATAATAATAATCTTTCATTTCTCTAAAATTCTTTGACACTTCAAACACAATCGTCTTACTTTTCTACTTTAATCTAAAAATAATAATAATAACACTTTTATAAAAAGATAATAACACTTTTATAAAAATAGAGGTAGTTTTTCTACGTAAACTTCCTTTATTTTATCTTTTAGCTCATTCGGGTAACATTACCGATTAATTGTTAACCCTTTAGCTTCCCCTTCTTGTGTTCTATATAAACTTCTCCATAGCCCCAGCATATGATATCTCCTTGTCTCTCAAATGGATCAAAGATTGTTTGATGCAGCTCAAACAGGGAATTTAGAGCTTTTAAAAGAATTACTTATCGAAGATCATCGACTAATCCTCGAAAAAGTTGCCTTATGTTCGGAGATGCCTAGGGCTGCACAACGGGTGGGTCGGGTCGGGTCGGGCGGGTGCGGGTCACCCGCCCAAATAATCAAGCAAATTTTTTTCATGGGTTTGGCTGTTTTTTTTATCCTCACGCGCGCCACCTGATAAACCATTTTACCTAACGATCGATAATCTCAAAATCTAAGTCCCAACATTCAAAATTATACAATAAAATTAGAGTTTTAATATGCAATTCTTCTACGACATTTCCCACTATCAAGTAGCAACAAAAACAAGTTCATCTTAGTACCATCACCATCCAGGTCACCGAATAGGAATCAATCGTCATCTATGATGATGGAAGCACCAAAATTACCAAATAGCTCTGCAACAAAAGAAATGAACAATTAGAATGAAAAAGATTAAAAATACCAATAGTAATAAAATATATGAAGTTAAGAACCATGATCCATGAAGTACAAATTATACCCGACTCAAGAACTTCAACCTCCTCCTCCTCGACTCCAAGGCTAGAAGAATCTTTGTCAATTGGTGTACGTAACCAATTTTGCAATAAAATTAACGCCTCAAGTGTTCTAGGCTTCAAGGAACTTCGAAAAGGATCCAAAATTCGTTTTCCGGTACTAAAAGCTGATTCAGAAGCAACAGAAGAAACAGGTATAGCAAATATATCTTTGGCTATGAGTAGTAAAATGCCAAACCTCGCAGAGTTGATCTTCCACCAAAGTAATATATCAAAAGAAGAATCATCCTCATTGGCCGGAGAGTAGATAGGCTCGGCCAAGTATCTTTCCACCTCAGATCTTCTATGATCCTCCACATTGCTCAATTGGTTTTTGCGTTTATTCCTTTCTTCCTTATACTTAGCCTTGCCAGAAATAGAAGAACCTTGAGCAAAAGTAGAACCAGAGTTACCTAGAGACTCGGATGAAGATATCACACTTTCAGTTGTATGTTCTAATTTATAAGCTGTGAACAGTTCATCAAAATCCTTTTTAACTTTATCAACCCAAGCTTGTACCCTTCTTTGTTTTATCACAGGGTCGTAATGCACAACTAAATATTCAACAGTCACATACAATCCTTGTTCTTTCTCTCGTGGATCCAGAAGTACAGCAATAAACATCAACGAATTTATTTTTTCAAAATCTCCCCAATACTTGTTGTACTTGAGCAACATTACGTCGCCCATGTGACTTAAGAAAGGATCCTCGTATCTATTTTTCCAATCTTCTAATTCTTGACGAACAGTACCGAGTCCTCCAAGAATGAGTGCGAAGTAACATATGTAGAAGCTGAAAAAGCAACAGTTGAATCGTAGAATACCTTTAGAAACTGAATCAGAACTCTGGAATTGCACCAATCATAACTTTCAGGAGCATGCACTGGAGGCCTTTTCTTCTTTTTGGATTTTCTAAGAGCAACATCTACTTCTTCTTCTGGAATATCTACTTCTTCTTCTTCATCGTCAGAATCTAGATCAAAATCAGCATCAATATCAACATTGTCATCACCGTCACCCATATGAAAAGATGGTACTGGAATATCATAACAAAACTTCTCACGGAATGCCCTATCTGACTCATGTAGCCTTTCAAAAGCTTTTTCATACCTCTCTGCAGCAACTAACATCAAATAAGTAGAAATCCACCGAGTTTTCACATCCAAAATCAAACCTTTTTTACAATCTATCCTTGCCATCTCAGCAGCATCCATAAACTTCTTCAATCTTGCGGGAGATTTTGTGACATACTTTACCACTGCCCTGATTCTGAGAATTGATGTATGATACTTTTTTAAACCATCCTTAACGACAAGAGCAAGTACGTGGGCCGCACATCTAACATGCAAAAATTTAGCTCCAAGTAACGAAGAACCCCAACTAACAACTTGTTTTCTCAGATAATCAATAGCAGTTTTATTCGCAGATGCATTATCAAGAGTGACAGTGAATACTCTCTCAAGACCCCATTCCACCAAATATTTCTCCAAAGCCTTACCAATTTGTTTACCTTCGTGACTTTCATTCAAACAAAAACAGATGATTCTTTTATGCAGCTTCCATTCACGATCAATAAAATGAGCCGTTACAACCATGTAATTGTAGTTCTGCATCGATGTCCAAGTATCAGTAGTAAGACATACTCTTGTCTTATTTGTCTTGAAATAACTTATCAATGTGGCCTTCTCATTCAAAAACATCGTGCATATATCACGATACACTGTCATACGACCTGGAATCTTGAATCTCGGCTCAAGATACTTACAAAAAGCCCTAAAACCTTCGCCTTCAACAATTCTAAAAGCCATTTCATCTGTAATAATAAACCTAATCAACGCTTTTCTACATCCTTCTTGAGAAAAACTGATCCCCACCAACTGTGGTTCCTCTCCCGACTTGCACGGTTGAAAACCAAGTGTTTGTTGTCCTCCCTGCTCCTTATTAATTGTTCTCTTGTACTCAATACACTTCTCTAAATGATGAGAAAGATTGGTAGTCCCATGTGTTTTACCACCAATCTTGTAACTACCTCGACCCTTTGGACAATGCTTACACTTTGCTTTAGCACCATCTTCTATAATATCGAAGTGATTCCATACCCAAGATTTCTTCACACCCACTCTAGGCTTCTTATTTGATGATGAAGGTTGAGAAGATGGTGTCGCGGCGGATGATGAAGGTTGACTAGATGGTGACGCTGATGACCCAGCTGTACTCCTTGTCCCTGGTGCCGATGCCGGTTGACGTTGAGGTGGTGGTCCCATAGAACTTTGGGATGGTCTTCCTTGTACAAGTGGAAGATCTGAAGTAACGTCATCTTCTGAGATTTCAACCATGATGATAACCTACAAGGCAGAGATGACAGAAGGGGTGAGTTATCTATTTCGAAGCAGATACTAAATTTTGGAGAGTTGATTTTCCAAATTTTGGCTTGGAAGTTTTATCCTTATAGCCTGTGGTCGTAATTCTGGTTTTCTGTTTGTAAGCAATGGGTCTGAGGGAGATACTAAATTTGGATGCTTCTTTTATTGGTTGATCACATAAACAATATAATAACATAGAGGGTCATAAAGATATTTTGATTTAAAAAATGAATGCAAATATACATGATAGTTTTGAATTCTCATACACACTCAATAGTCAGTTGGCTTATTGGCTACATCCTACATTTCCTTCTATTTTCTATTTACAGCATAACAACCATCACTTACTTCGGAAGCAAGACCAAAATGTCAAGAATTTGATTTCGGATTTATTCACGAGCTCTTCTCAGTGCTGCTTCCTTATAGGTAACACCGTAACAGTAAGCTCATCTACCAATCTGCGGCAAGAGGATCACATAATGAGATTCAATAGAGACTTAAAAGTGATTAAGAGATGTTAGTGAAAAACTGTTACATATGAATTCTGATTATGATATCCGCAAATCACAACTCATACTGAACTGGTTCTAATATCAATGGCGCTGAAAATGAATCGGTTTGAATTATCACTACAAGAGGTTTTGACATCCAGATAATTCAGAATATCAAAGGGAATGGACTATTATCAACTTGCTTAAACAGCAACAGAGTTCATGATTTCATTATCCCAAACTAGAATCAACTACCTAAAGTTTGATGATGGTTCAGTAATGTTGATGGTTTGACTAGAAATATTTATTGTACCATTATAAGTCTAGTTAAAACATTCTGTAGCAGATACATAAGAAGTAGATGGATCACCAACATCAGCTGCATTAGAAAAGGATGGTGCAGTTGTGTTAAACAACTGTAATTTAATAATAATAAACATAGATATTGTTTACAGGCAAGACTATAGTCAGATTTTGTATACATGATATTGTTTACAGAAATACTCTGTTAGTCAGACTATAGTCAGATTTTGTATACATAGATATTGTTTACAGATATACTATGATTACTATCAGAGATTACAGATATACTATGATTATAGTCCAGGAACCAAATTTTGATAACCCCATTGGACTCAACTCACACCAAATTCTCTCATTTTGATATCTGCAAATCACAATTCCTACAAAACTGGTTCTAATATCAATGTGTTGACATATGAATGGTTTTCAACAACTATCACACAAACTATACACAAGGAATCAAATTGAAGAAACAAAAAGAGAAAAGAAGAAAAATGCATACCCAAACTACCTAGCAGCTCCACCAGACACAATCAGATCCTATGAATACTGGAATTTAGTCAATGAAGCATCAACATCATCAATTTAATACACTAATGAAAAATCCCCAAATTTTAACTTGAAGAACCCTAGTTCTAAAATTGATTTAAAAACACTAAATCAAAACTAGTAAAACCCTATCACAGATTTAGAAACATCCAAGACTAATAAAACCCAATTTTCAATTGCTACTAAATCATGTAAATATGTAATAAACACATTAATTTCAATTAGGGCAAAAACTTACCTGTAAGAGATTGAACTGATGTCTGAATCTCTGATGGTGTTGATGAACTGATGAAGTGATGATGCAGGGAACTTGGGTTCAAGGTGGTGGTGGTGGTGGTATGCTCTACTACTCTGTAGAAGAAGAATGGAACCAGAGACTCAGAGTACAGAGAAGAAAAAAAAGAACTGAAGAATAATTGGTTTGTTCGATTCTGTTTTGTTAAAATTGATTGGCGGGTTGGCGGGTCGGGTCGGGTGAGAGGAGCTATCACCCGCACTCGACCCGCCAGAAGTCGGGTTTATGAAAAATCACCCGCACCCAACCCGTTCAACGGCGGGCCGGGTGCGGATCGGGTTATTTTGGGCGGGTGCGGGTCGGGTTGGCGGGTAGGGTCGGTTTTGTTCAGCCCTAGAGATGCCACTAGATATAGCAGTGTTAGCGGGTAAAACCGAATTTGCGAAAGAGGTTGTGAGACTGAAGCCAAATTTTGCAACAGAATTGAATAAATATGGGTCTAGTCCGATTCATGTAGCTTCATCTAATGGTCATGTTGAAATTGTAAAAGAACTACTGTTGTTAACTAATCAAGTTGTTGGCTCTTGTAATTTATGTTGTCATAAAGATATAGAAGGAAGAACTGCTCTTCATTGTGCAGTCATCAAAGGGAGAATTAGTGTTATCCTGAGTTGATAAATTCTGCTTGTTCTTCCGGTTGTGTTCGGCAAGTGAATGCAAGAAACGAAACTTTGCATAAAGAACAACCAGTTCGAAGCAGTGAAAGTCTTGTTGCGGAGTGTCGATGATGGACTCTTGAATGCCAAATATCGGGGTGGTAACACTTTGTTGCATTTGGCTATCTCTAAAAGGCATTATCAGGTATAGTACTACTTGATATATCCTTTATATAATAACATTTGGTAATTCTTTACATTAGAAGTTTTTTTTTTAACCTGACATTAATTAGTTCTAAACGATATGTTTCAGATCGTAGAATACTTGTTACTAAACCAAGCAACTGTTAATCGGCTCCAAGTCAATGCAAAAAACTCCCTCAACTTGACGGCCTTGGATATATTCGATCTCTTGCTTAGCAGTTCATGTGAGATACACGTTATAGAAATCAAAGAAACTCTTCGTAACGCCGGTGCTGAGAGATCCCGAGATATTGTCCCTAATGATCAACAATTTGGAGGAGTCATACCTCCTACGCCGGTAATTTCTGTTCATCAAGATCATGTTATTATTCCTATAAGACAGGATCCGATCATGTCTCGGGCAACAAAAGTACTGAAAGATTTCTCTAAGGAGATATTTGGAGAAATTGAGAATTCAACCAGCGAAACACGAAATGCTTTGATGGTTGTTGTTGTTCTCATTGCCACTATCACTTACCAAGGTGGAATTAACCCACCAGGTGATGTTTGGCATGATCATTCACATGACAATAATAGCAGTACTATTACTACAAACGGTACTGCCTTAGGAAATCCATGCACCAGGCCGGAAAAGCCGTTATGGTGTATGAGGATCTTTGCTTCATATTGTTCATGGTGTTCAACACAGTAGGGTTTTTTACTTCTCTAATCACAATTTCACTTCTCACAAGTAGATTTCCTCTTAAAGCTTGGCTTCCGCTCGCTGTTATATCTTATATCAATGGCAACCGCCTTTGAGTGTGGGGTGTGCTTTATTGCATCATTTAGCGGGTGTATAAAGATTTTTCTTTTACTGTTTTTCTCTAGTGCTGTTCTTGGTTGGTATTATTGGTGGATTGAAAAAATTGCGTTAGTCACTCTGAGAAAATTAAATAATTCGGAAAACAGAAACTATTTTCAACGTATTGTTCAAGTCATAGCATCTCATTCATTCAGGCCGAATAATTCAGTCCAGGACGAGGTTCAAACCAAATGACACCATGAATATATATATATGGAATAATTAGGAAAATATCCTA
This sequence comes from Papaver californicum, assembly GCA_023531435.1. Lineage (NCBI taxonomy): Eukaryota > Viridiplantae > Streptophyta > Magnoliopsida > Ranunculales > Papaveraceae > Papaver > Papaver californicum. The sequence goes on along the minus strand of JAJJMC010020031.1, from coordinate 2,205,840 downwards.
AAAATATATGCCCCGTCGAAAAAATACTCCATAAATTTTTTTATGGAAAAATGTCTTATCGTTAGATTTTTCATCTAAGTACTGTTAAATGGTCAAACAATGCACACTTGACCTTATATACGTATGAGCCTTTAAGACGAGATTACTCTTACTTTTAGATTTTGCCACGTCTCCTTGGGTTAGATTTGGATAGCTAAAGGACAATCTCGTTTTTAGGCCCACACATGTATAAAATTAAGTATACACAATTTGACCATTTAACGCTACTTGAATAGGTAAAGATGAAGCATTTTCCCAGTTATCCCTATATTTATGTACCATCATCTGAAACTACATATTCATGCCATAGTGTTTATAAGCTCAAAGTTTTGTGATTATACAGATATGTTGATAGTACGTTCTTTAAGTTTGTAATAATAGTAGTAAAAGAAAATTTCATACGATATTCTGAAAACGTTCAGATTAATATAAAAGCAGTTTCTTGTATCACTGAATTTATGTTTTTATACTGTATTTGTTAAGGAGAATCAAACTCAAAGTAACAGAACTGTTGTTCAAGTCAAGTAAAAGTTACATACGTGAAAATTTCTTGGAAAAGTCTTGAATTTTAATTTTCGGAAACTTCATTCAACAACTGAATTGTCAATCTAGAAAAGTCCTTTCTCTGAGAACCATTCAAATCACCGGCTCTTTTAGAAAGCAAAAATATAAGACCGAACTTGGTTGTCTCATAACTGATTAACAGAGCTATTTGAAAGTCATGGCCCAAACTGAGAGTAATATGGACTCAAAATATATTTGGGGTTGGTAGTAGTTTTCGCTATCATATGAAATATAATGCCAAGCAGATTACAGAAGTCTAGAATTTAGGGTTTTTCATTTAAACACTACAAATTTTATACTGCTTATGACCAATCCTACATTTGATACCTTTGAATTTGCAAGTAAATATACGTCTATTTTGGGGCTTTGTACCTGCTGAGAGGTCTTCCATTACCCTTTTCTTGAGTAGATCACTGACATTACCTGAAGCCCATATCAGTGAGATATGTGGACGAGGATCCTGCAATCAACAATCAATACTTCTTTTATTTGTTACAATCAAAGCAGACAAATCAAGCACGGAAATGTTGACTATTTGTGATTTCATGAGAATAAGGTTCTATAGATCAGGTTCAGAACCAAGAAAAGTATGATGGAAAAGTCTAACCTTATAGAATTCTGGAAGATTGTGAAACCTATATATCTCATTGACGGACTGAATTTGCCTAGTTACCTGAAAGCAACTGAAACTTGTAAGTTATCGCTTATACAGGGTTAACAAGGGATATTTAAATTCACTAATTCTACTCCATACCTCGGCTAAACCTCCTGCAACGACTTCCATTGCAAGAAACGACCTTGTTTGTTCGTCATTGACAAAAACCTCCCACTTGCTAAAATCTATCCAATATCTGTTAAGAGATTAAAAACAAAGAAACTATGCTATAGAGCCAGTACAAGTGGTATATACCTACAAAATTGAAAAAAAATGCAAGAGGGGACCTTACTGCTTTGGCGATGAAAATTTCTGACGCAGCATTGTCAAAATGGAATCTATTTGGTGAACTCGAATAGGAACAGTTCTTCCCAAACTTATGTGGAACTCCCTTCCTAGAGCAACCTGTTCAAGCTTTTGATTGTCTTTGCATAGGATGCTAAGTGGGATGTCAACGTCAACAACATGGAGGTCAGGAACCACATTTGCAATTTTCTTCAGAAATAGTGCTAGGTTTTTCGTTGGTGTAGGTGGTATATAAACTGCGAAACCAATAACTCAGGATACTGAATACATGAGAAAGGTAAAAGTAATGAGTTTGAAAGAATTATACAGTACGCAGGTGTCAGAGGAAAAAAAAAGGGTAAACACCTACGCTGCTACACAAACAATAAGCTTATTGTACAGCAAGGAAAACAAAAGTGCGGTACAGATAAATCCATTTAATATTCAATATAATATCTCAGTAGTTTAAACTACATTCCAGCCAGCAAAACCTTTGTTTATAAGAGCTCAACGGCAGAAAGCAAGTCATAATGAGGTCATCAATGGGTTATGGCTGTGCAAGTTTATCCTAGACTAAATAAAGATGCATCTAATTGAGCTCTTTCATCCCATTAAAACAAAAAGTTGGTACACTCAACGCATTAATCAATTAAAATTTTGAACCTAGAGAGTGTGAACTGATATTGTCCCAACATGGTTATGCATTTTTTTCGTGCCCAAAACTGTTTCAGCACCATATTTTTATCTAATATTCAAGTCAGAATCAGGATACTAGAGGGATTTATCAGAAAGCCGAGCTCAAACAACACATAGCATGCTTAATAACATCAGTTGATTCAGTAGAATCAGCTAACACCTCCACAACGACAAATAGTAGCTTACTAGAAAAACAACAACATTCAACAATAAACTGAGCAACACCGCCTACTGATGAATCCAAGGTTAATTAAAAGAACAAGTAAACCGTGGAATCCTATGTATCAAGAGTTTTCCGAATTGGATGTCACCATTAATAGCCTTTCAAAAAAATAATACACTGTTGTTTCATATAAAGAAAGAAGAAAGAAAACCTGGGATAAAAACATGAAGAGCATAATTTCCTTCGATATGTGGAAAATTCCTAACTCGACTTCCTTGACCAATCTCCGTATAATCTGAAAATCAGTAAACAATATTTCATACAAATTAATACATAAAAGGAAAACCATTTGTCAGGTCCAGAAAAAAACAATGAAACAATGAAACAATGGGTATGACTTATTAATTGGAGTTTACCTAGAGGGTTTGGAGAGTTGAGTAGAGATAGTGGAGGTGGTGGAAGACGCACTGGTTCTGATTTTGATTTTGATTCTTCATAATTTAAATTATGAAGAGAACTAGGGCTTGTTGGAGGTGAGATATGCATTTCCGACGAAGAAGATGAATCGTCGCCATAGCTTGCTATCAGAGCTTCCATCCTTATCACCCTAAAACATTTTTTATTTTTTTTGAAAGACAATTTTACCTGGCTTAACCATTATTGGGGGTTCCAAAAATGGTATAAATACTAGTTTACCCTTATCTTAATCTCCATTATATTTAACTAAAATCAGTTTTTATTTTCATTTTAAATCAAAATTAAAAATCAAAAATCTTTTATCTTCTTCTCTCTAACGATTTTATTTTTTTTCTCGAAATCAAATCGAAACTTTAATCCACGATTCTTCTACAAACATTGCTCATATAAAGAATCTCCGGAGAGATGTTAGTCCACCTAGAATTGCAGAGAAAGTTAAAGTCAACAAGGCGCAAGAAATCAAATCGAGAAGAATCAGACGATGAAACGGTCCCAATTAAAAAGTAAGTAAACCAAAACCCATTACTCTATTTGCTGGATATGAATGGATGTTTGATTTAAGTGTAAATCTAGACTAGAAACCGTAAAATTGCAGTTATATGGAGAGGGTCGTCATATTCGATAACCTTAGACCATGACGAATTTTCATATGCATGGTAGAAGTATGAAAAATCGTCATGGTTTTTGATTTTCGACCATGACGACCTTAGTTGGTTATTTTCCCCTGAAGACGAAGGGTCATTAGGGTCGCATCGGTTTTATTTTTAAACCATAACGACTTTTAGTATGTGACGACCCTTTGGTAAACCATAACGAACCCCAAGGAAAAAACAACTACTTTGCCAATTTTACTGATAAGGGTCGTCACTGTACAAATATTGTGTCGATAATGTTTTATCTTGTGGCGTTACCATCGACAATTTGGACCATGACGACTCTATGACTAAGTCTGAGATTATTGGTTCTGACTTTTTGATTTTTACGCATTTTGTATTGTAGTTGGGTTGAAAAGGAAAAGGTAAACTTGTACACACTCCTCCTTCAAAACTTCCTGCCCTCATAAATTATTGGGAAAACGTCCGAAGGAGGGACCTTTCTTTATTCATGAACGTACGCAACAAGATAACGAATCCGAGGATTCCCCTTCTCATGCCTCCTCTATTCCATTTGTGACTTCAGACCATGAAAATGAACAAAACGATGATGAAGTTGATGACACCAATGTTAGTGGTGGTGGTGCTGGTGGGGG
>JAJJMC010020031.1:2040760-2201702 GCA_023531435.1 Papaver californicum | reverse complement strand
TTTTTTTTTGCCTCTCAACAGAACCCAGCAGACCTCGTGTTCTTTGTAAACCACGTCTGACAACGTCCCCTTCAACTCCGCCAACCCGACTCCATTCTATCATCTCTACCCACCACCAACCCGCCGTCAACCAGCAAACCAAAAGATGAATAAAACTCCACCGAAAACTGAACTTCCCTCTCACCTCCTCTTTTCTATTCTTTTATACTACTCTGTTTTCTCATCATTCCCTTCTCTCCCACGTGCTTCACCCTACCCCGTTCGCTTTCCCAACTCCAAAAACAGGTCCACCTCATTCTCTCTCTCACGTGCCTCTTTTATTCCTCCTCTTTCTGACTTGTTTTTACTGCGTCAGACTTTTGTTCCATTTCACTTCTTTTTTTCTTTCCGTTCTTCTATCACCAAGCCACACCTTTTATTATTCTCTGACCATGTGCCCCAAAAGCCAACCGACCAACTCGTGCTTGACTCTTAACAATTTTGATTATGTTCACTTCCACGTCTTACTCTTCAAACTCCAGAAAATCCACCGATTAGCCCTTTTGACCGTATTTAGTTCATAACTTTGGATATTATGCGAACCACCTATTAAAACAATAAAATTGTAAAATTAGTAAATTATAAGTACTAGAAAATATATTAGGCGGTAAATATGTATAAATTATACACTCATCAGTTATATGACTTGGTCTGTTGATAAGTGTATATCTTACATATTTAGAGTGTCAATTTCATGCACTTATTGCTAAATTTCATGTGAATTATTGTGTATTACGTTTTATTTTATCTATTTATCTTTTAGTAGGTGAAATCATCAAAAAGAAGTGAATCGGCACTTGTGCAAGAAAAAAGAGCTACAAGTGAAGAAGAGTCCAAGACCAGGTGAAACTTTCTCTAATCCAGGAATTCGTCACACCATCCTTTAGAGATTTGAAAGGTGAAGCCAACGCAAAAACATGAGGTCATTCAGAGTTCGTATGAAGAAGTTATGAGCAAAACCGTGAAATCAACTTGGATTTGGTATATGTTGGGCTTTATTGGGCTTGCGCGGAAAGAAAAATAAGGGAAGCGTTTTGGGCTCGGCTTTGACGTAAAAATTAGGGGTTTTGTTGGTTTTGTAGGAGGTTAAGTGTCCTAATTGGATAAGGATCAAAAGGAGGTGGAAAAGTTTAGTGAGATTAGGTTTCCTAGTTGGATAAGGATCAAGAGGAAGTTACCAAAGCCTATATAAAGGGGAGCCTAGATACAATTTTCTACACAACTTCTCATAAATAGAATATTTTCTTAATCAATTTTTAATGGTTTTTAAGAAAGCTATGTCTAGCTAAATTTCTTTGTTAGGGTGAAAGGATGAACTTATAGAGATAGATTTATTTGTGTTTCAAAACTAGGGTTTTCAACTATTAAAGCTTAATGTTAATGTTTTGTCTCTCTTTCAACGATTTATCTTTCTCGATGATTTTTCATGTTCTATGCCATGTATAGTTCATTGTTTGATTAGTATAAAAAATCATTGATCCTTTCGCGGTATTCGTTTCATGAATATTTTTTGACTATTTATGCCACGTATACTTAGTACTTTGAAATTCTACCTTCGGTTGAGAACAAACAATTCTTTATGGAAATTATTTTCTTCGATTGTTAAACGAAATATCTTCCGTGTATTAGTAGCTAGATTTGTTATTTTACACGATTAGAATCGATACCCTTTGTGATGAACGCAAGTAAACCATAATCTACAACGGATTCTCGAAACCTTAAAGCTTTTCTATTATTGATTTCAATCTTCTTAAATAGTTTTAATTTATTTGTTAGTTTAATTCTTTATTTTAAAAATATAAAAAATATTTTTATTAATTTTCCTTGACTCGAAATTTTCTTAAATTTATTAGTATAAGTAATACACACTCCTCGTGGGAATGAACCGTATTTGGTATTGTCTACATCTTTCGACATTGTGCGCATGCGGTAAAACAAAGTTGATTTTCCGACGCATCAAGTTTTTGGCGCCACTGCCGGGGAGTTGTTTTTAGGTTAGATTTTTAGTTTAATTTTTGTTTTTAGAATTAGTTTATTATTATTATTTTATTATTTTTTTTCTATTTTACGTTTTTTTAGGTATTTCTCTTTTGCTACAAGTCTTGGAAAGAAAACGAAAAAAAGTTGAGCCAAAGATTTTTGTGAGTAAAAGAATTGGAGTAAAGTTAAAGCTAAAAGAATGGAAAAGTAGACAAAGAGTTTAATTTTTTTAATTTTTACTTTTTAGAGTTTTTATTTCTTATTTTAATTTAGAAAAACGGTATTAGGAAATCTGTAATTGTTTTTGTATTTTTCTTTTATTTTCGGACAAACTGCATAGGGAAGGACGAAAATTACGATATTGTCCCAGCCCCTTGGGTTCGTACACTGACACAGGAGTCAGTGGCCCGAGTCGACTTTAACGGTTCATCGCCCGTCTGGTACGGGAGGTAAACTTCTATCAATCCACGAAACCCCTGCAAGTCGATTTTCTGTATTCCTTCGTAATGCATATATGTTGAGGACTGAATACGGATTTATTTTCTAGTAAAGGTCAAGAACTGGCCATACAAGATAAGGACTCGGATTTCATCATCGTTTCCTTCTTGTCCGCTTTAGGAACACATTACAAACGCGAACGGGACCGATATGGTAACGAGCTTATAGAAAAGTCATTCAAAAGAACTGAATTGGTTACTCTGTTAGCCTAAATCAAAGTCCAGAAAGATTATTTTAAGAAGATTCGAGTCGCCTTGTAACCCAAGGAAACATTTCCAAAGAGACAGGGTTATCAAAACTCCTTAGAGCTTATCTTGTTTCTATTCGACTTAATCTAATTCAGATCGTTCTAAGAGGTTTACTAAAACTGTAACTAGTTTCCTTTTGAAAGAATATAAGCTGGTCTAGAAACAATCTAAGTGGAACCATCATGCTTTTTGTTTTCTAGATTCAATAAGTTTGATTTGTTTGAGTCAGCCCTGCTTGTGATTGTTTAGAATTCCCTTCCAAGTTTTCCGTCTGGTAACATTCTTAGTTTGAAGAGCGTCATTGGAATCATTCAAGGGTGAAAAGTAAGTAATATTTGATATTCTCGCAAAACTTTTGCAAGGTGAGTTATTGGGTAAATTTTTCTTGGTATTATGGATCCCGATGATTTGGCTTGTTTTATTGCATTTTGGAATCATTCCAAGAAGGAAGAGAAAGAAGAGTCATCTAATAATTTAATTGATAACTACATGAAGAGAGCATAGGAACGTTGTCCTCGTTCATATAATGCTTCAAAATTTTATTTTTCTCTGACCCATGATAGTGATGATGAATTTGTGTGCTTTAAGAATGATGATGAACTTGACACCTGTGACTATAAGAATGATGACACTGTTGTGACATTTGAATGTAGTGTATCTTGTCCAAATCACGATCATATTAATGATGATACACCTATTCAAAAGGAATATGTTTGGATTAGGGACACTATTTATTCAGATGATGATGATGATTTATAAGAATCTGTTTATACATGGGATACTGTTGTCGACTTTAACGACTCAGAGGCAGTAGATGTGCAATTTCATGCACTTATTTACTAGATTTCATATGAATTAATGTATATTATGTTTTCTTTTATCTATTTATCTTTTAGTAGGTGAAATCATCAAAAAGAAGTGAATCGGCACTTGTGCAAGAAAAGAAGAGCTACAAGTGAAGAAGAGTCCAAGACCAGTTGAAACTTTCCCTAATCCAGGAATTTTTCACATCATCCTGTAGGTAATTGAAAGGCGAAGCCAACGCAAAAAGAATGAGGTCATTCCGAGTTCGTATGAAGAAGTTATGAGCAAAACCGTGAAACCAACTTGGATTTGGTATATGTTGGGCTTTATTGGGCCTGTGCAGGAAGAGAAATAAGGGAAGCGTTTTGGGCTCGGCTTTGACGTGAAAATTAGGGGTTCTATTGATTTTTGAGGAGGTTAAATCTCCTAATTGGATAAGGATCAAAAGGAGGTGGAAAAGTTTAGTGAGATTAGGTTTCCTAGTTGAATAAGGATCAAGAGGAGGTTACCAAAGCCTATATAAAGGGGAGCCTAGATACAATTTTCTACACAACTTCTCACAGATAGCATATTTTCTTAATCAATTTTTAATGGTTTTTAAGAAATCTATGTCTAGCTAAATTTCTTTGTTAGGGTGAAAGGATGAACTTGTAGATATAGATTTATTTGTGTTTCAAAACTAGGGTTTTCAACTATTAAAGCTTAATGTTAATGTTTTGTCTCTCTTTCAACGTTTTATCTTTCTCGATGATTTTTTATGTTCTATGCCATGTATAGTTCATTGTTTGATTACTAATAGAACTCGTTGACCCTTTCGCGATAATCGTTTTATGAATATTTTTTGACTATTTATGCCACGTATACTTAGTACTTCGAAATTCTACCTTAAATTGAGAACAAACAATTCTTTTTGGAAATTCTTTTCTTCGATTCTTAAACCAAATATCTTCCGTGTATTAGTAGCTAGATTTGATATTTTGCATGATTAAAATCGATACCCTTTATGATGAACGCAAGTATATAATGGATTCTCGAAACCTTAACGCTTTTCTATTATTGATTTCAATCTTCGTTAAATAGTTTTAATTCATTTGTTAGTTTAATTCTTTATTTTAAAAATATGAAAAATATCTTTATTAATTTTCCTTGACTAGAAAGTTTCTTGAATTAATTAGTATAAGTAATACACACTCCTCGTGGAAACGAACCGTATTTGTTATTGTCTATATCTTTCGAAATTGTGCGCTTGCGGTAAAACAAAGTCGATTTTCCGACGCATCATCTGTACCAACTATTTGGCTCCTACCCTCTTTATATAAGTAAGGATCACATGATTGACAATATGTAAGGTTATATTTATTTGCTTATTATAAAAAATAAAAATAAAAAACAAAAAACTTCTCTGTTTTCTTTGCTATTCTGCCAAACAAACTCTCATTGGTATTCAAAGTATATTCTAACCCATTCGTACGCGACCATATACCCTCAGTCTTCCGGCGTGAATCAACTTCATTGAACAACATAACTTGATTGTGAACTACCGTAAGAAGCAAGGGATTTGAAATGGGAGATTTATCATTTGGTCCTAAGCCCACACAAATAGTTATAGCAGGGTCCAACCAAAAAATTCATTTAACCAGAGATCCAAACTTGTTTGAAATATGGAAATGACATAAGGAGCCTGATGTCAAACCATGTCAAATGAGCCCACCGTCTATCTTTCCTGCACACAAAAACACCCTAACGACACTCCAAATTTATTATGTCTATTTTAACCGAAAATCAAATCAAAAACCACTATCATCTTCTTCCCTTACTAAATCACATAAAAAAACCACTGAAAACAATTGAATAAAAAAGAGAAATCACCAAAATTACTCGTATCCCATACTGATTCATTAAAAACCTACTGAAATCACCAAAATTACTCGTATCCCATACTGATTCATTACTAAATCCTAGCTCTATTGTAACAGTTACTATGTAACATCCATAAAACGTTGCAGATTTCCTGTTATATTACTTTTAGCTTCTTTTCATCTTTCAAGCACTTTTTTAGCTATGTACCAATCTTTTGAGGGTGTTTTGAGCAAGATGAGCTAAACCCCATCGCTGAGGCAAGGAGGAAGCCATTTTTTCATGATTAATTGGTAGCTTTTAATAATTCTTTTATGATTTTTGCATTTATTTTTAATTGAAATTACGATTTTTCTTAATCGATTGTGATTTTATTTGATTGTTTATGCTGGGACCTTGAGCTTTTGATGATTCATGCTTGTGATTTACAATTGATATTTTAAAATCTACCTTTGTCAAAAATTAGAGTCACTTATTTGAGTTAGAATTGTTAGGATTATTATTTTTGGAACCAATTAAAAGTGGTTAATGGTGAAATCCATAACCTTAGTATTTGTGAATATTATTTTCATATTTTGTGTATATTTTTAGTTTAAAATTAATTTATTAAATATAAAATCAATCTTCACAAGTTTGAGAGTTTGAAACTCATTCTTACCACAACTACAAAACACATCAACTACCGATAGAATTAGTTTCCTCACCCGTGACTTCCTCTTCATAATCATGAGTTGGAGATCTAGGTTGAGCTTCATTGACATTTAAATTTCCAAGTCTTAAAAAAAAATCACAATTGGCATATCTTCTTTGTTGCATTTCATCAAACAACTCATGCTTAAACATATCCAATTCCTTTGCAATAGAAGTTTCACCTACATTACCTCTTTTTTTAAGAATAATGCAATTTCAAGGAGAGTAAAATACCTAATTTGAAAATACTACAAAAAAAATCACAACCCAAATTACTTGATAATGAAAGAAGTAGTCTCTACGAAGAATTAATATCACCACACAACTTCTCCCAAAAATCTAACCTAAGTTCTTGATACCAACTGATGTAAAGTGAAACTTATAATTGCAATAACAATGTAAAAATTGTAACAAACATCACAAATGGAAATATTAACCTTCAAATTAAGCTTCTTCTATCCATAGAACAAGGAAGAAACAAAAGATTAAGGTTTTTCTCTATAATATTTCGAACTTCTACCCAATATTTTCAAAAAAATACTTCTAGCCAATATTAATTGTAAGTTACAAGATTAAAGAGGAATTTCCTCACATCAACTCCACTCAAAAACAAAGATTGAAAATAAAAACGGGTTAAAAAATTGATTAAGAAATAAAAGGGTCTAAAAGGTATTTCGAAAATACTACTATGCATCAATATGTTAGGTCAAGTTCTATACACCTCTCAAATCATAAAATTTGGCCAAAAACACCCAGTATGCACCTAGCAAATGATCAAATTGATCTCTCAAACACTCTGATTTGAGCAGATACACAGCGAGTCAAAGTCTTAGTCGTTCGACGAAGACTCTGTCTCTAAGTAAATATTTTAAATATTTTACATTTTCTCTCCTACTTTTTAGTTATTTTAATATACTTAAGGGGCCCATTAAATATATTATAATATCTAAAAACCCCACCAAACATATATAAACAAAATTTTTTTTTGTTAATGATCCCACAAAATACAATTAAATATATCATTCTACTCAAATTTGATAGGTTTACCATAGTAGGAAGACCCATTTGTCCATCCACGTGGATGGACAAACCAAACCATTTGGTATGGGTACATAGGAACTGGCCTTATGTAATCAGAATCTGCCTCATAACCTTAACATGCCCATATAATCTATATTATAACTTGTGACCAAATTTGTAGTGTAAATAAAAATATGTTATTGTGAGCTTGAACATGATCAGTGACCTAAAAAAAAATTCATTCAATTTAAAATTTGCTTAATACATGAATGATCATCGTTACTCATAATTTTTTTTGTAAATCAAAAAAATTACATGAACCAAAACCTACTTTATGCTCTAAAGTTTATCTTCTGGTTCAAAATGTATCATGTGACCCAAAATTTACAAGGGCCACAAATTTTAAATAATATCGAAATATATTACGTTACCTAAAAAATATCATATGGTTATGCACCGACATCTATGGCCCACCACATCCAGAAGCGAAGAGAAACCTCTGGGAAGATTTTCTAATTATCTTCTCCAATATCAACACAAACACTCAATGGATACTGATAGGTGATTTCAACGATATAACAGATTAATCTGAGAAAAAGGGAGGAATGATAGTAACCTGTGCGCAGACTCAACATTTTCTCACAATGATAAATCACATGAGTTTCATTGATCTGGGATTCCGAGGAGATCCATTTACATGGAAAAATAATCAGCTTAGGCAAGATAATATTCTTGAGCGCCTTGATAGAGTGTTAGCCACTCAACATTGGTGAATAACTAACCCCCATGCAAGAGTTACCCACCTACAAAGGATAGCTCCTTACCACGCCCCAATCTTGTTTCTAACCAAATCGGTGGATTGGAGAGGTACGGAAAACTACAAATCTGAACATCTTTGGATCACCCCGTCCGCAACTCAAGTGAGTGGTAGATACTGTCTGGACCCAGCAAAGAGATATAGATCCTACTCTGGACCTACAACTGAAGCTCATCATAACCATTCAAATTTTAAACAATTGGAATAAGGAAACCTTTGGCCACCTCCCTACTAGGATCAATACTTCATCGACACAACTAAAGGAAGTGCAACACCAATGTGCGATTTAACGAGGAAATGTACAAGATTTCTGGCTAGCTCGTGAGAAAGAGCTTATGACTCACCATTTGACCCTATTACAATGCCATGCAACCTACTGGCAACAAAGATCCAGAATTCAATGGCTGCAATCAGTGGATAACAACCTAACTTTCTTCCACACCAAAGCAACCATTCATCAGGGAAACAACAATATACAACAGCTACAAGATGATAAAAACAACTGGGTAACCAATAAAGATGATATTACCCATCTCATTCTGGATCATTATACCGAAAAATATACAACATCCCCCACAACGATTGATGAGGATCTTTTTAGAACAATCACCCCGAGATTAACACCTAGACAATACGTTCTCCTAACTTCCAAAGTGACTCCAGCGGAAATCAAAAATGCTCTTTTTCAATAGATTATGAGCGTTCTCCAGGTCCATACGGCTACACCAGTAAGTTCTTCAAAACCTTCTGGGAAACCACTCATATTCAATTAATAGCCATGGTTCGCAGTTTTTTTAATTCTTTAAACGTTCACCCTCTCATGAATCACACAATCCTCACACTCATTTCCAAAGTAGAACATCCTTCAAAACCATCACAGTTCAGACCTATAGGTCTTTGCAACGTCACTTATAAAATAATAGCAAAAAAATTGGTCAATCGTATTAGACCGCTTCTCCCTTTTCTGAAAAGCCCTTACCAGAGTGCTTTTGTTCCCCAAAGATCGATATACGATAACATAGAAATTACAGGAGAATTATTCCACTATATCAAAAATTTAAGCCTAACCAAAGATCCGAAATAGCTCTAAAATTAGATATCCAAAAGGCTTATGATAGTTTGAATTGGGGATTCATCAAAGCATCCTTCAAAAAACTAGGTTTTCCACCAATTTTTATAGACTATATCATGTTTTGTGTCACAACGGTCACATATTCAGTCAATATCAACGGGACTCCCCAAGGATATATCACACCTTCAAGGGGTATAAGACAAGGAGACCCATTATCTTCTTATATTTTTATCATTTGCTCGGAAATATTATCCACAAACTTGGGTAATCTGGAAAACCAAAACCTTATTGGAGGACTCCGTATATCCCAAAAAACACCACCTGTCTTGCACCTAATGTATACAGATGACTTCCTAATAATATTTAAGGCGTCCCCAGAAAGAAACACTCACCTCAAGAACTTACTCCATTCTTACGGTGTTTCAACGGGACAAGTAATTAATACTTCCAAATCCACAATTATACACCATCCAAGTAATGTTCGGAATGCCTACCACTTTAAACTCCCCTATTTATCTAGGGGTCCAATTCAAGCATGGAAAATCATCCTGGCACATTTTCGAACCTCTTCTTCAAAGGCTAGCAAGAAAAATAAAAGGATGGATGAAAAAATGCCTCACGCCTGCTGGAAGGTTAGTACTCATCAAAATTTCTCTCACTCCAACCGCTAATCATCTCATGCAAACCGAAATTCTTCCTACCCATGTGCACCACCAGATAGATCGTATCACTTTTTTTTTTTTTGGTCATGATTCTTTTGTGAAAAAACTTCATCCTTTAGGTTGGCACAAACTATCCAAATCAATTGCTGATGGAGGACTTGGCATTAGAAAAGGTAGTTTTCATAATAAAACATGGCTTCTGAAAAGAGTTTGGAATCTACATGATCAACCTAATTCCATTTGGGCCAGCTTGTGCTATGAAAAATAATTTAATCAACAACCAATTTTCCAAAGCCCCATTATCATCCCTTCTTCAGCTAGTGCGCAATGGAAACATTTAGCATCCTCAAACCAACCCTACAAAATCTTGCTTTTCATTGTATTGGTAATGGTGTAACAACACCCATCCAAGCCAACTAGATTCCACAATTCCTAAATATTGACCCCACCCAGTGTTATCCAATCCAAACAGTTGTAGATATCATTGATCTTATCACTCACATATGGATACATGATAAGTTAGTTAGCCTCCCACCAGATGCGGCTAACAAAATTATAAACACCCACCTTCCACAAGACGGTCCCCCGGACAAGATCATCTGGCCCACTCAAAATATGGAAAATACACTACCGCATCTGGATACAAATATCTAAACCAAGAAATGAGCCACACCCACCAAAACCCACTCCCAGACTCAAAATTCATGTGGACCTTACAGTGTCCACAAAAAATTCAGCTTTTTCATGTGGAAATCAGTCAATGAAGGTATACCCACCTTCTCCATTCTATTTCGCATTCAACTCACCAATTCCAATTTATGTCCCCAATGTACCACGAAACCAGAAACAGCCGATCATTTACTCCTACGTTGCCCAATTGGAGTCTTGGCCTGGAACACCCTCTTCACTCACCTTCGGAGAAACCAAAACACTAGTATTTCTCTTCCATCATCCATAAATTCCCAAACAACCATAATTCAACTCTTAAAACAATCAGGCCCACCCACAGCCATAACCTCCATCTGTTTTCTCTTATGGTCTCTTTGGCTGGATATAAATAAATATATTTCCAATCATACCCAAGCAACACCGGATAATATAGTGATGAGGGAAATTACACAACAACAAGAGTTTTCATGGGAAAAGACAACCTTTCCGCCGGTATTACCTGGCGAACCACCAGCCACTAGCCTTGCAAACGATGCAAGAAGAACAACAACCATCTCGGTGGGATGGACTGGTTCTAACTTGGACTGGATTAAGATCAACACAGATGGAGATGCCAAAGGCCACCCAGGTATAGCAGGTCCAGGATTCATTTGCAGGAATTCATAAACAAGAATACTTTTGGCGTTGGCACAACAACTTGGAATCACAACTGCCTTAATAACAGAATCTTGGGTCATGCTACTTGCTTCAAGGACCACAATTGAAAGAGGATGGCCAAAAGTAATTCTGGAGACAGACTCAGAGAACCTGCTAGGATTCGTAACCACCACCGTGGAACCACCTTGGTGTATCTTGAGCATGATTAAAGAGATAAAGCTGAGAATTCGAAAAATACCTCAATGCACTGTTCAACATAACTACATGAAAGAAAACCAGACGGCTGATGGACTTGCTAACTTCGCAGCTGATAGCAGTCAGGCAGGCAGTCTCTCGACAAGAATCTGGGACCAGACAATCCCAACTTTTATTAATCATATTGTTTTAAATGAGTCTATGGGTACCACTTACCCACGTATAAATATAATTACTTTTTTAACTTTTATAATGAAATTTCACTCTTCAAAATAATAATTCATCTATACTTTTAAATCAGATAATGACAAATAGGCTAGCTACCACCGTTTGTCAAAACGGTTCCAAAACAAATGTAAGATTTTCTTGTTATTCATTGTTTAGCCCTGTGTCAGTTTGTTCCTACCTGGGTCCTCAGCTACTTGAGCCTTGGAACGAAACTATCCGTCATTTCTCACCATATAATTGATTTTCTGGACCACAAAATGTTGGGGCTCCGAAATCAAAATCAGAGTAGGTTCCTAGACCTCTGACCCATTCAATGGTAAACATCAACACTGAGGGAAATTCGGATGCCTAGAGATATCACTGTCAACACTCGTGGATCAAAAATGGAAATAGTTTGGCATTCTCAAGAATTTGAGAAGATAGAAAGAAGGATAGAGAGAAGGATAGTTAACTTAGATAATCCCATAAACATATTGTTTGGTAGGGAAAGTTATCTTCGTGGGAATCCTGAAAAGTTCATGTGAAAGATGGTAAGGCCTTGTTAAATTGGGCAATCCGTACCATGGTTTGTCCCTTCATATACATGTGCATCATGTGGATGCGCTCTATAAATGCTGTTCTATAAGCTAATGGCCGCGTAACAGGTGAAACACACGAAATGTCGAATAAAGGGAAATAATTTCAGAAAGAGGCTTGGTTTGCACAACCTTTCGGGTTAGTTATCAGTCACCTGAAAGAGGCTTGAATCTCGAACACAACATACACTACTGAACTGACTGAACTCAAGTATTGTTGGAGAAATTTCCTGTAACAAAACAGCACAGTTCAGACAACAGTACCGCGGTGCTTCGGTGCGAAGCACCGCACATGTGTGCATTTGCCCACTAGTCCATTTCTTAAGTCCATATCCAATATACAAATTCTTTTTCCTTATATAGAACGTTTGTGGTAAAGAGGATAAACTTTCTCCTTGGTTTGTTCAATATGGGACAAACCAAAAGTTCCTCATTCACTAAGAAGTGAAAATGGATGACTCTATTTTTTCATCCCAAGTTTAGACTAATAACCCTTGATCTCACAAAGATATATTAAATAATAAATATTTTTAAGTAAGAATCCATTTTTAATTCTAACTATTGGACCACATCAACCTCGAATTTCAATTCATAATAGTAATACTGAGTTGAATTCCTACGGACTCATGACATGTAAATGTAATGATCTTCTTGTAGATTTGAAATTATGTGTCCAAGATATTTTATAATCTTTCACGTAATAAACTATACCAAGTGGACATTTCTTTTTATAGCAAGTAGACAAAAAGATTTAGAACTTTGTGTCCCTGGTGAAGGCACAGATTATGAAACCATAATCCCAAAATAGAATTAGAATACAGGTGACCGACCATGTGGGGGAGATAATGCTTCAAAAAAAATAATCAGGGAGATGGTGATGAGGCTGCACGAGGGGAAGGAATCGTCATCTGATCTGAGTAAATAGTAAAGGGAAAAAAAAAGAAAAAAAAAGTTAGTGATTTTTTGTTTTTTTGAAGCATTAGTGAATTATTAGGGTAGGATAAAGTTTGTTGTTGTTTTGTGTCCGACAGAAAAAGAGATGATGTACAGATGTTCATAGGTTGGATGAAAAAGGGTGATGTCCTTCACGTGAAATCCACATGCCTTTTATATGGGATGTGCAGTGTGCTTTGTGCAGGCCACCACCTCGAATCCCCAACGCCCCACCACCACCATCCTATTCCCTAATTCATTTTTTGTTAACCACTTATTAACCCTATAGGTTGGCGTAGTTTATTTATTTATTTATTTTGTTACTTTGGGAGTTGGAGCCTAGACAGTAATTTGATGAATTTTTACCAAATTATTTATGAACTAACTTTTTTTCGTAAAAATTCGTCCGTCGCACAAATATAACCCTAAACCCAAAACGCGATTCTTATTTTCTAGACGATTTAATCATTTTTTACGTTTAATAATTAGGCGCATCAAATATAAATCATCGGATTTAATTTGATGAGTTAAAATATAATGGTTCATTTATTTATGCCTAATGATTAGATGCATCAATCTTGAACCATCAGATTTAACCTTATAAATTAAATCTAATGGTTCATTTATTTACGTCTAATGGTTGCGTAATACGGTTAACGGTTGGGAAGAAAATTTGAATCACCATATTGATAAGTTGGTGATTCAATCTGACGTGGAAAAGAAGTTAAATCTTAATTCAAGGTCCATAATGGTTAGCCTAAAAAATAAAAGGACCCACCAATTTTTAAACCTTAACAATAATTTGAGTCGTGGGTTATAGGGCCAAATGTGTCACTATCCAAGTACATTAAACCCAATAAAACAAATTTGACACAAAAACCCTATTGTAAATCAACTGTCCATATTACCCTTGCTTATAATACAACCCAAATTCATTAACAAAAACACGCCCGCGCACCCCATTAACCACAAAAAGCTCTTCCATTTCCTCGTCTTCATCTTCATCATCTATTGCCAACATTAGTCGACTCAGACATTGAAAAGATAAAAACATAGAAATCATCATCAGTAACAATTTCATCATCAGTAGCTTCGTCTTCATCATCGTCGTCTTCATCTTCATCATCCTCGTCTTCATCTTCATCATCAATAACTTCATCATCCTCATCTGCATCATCTACAACTAGAATCAGAATCAAACCAATTTCAAAATATTGACGAAACGGTTGTTCATTATCATCAGTAACATTTTTAACCTAAAATAAAAACAAAATCATAGATCAAAATCAAAAATGGTTTCATCATCTGTTAGGTTTAGGTTTCATCTGTCTCGAAATCAATCTTTCATACTTAGGTTCAAAGATAGAAAGTTTCAATTCCATTTGTTTTCACCTTTACTGTTATTTATGATTCAATTATGTTCGGTTTTGGTTTCATCCTTTTATTCTTTTCGTTCAATAAAATTTCAGATGAAAAAAAACGATGAAACCTTTTGGGGTTTCATAGTTTTTCTTTTTTCATTCAAATAAAAAAAAACAGATGAAAAAAACACTATGAAACCGAATAAGGTTTCATCCATTTCAATTACATTTTTCTGAAGAAAAAATGTCCCAGCATATAAAAAAACAATGAAACCGAATAAGGTTTCATCCATTTCAATTACATTTTTATGAAGAAAAAATGTCTAAGCATATAAAAAAACAATGAAACCGAATAAGGTTTCATACATATCAATTACATTTTTTTGTTTCATCTTACCACAGATGAAACAAAACAAACGATGAAACCTTTTGGGGTTTCATAGTTTTTTCATCTATAGTAGATGAAACAAAACAAACGATGAAACCTTTTGGGGTTTCATAGTTTTTGTTTTTTCATTCGAATAAAATTACAGATGAAAACAAAATGATGAAAAAACTATGAAACCCCAAAAGGTTTCATAGTTTTCCTGACATTTCACCAACAAAAAAACCCAAATTTTGACAATGGTGATATATCATTATATTTTGTTGAAGATTTTCGGCGATGACGATCTGGAGGTGTTGGTGATGTTTGTAGAGGATAAGAGGAGGAAGAAGAGGTGTTGTTGTTGGTGGATTTGAACATATAGTAGTGGAGGAGAAACAATAACGACGAGGAAGCGATGGGAAAGGAGGAGGTGTTGTTGGTGAAGGATACGAAGGTGTTGTTGTGGCGGAGGAGGTACTGTTGTTGCTGGTGATGGTGGTGGAGGAGGTATTGTTGATGCTGGTGATGGTGGTGGAGAGGAGAAGAAGAAGAAGAGAGGTGTTGGTGAAGGATACGAAGGTGTTGTGGCGGAGGTGATGGTGTTGCTGCTGGTGATGGTGGAGGAGGAAGTATTGTTGTTGTTGGTGATGGTGGTGGGGAGATGAAGAAGAAGAAGAAGAAAATTAACATACCTATGTTATATATGGAAGGGCATCTCGGGTATATTGAAAATAATTAAAATCTAAATTTAATTAGTATTAAGTGAAATGGGGTTTTTGTCTCATTTTTAATGGAAATGGTTTTTCTGTATAAAAGATAATATGGGAGGGTTTTATGCATGGTAAGTTTGTTCACCTTGGTTTTGTAAACCAAGTTTTGTTAATTCATATAATTTTCCTTTTTTATTTTCCTGTTATTTTAAACGTTAACAATAATTTAATTAATTCATATATTTTTTTTCTTTTTTTTTGTTGTTAATTTATTGTTTGTTCTTTGTTTTTTTGAATGAACTGTTTCCATCTGTTAACATAATTTATTTATTTTAACTCAAATTTTTATATTTTTCTATTTAAAATAATGGTCATTTATGGTGTTATCAAGTAAAAGATATAAAAATTACTAATAATATCTATTATATATTCCCGACTTTTATTTGCCGAATTAAAATATGTAAAACGCATTAAACACGAATTTATGTATTTCCGTATTTTTACCGAATCACACGTAATTGATCAGATTGTTGATCGTATTTATATTTACCTAATCGATTAATGCACGTATTTTTACCGATCCAAATTTTTACCGTTTGTCGGATTGCCAGGGTTGAGAGGCTGAAACTGAATAACCTTATGGCTGATGAAGAGCTGCTCCAAATCCAGAAATACTTGAAAAGCTTATACATTTCTCTGCTTTAAAAAAAAGAGCAATGGTACTTGAACCATACTCTTATTTACAGCTCTGTAAAACTTCACTTAGTTAAAAATATATGGATGCGGTTCCGATTATCCGCATATACTTATTCACAGTGAAAGAAGCATCTTAAATATCACGGACCTAAATAGCCACTGTAGTTCTCCCTCCCTGGGATAATATGTTTCCGGGTTAAAACGTCACATCCAACTTATGTTCTTCACTCCATGACTCTATGATATTCCATGATTTTATTCTTTTTGATTGAAGATATTCCATGATCTCATGACTGTCTATGTCTTACATAAATGAGATTTTAATTGATATAAAACCATCTAATTGACAAAGTGACCGTTCTTGCTATTTTAAACAAAGTGATACTCCGATTGACTTCTGCTTCTAAACTTTCTGATTGATTTTTATTTTTGGAGAAGCAAAAATGTTTCTGTTTGTAGTATTCAAACATCCTCTAAAAGTAATTTTTCTACCATATTGAGATCTGATTTGTTATGGAAATAAAATAGTTTGATATTTGGTAAAAAAATAATAATATGTTAGAGCTTCTCCAATGTTTGTTGTGTGTGTTTCCTAGGTGGCAACACAAATAATACATCCTCATTCTAATTTTTCCTTAAGTTTAAGGAATTTTTTTTTATCTCCTTGATGATGTTTGTAATCTTTTTTTGGTTAAATATAAATTTTATTTATAGTAATTGTAAGATTTTGTTAGAGTTAAATTGGTTATTTAATATATTGGAATTAATTTTAGTTAAGCAAAAGCTTACTAGGATAGCTTGACATCCCCAAGGTGAATGTTTAGAACTAGACAATCACCTTGAGGATGTCTACCAAAAAAAATCAAGTCATGTTATCTTCACATTGATTTAAGAAGTTGTGCTTAGAGAAGAAGTTTTAGGGAAAATGAATGTCTATCCTATGTGGATTTAGACATTTATCTTCATATACATTCCATTGGAGAAGCTCTTAAGAGAGTGTTTGAATACGCCTTGAGAAGTTCTTTTTCGACTTCTAGAAGCAAAAAGTCAGAAGTTAAGTTGAGAATCAAATTTCATAATGACTTCTAGAAGCAAAAAAATCTACTTTTTGTGATACCTTTTGGAATTGACTTTTGTTTCTTGTATCCAAATACTCTTTAAATGTTTTGGACTAAAAAAATATAAATTTTGACTGGTTATCTCTTATGTTGAAGAGCTTGTGATGTAACTCGTGACAACATGTTTTAAAATTTATTTTAAACGTAATTTAATAACAAAAAGTATATACTATAATTCCAATAATGTAAAAAAAATATAAATGATAATAATTTATAATTTGTATTTTTATTATTAATGATTATGGATTTTGTTGATTTATATGAAAAGGAGAAAAAAAATAAGTAGGAAATATAATAACAAAAATTCTGAATATATCGTCTTAAAAAAACAAGTTAAAAACAGTCCCCTTACATTTCTTCTCATGGAAGAGTCCAAAAGTACCCTTGCTAATCCAAAGGAAACGGGATCCATTTATAATATGAGGAGATAGTTTTTATCTTGTTTTTAGGGCGACACGTTTAAAAAGGTTGATATAGTAATATGTGCACAAATATTATAGGGTAAAATTTTTATTTTAATAAAACAATAAAGTTAAAATGAAGAAGCAATCGACTAAAGTTGGGTGGATCCACATTCTCAGATATCATAAAATTTAGTTAAAAATGGAAATGATTATTTAAAAGGAAATGTTCATATTTTCTATCAAAAGTAAGTGTTTTTATATGGAAATAAAAACAATCCCAAACGAAATTTTAAGCTCATTTTCAAACTAAAATAAATTGATTAACTCCATTATCATTTAAGCTTATTCGTGTTTAAAATAATAATAATTAAGCTTATTCTAAGCCTTTATAGATTTTTAGGCTCGTTATGTTTTAATTATGTTCATTATGTACCTTTTTTTTTAAACAAACAGACGATTTATAAAAACTAGAAAATGTGATAATCCAATACAGACCCAGGGACAAACTTCCACACAAACAAAAACAAAGAAAAAAGCACACACGCATTAGCTCATATCCTTTAACAAGATCTTGCTAATAAGATTTGTGGGGGTATCCCATCAACTTTGAAAATTAATACTAGTTCTAGCAAATTTCACAAGCCTATCAGTTGCAAGATATCACAAGATATCCCTGATTAGGCCATTGCCCCCATGAACTTTCATGTATGGTCACGCAGAATCAAAGCAAACCCAGCATTAGAGAAATTTTCAATAATTGAAGCATCAATATTCAATTTAACCCAGTTTTTAGAAGGTTTTTCCATCTCTGATTTCCATACTTTTATTTCTAAAGTTTCTGCATTGATCAGTTATGCTATAAGAGATGAAGAAGATTCTAATTCTATGAATGATGGTGATAGGATGATGCATTTTATTGTCAAAAACCTTTTCACATCTGGATTTCTAGATATGCCACATAGTTATAGTTGTAAGTTTAAGAAGAAATTTATTTTCAGCTTCTAAAGAGTTATTCTGATTAAACCAAGACTTGATCCATCTTTGAATGTTCTTTTGTAGAATTCTAGAATAGTGCAGAGCAGTGGAAACTCCAAACCAAATAGCTTCAGCATAATGGAAACCCATGAGAAGATGAGTTGTAGTCTCTTCTTCTTGACCAGATATTGGACAGGATTTATCAATGTGTCTCACATATTGACTCATTTTGCTATTGACAGGAAGAATGTTGTGACAACATTTCCATATGAATTGTTGAATCTTATGTAGAACTTCAGTATACCATAGTTTTATCCAGGCTTGTTCATCTATCTGGAAGGTATGATGTTGATGCTGAGTAGGATGATTTTCTTCTTGAAGGTCTTTGTACATAGAGTTTGTAGTGAACATGCCTCCTCTATTCAGGGACCATCTTAGCTTATCTTTAGATGTTTTATTAATTCTTATAATGATGATTTTCCTTATAACATCTTGATTAAAAAATTTCTCCAGCTCATTAATCTTCCAAGTTTAAGTATTTTGATCTATAAGATCCTTAACCTTCATATTAATATTACTACTTGTTGAGTTCTGAAGAAAAGATTTGCTATCGATACATGGAATCCGGTTACGTTGAAAGGCTTTTATACTTTCACCATTTCCCACCTCCCATATGTAGAAACTTTTAATAATCTCCAAACCTTTCTTGATGTTTTTCCAGATCCAGGTACCATTTATTTGCAACTTATTAGTGAGAGGGCCTTTGTTTCTGAAGTATATTGCTTTTAAAATTTTACCCTATTCAAAATTTTCTTCATTGAGCATTCTCCAAGCTAATTTACTTAGGAGAACAAGATTAAAAGTTTTTGTGTCTTTTATCCCTAAACTTCCATTTCTTTTAGTCATGCAGACCCCTTTGCACGCTTTCAGATAAACTCCTTTACTTTTCTCTTTTCTCCAAAAATAGTTTCTCTGTATACTGTTTATTTTGGTAGTATCTTTGTCAGGAATGGAGAAGATGCTCATTTGATGTTGAGCAATTGAACCCAAAGTAGCCTGAATCTGTGTGGTTCTTCCAGCTTGATTAATCAATTTACCCTGTCAACTTTGCAATCTAAACTTCATCTTTTCCACAAAAGTATTAAAACATTGTTCTCTATTTATGGTTTTAAATAAGTTAACCCCTAAATATTTTTCCTCAAGTTTCATAGTCTTCATATTTAGAATTCCATATATATTATCACAAGCATCTTGACTGAGGTTGTTGCTGAAAAAAACACTTGATTTCTCTAGATTTAATAACTGGCCAGAAGATGAAGTAAATTTACTTATGATATTCATCAAATTAAGAATTAATCTTCCTGTGGGTTTTGTGAATAACATACAATCGTCAGCAAAGAATATATGAGTTATCTTTGGACCTTGTAAAGCTGGTTGAATTGGAAGAATCAGATTTTTTTGAGCTGCATTGGAAAGTAAACTTTTGAAGCCTTCCATTCCTAGAATAAATAGGTATGGTGATATTGTATCTCCTTGCCGTAATCCTCTTGTAAGGGAAAAGGCCTCAAGTGGAGAACCATTCAACATCAGGAATATCTTTGAAGTACTTATACATTTCATCATAAGATTGCTCCATTTTGCATAAAAGCTCAACTTCAACATAATTTCACTTAGATAATTCCATTACATTCTATCAAATGCCTTTTTCATGTCCAGTTTAACTCCTACTATTCAGAAAAAGATGTAGTTCTCTTCTCTACCACTTCATAAGCAATAATTGTATTATCATGAATATTTCTTCCCAGAACGAAGGTAGCTTTCCATGGAGAAATTAACTTTGAGAGAATGCACTTTAATCTTGTAGTTAGAATCTTAGTTATAATCTTGTAGCTTATGTTACATAAGCTTATTGGTCTGAAATCTTCAGGTTTGCTGACATACTCTTTCTTTAGAATCAGGACCTGAAAGGTTTCATTTATTGATGCACGTAAATCTTCATTGATGATTTTTTTTGAACCAGCTTAATAACTTCATTACTTACAATATCCCATGTGTTTTGATAGAAACCTGCTTGGTATCCATCTGGACCAGGAGCTGCCCATGACTTGATTTTTAAAACAACATCTTTTATTTCTTCTGGAGTGGGAATGGCAGTAAGCATTGAGTTGTCTTCTTGAGTAACATCTGAGTTGATGAGATCTAGAATTTCTTGATCAGTAGAAGGTCTGCTTTTTGTAGTGATTGAATAGAAATGATTAATGAGAATATGTTCCATTTCTTCTCTAGTATACACCCAATTTCCATTTATCTTGTAGAGAGTCTATATTTTTCTTCTTTTCCTGTAATTTGTTCTTTGATATATTTTTTTTTTGAGTTTTTGTCTTCCTTTTTAAGAACACTATACCTGAATTGATAATAGAGAATATGATCTTGCTTCTTATGACATATCTCTAACTTTTCTTCTAACTCTTAAACTGCTCTGTCATTTTGATTTTTTTTCCTGCCTTTCTTCAGTTATAAGCTTCTGCAATTTCTTAATTTGAGAATTAACATGACCAAATACTCTATGATTCCAAGTTTTGAGAGATGCAGTAGTATTCTCCAGTCTTCTGGTGAAATCATTTTCACTTTCTATATTCTGTTGATCATTCCAGCTTGACCTGATAACCTCCTTGCAAGATGGGTCAGATAGCCAGATTTCATAGAATCTATGAGGTTTTGGGTTTGGTTTTTCGGTTTTATTTGTATAAAGAAGAATGGGCGCATGATCAGAGGCAAAAGGAATAAGGTTGTTGATAATAGATGTATTGAATTTTTGAAACCATAATGGGTTTGTCAAGGCTCTATCAATTCTTGTTTTTATAACTTTGTTGTTTCTTCTGCTTGACCAAGTAAAAGGGGATCCTATAAATGGTATATCATAAAGTCCTAGATTATCAATGGTATTGAAAACAAATGAGTATGAGGGGGTTGTGTAACTGGAGAAGCATTGTTTATCAGAGCAATAAAGAATAAGGTTAAGATCTCCTAAAATAACCCAAGGATAATTCAGATTTTGACCTATATCTTGAATACACTCCCATTGTTTTTTTATGCCTCTTTGAATAGAACCATACATGCAGGTTGAATACCATTTTTCTGTTCATTATGTACCTTAGTAAGTTGGTTGGTACAATCGTACAAATAGTACTTGTTATATTTTTATTGTTCATGCCTTAATCAAAATTTATGGATTACTAATAGTTACACTTAGGTCGGTTCCTATGAGGCATGCCAAATATCGAAATTTCCATGTTAGGTGGCTTGAAAAATGGCCAGCGCCACTATGGGAAAATGTCTGAAAGACAAAGTCTCAATCAAACGATAGAGACTCAGCCTCAATTGTCATAATTTAAACGCCAACAAATATTTCTTTCCGTCTATATATATATCGATAGATTCTACCAAATCCTTTACAAATTATCCAAATTTCTTTCTCTATCTACTAATTTTTTTCACAATGAGTGATCCAAGAAAAAAAAAACAGAAAAGGCCAATCATCAAGAACCTCAATGAGTGGAATAAACTGGACTCAAGATAAACATGAAAAATTCAAAAATATTAAACAACTAGTTGGCCTTGGTGTACTCCCTTAGAATATATTATCCATCAAAAGCGAGATCATTTACCAAACTAAGAGGTGAATGGTCTGAGTTCAATATGGTTTACGAGTACCTTCCCGATGTTGTTCAAGACCGATTCTGAAGATATTCTTAGTGACGTTTTTATTTCATGAAGCATAAAGACCATAGTCCTTAAATTATTCAAGTAATATTAGAACGTTGGTTGAAGACTACAAATACGTTATATTTCAAGGATTTCAAATATGGTAAGTTTGTTTCTTCTCTAATTCTATTTTTGGATTTAACTTTTTATTTTATTTGCAAAATTTACATTACCTTAGGAATATGCAAACTTGGGGATGTGTAAGATTTAGATTATCCAAAATTTAGGATATGCAAACTTTAGATTGTGCGAAATTTAGGATGTGAAAATTTTAGATTTTACAAAATTTAGGATGTGCAAATTTTTTGATTATGTAAAATTTAGGATGTCCAAAATTTAGAATGTGCAAAATTTCAATTATGAACATGTTGTTTATATGAGTTACACCGTGAGATGTGTACATGTTGAAGGGAATATTATGTGAGGGAGATTTGCTTCCAATCGACCAAGGGAGGGAGCCACAAGGGAAATGGCAATACCAACTTCAATTATGATGTGCTGATGAACAAGGACCCTCATGTCATAAAAATATGCATGTCGGTGGAATAAGGGTGTCTGGGTTGAAGAGACTTTTACAACACTATCATCATAAAGTGGAAGAGAACAACATATATTTGAACGATGACAATTACGATGAGATCGAAAGAGTGTTTATATTATACATACTAGGCCAATATTTTTTTCTCAAAAATGCTAACTCAGTGACAAAAGTTGTTTTTCTCAAAGTGTTAGAAGATTTACACGCAACGCCAACAAAATATGACTGGAGGTCTGCAACTTTAACCGAATTGTACATAGGTTTTGATAAATGCTTGAGTAACAAATCAAGCTTGAACGGTTTTTAGGGAATCTTGGAGGTAAAAACCGCAATTTGTTTCCATAATTTATTTATGTTTATGTTTATTTTTTAAAATAGTAACGTAATAAAACGCCAATGTAATTATCTTCAGTATTGGTGGTATACTTACTTCCATATTGGTGAACCTGCTCTTCATGATAACTATAATGTTTTTCCATCCATAAATAAGTACCAAACAAATAGTTGGGCGCCTAATGATCGATGGTCAATACTCTAGCCTGGTTCATAAAAATTGACAAGTGTGTAGAACAAGCCATAACATTGTTGCCATACCGTATGGGGATTTCCAAGAATACCAAAGTGATGTGGCGATGAGGATGCTGAAAAAAAGTCTTAAGGATATATGTGTACAGTTCTGTTTTTGGAAAAGGATGTCTTTGGTAATTCGGTGAAAGAACCTTCTACGGCTACAAGACAAAAGTGTAAAATCTATCAACTCACTTCCAAGCGGGAAGATTTCTTATAAGGATTTCGTACAATTGTTAAAAAATGATGAACCTTGGGAAGCCACTGAAGACTTGGTCGAGGAGGTTGGTGATGAAAGTGATTACCTTGCTTGGTTCAATAAAATTTGCAAGCCTAACATTGTTATGCAGCCACAAAATTTGAGTGAGATGGGGAAGCCAGCTTTAGGTAGGATATCATTTGATCCCGATTTTTTTCTTTCCCAACCTCCACCACCAAAGCACACTTCATGTATCCCAATAAAAAATCTTCATCAACGTTAGTTATGCCGCTTGCGACTATTACAATGTCAATTACTTCTCAAGGTTTCAATCGAATTGATCTATATTTTTTTTTAGGGGGAGGGGGTACCAGCTACGTCGAAGCAATATCAGAGCAGATTAAACGATTATAACCATATATTATTTCCAAGAATTTCTGGCATTCCAATTACAGGAGATGAACTAATTGTGGGATAACATGATGTTTGACATACCTACTCCAGAATCTTCCACTCTTAGTGGTGGAAGTCAAAGAAGTCAAACTAGTGATGAAAGACAAAGAAGTTTGAGAAGTCGTGGAAATCAAATAAGTTATCGCTCTATCCAAAATATTGTGCAACAGACTCAAGCACTACAATTCCACAGTTTTGGAAACTTTGACATGGAAGCAGCTCGGTTACAAACTCCTGGTGGTGGCTTTGACATGGAAGCAACTCGCCAATATACTCTTTATACCTTAATTGCCACATCCATGAGATTTCACCCATTTGCAGACGTCTATCGCATGGGTCCTCCCTCCGCTCTCATATTCCCTTCAAGGTTATAGAAATGATTATGATGATTCTACTCAACCTAGTACTTCTACTCAACCATAAATCTCTGATTTGTTAAACAACCATTTTGTTTTAGGAATAGCAGGATAAAACTTTGATCAAGGAAATGAGTAGATTATATGTAATTTAATTTTTAACTGTTTGAGCAGTTTTCTTCCATAGTTTTTTTTATTAATGAGAACTATTTTAGAATTAAAGTTCAAATCCAAAGTGGTTTTACATTTCATTAAATTTTAATTATAACTAACTTGTAATTAATCACAATCTCATTACATAGCATAATCAACATTGAATTCAGGCATGCTTTCTTTTAAGATTTGATAACATTCATTATGACTAAATTTTTTTCCTTTGATTTCAAAATATTGGGTACGAGCCATAGTTTTATGAAAATACAGATAAATGATAAATCATCATAATTAATTAAAGCTAAGTCATTTAAAATGATTAAAAATATATTAATATACTTATACGTTCTTCAATGGACAATCCATATGAGCTGGTTAACCTCGTATAAAATGTCAATATAAGTTCTCATCGAACCGATGTGAGAAAATATACTTTTAAGGGTGCTACTTGTTCTTGCATTTTTCATTACCGAATAACACCACAAAGCTTTAAAACACACCGTTTTAACAATTGTCACTGGTCTGATTGTTACCTTTATCTGTTGCAACTAATATCCAATTTAGATGAAGGGGAAGGTGTTTTCACACGAATTAAGAAAAAAGAAAGATACTAAAAACTTTCCAGAAATGCCCTCAATTATATTTCCTATTGCTCATAGTTTTTAGTTCTAGTCTTTAATGTATAGTTGCAAAACTATTTTAGTTGTGAAAAAAAATTGTTTTTTTAATAGAGATTTTAAGAATGCCACATAGAATTTTGAGCTTACACTATTTCCTAAGTTAGTGTATGATATTGAGATATGAATAAATCAGAAAAAATTAGGAACAAATATGAAAACCTTCATCTAATACGGGATTTGTAAAATGCCATAAACCTTTATCTAAATAGAGACAGAGGGAATATAATTTATGTATCCTCTTGTAATCCCTAAATATGTATGATTAACCTTATAATTCAAGATTTATCTTGTATAGTTCACACGTTCGTCCTATAATTTAATTGTATACTCTGTGCATATATGGGGCCCTAGAGTTGACGGGTATACGTACATCTAATACATGTATATATGATATTCATGGGTTCACATACCTCAACATAAGTATAATTCATTCGTAATTTATATGTTAGCATGTACTCAGATTTCCCTGTAAACCGTCGTATTAATATATATATATTCTCTCTATTTCATAAAAGTTGATTCATTTTTAAAAAAAAATTTAAAAATTGAGCTAATTCATTAAACAAGGAAATATCTTTAAAAATTACCCTTTTGTGTAATTAAACTTTACTATAATAAATATGTATAATTTGATAATCATGTTTATTCATTACTTGTGTGTTTTAAAATTCTTTCCAATAATATATAATTTACAAATAACCGTGTCATAATTTGAGAGGTATGTCATTTTTAAATCTCAATATTTTGTTATCCATAAGGGTATAATTGGAAAAATACCTAGTATTTATTTCTCTTTATTTGCTTAAAAATTGTACAAACTTGAAATAACTCAACTTTTATGAAACAGAGAAAATATATACTTCAATATGATATGCTATAAAAGCAGAAGGATGGCAAAATTTAGGAAATACAAGACAAATAATTTTCACCGGCGATCCAACTATGATGCTATCGGGTAACATACTTCAAATATGTTTCTCATCTTCTCTACAACACATTAACTCCGAAAAATTAGATTTAATTCAATTACCTTGCTAATTTGAACTTTCCTAAATCATGTTTATGTAAAATAAAATCATAAGTGGTTAATTCATATCCAATTCCAAGTCCTAAAAGATGATCTATTAAAATTTTAGTAGCTGGTGGATAATTTTTTCTATAACCGATATGTTACTATCTAGTTATGACTTCATATTTTTTCCATTTAAAAAAAATAGTCTATAGTTTGAGCATTAATAAAAGATTACCAAAAACTTTATATGGAAGTAAATTAGATTCAAGCTAAAGTGAGGACCGAGGAGGACAAATTTTTTTTATACAGAAATATAATTATTTTTTTTTAAAGGACCAATAAAAATTAGTTTTTATCATTAATTTATAATCCAGATCCGAAACCGCTAGAAACTTAACTAAATTTTATATCAGTCTGGTTAGTGTAAAAGAGTAACAATAGACATGTTTACACTCCTCATTTATACCATTATAATTGTTTTGATGGATATAGGACGTGTCTGGTAAAAAATAGGAAAAATACACTTAGTTTTTTTTTCCTTCTGTTTAATCAATAAGTTCTGTTTATAACGCAAGGATATAAGTTTATTGGAGACTGCTCTGACAATTGGGCCTGCTAAATTTAGTGCTAACTAGGTTAAGACTGATAAGGGATGGCTGTAAATGAATAAAGTTACCATGACCCCTAATACAAATAATTGTTCCCATTTCATTCAAGCGTTCAAACCTTAGAAACTAAAAAGGGGATGCTACCGATTGATAATTCCATCATCCCAATCTCTCTTTAATTAAGTTTTTAATTGATTTGATTCATTAATTATTTTATTTTATTTTGTCTTTTCATTGATGTTGAAAAATCGGAAATTATGGATATGAATGAAGAATATCAAATACAATCGGCAAGGGTTTATACGAAAACCCTGTTGATTATTCTTGATGCCCTTTGTAAATGAAGAACACCAATTTTAGTCGGCAAGAGTTTCATGTTACCTTAAAAGATTGTATTTGAAGCACAAACTCAATGTTTTGTGTTAAAAATGATAACGATATGTATGTATAGATGTATTGAACCTGCAGATTATTAAGTAATCACATTGAACATTATTGTTTTTTGACTACTATAAACAAAATCAACACAAGTTATTGATTCGGGGCATAATGCCATATTCAGTTTGGGATTGCGTAAGATTTTCTATTAAAGGAATCGAGTATGGAACACTGTAATCATTTTTTATAATTTAACGAAGTAACCGGTATGATAAATTCATATCCCTACCGGTTTGGGTAACAAAACAATTGATTGAACTTAATCAACCGGTTATATTCTTCAACCCTGCTGATTTTGGGTTATACGAGTCTCACAAACAGGTAAAAAAAAATTGTAACACTCTTAGTCACACACTATCTCACATGATTTATAGTATTTTTTTCATACAACTTAAACGAAAAAAAACTTAAAGCTAATATTTTGACGATATGTTCCTCTTATATAAATCTACATCCTTACCAGAAACGAGCATATAATCCGAAACGTATAAATCACCATCTACCACTTTAAAATCCGTTGAAAATTAACGGTTGAAATTAAGATTGGTAGATCGTGAGGTTTGGTATCCTGGATTGTGTTCATTTTTAGTAGGAATATAGAGTTATATAAGAGGAACATATCATCAAAATATTAACTGTAAATTCTTTGTCATTTGAGTTTTATGGAAAATTCGACGCAAATTACGTGAGATAGTATGTGACTAAGACTGTGTACAGATCTCCCTCGTTAAGGCCAATCACCATGGTTGGACGTTTTTCTTAGTTGTAGCTTGAATATAGCTAATCCAAGAGCAATAAAAAAAAACAACCACTATGGGAGGATTCCATTTCTTAGCTTATATAGATGTAAACTGAGTTTTCTTCCAAACAATAACATATATATCAAATTCTTTTTTTATTCAAAATATATTTAATTAGATTTTATTAATTATTTGTTAAGGATTAAAAAATAATTAATAGAAAAAATAGAAAATATTATAGGGAATAAAAAAGTTTGGATAAATAAAAGAGTTAAAAGAAAAATATTAGGAGATATTTAATTTACAATTGAGACGGAAAAGTTTCCTTCAAACAACCATACGGAAACTGAGTATCCGTAAAATAGATTTTTTTTTACAGAAACTAAGTTTACGTAATCTATTTCTTAATTAAAAGGATGATCAAATATCTGTGTTTTGATAGCTAAGTTATAACTTTGGTCCATATTATAACTAAAAAATAAACTATAATGGTTGGCTTTAGAGTAATTTCAGTGGGCATTGATATATTGTCCAATTAGCCAAGCCACGTGGATAGGAAAAAACGATTTTGGGCAGTGGGAAATCGGCTAAAACACTCAAACTGAACCGATTGAGGCAACCTGAGACGCTCATTCCTTGAGACGAAGCTCGTCTCTCAACGGCTCTATCCAACAACTATAATTTCACCCCTATAAATACAACCCAAAATCAATCTTCTCTACTCACACCAAAATCAATATTCTCTACAATCTTCTATATATATTTTCACCACAAAAAACTCTTCATATTCTGTTTCTCTATTTTTTTTCTTTCAAAACTACCATATCTCAATCTCAAAATATTAGTCGAAATAGAAATAAAAAACCACCTAGGAATACATATACTCAACCTCTACCGACTCAAAAAGAAGATTCAGATGAAGAGAACAATCCTAATTTACTTTCCAGTCGAGAATTCTCCACGAGTCAAGGTCATGTATCTTGAAGAACAAGGCGAGATGCCAAGCATCAAAAACCAAGAGGTGGTTGGTATGAAGTTAAACCAGTTTATTATTGTCTTCCCGAAAGTGCTCAAATTATTGTGAATAGATTTCCTTGGAGGACTTTGTACCATATGGATACGAATAAATATTCGATCAAATTCGTGTCTATATGATTTTGGAAAGTTGATGGTACACTACACACACGTTTCATTTTTGGGACTTCAAAATAGGTATGTCGTATATTTTGATTTATAATTTTTATGCAACCGATACAATTCATATATGAAATTAACAATTTTAATGTTTTTACAGGAATAACACCATTATATTTTTATTTCCTACTTGGGATACCTTGCGTTCATGGAGATAATATTCTATTTGACCAACAAAGTTAGTTGGCAAATGAGAAATATAAAGATGAACTCCGTTGTATTTTAGCGTAACGGGACGCAAGCATAGCGAAAGAGCTTTGAGAATTCCTAATGCTGGTTTAAAGGCATTTATAAGCCTTAAATTATATGCTGATATGTTAGGGGAAAATCCTTACCTTGGCTAAGCTACAAAAATTGGCAAGGTATTTATTTTATGGGTAATTGGTGTGTTTTTTTTCCCCAACTCAAATAGTTGTGATCTAGTAGGATGGCTAGAGGCATTCCAAGATATGGAAAAGGATGCCAGTTATGATTAGGGGTCCGATATATTGGCTTAGCTGTACGTTTGTCTTGATGTCGCATACTTGGGTGTGCCAAGCATCGAAGGTGTATGGGGAGTTCTTGAGGTAATGATAAACTAATCGTATAAGTTTATATAAGTTAATCTAATCGTATGTTGTTTATGATAAGTGTGTAAACACGTCATTATTATATCTTTATTTATATTTATTTAGTTCTCTATTTTGTATATATTTGACGATTTTAATTAGTTTTGCAGTACTTGATTAATAATATCCGGTGGACTAGAAAACATGATTGTACACGTAAAATAGATGGAAAGCGAAGCCAAACTCGATGTGTTACCTCGAAATAATGTAATAGAATAAGTCAAAGATGGTCAAATACAAACAAGATGCGACCACAGTTAGATAACACTAGCGGCAACGATTCAGTTGCGCACCATCTAGCCATGGACGTGGGAATTGGCTTACTGCCTTTGTCAAGAAGCCTGGGTTCTCATGCATGAATCAAAATGGAAAATAAAATGGGAAAATGTCAACATCATGTGGAACTAACATATTTAACCAAGAATGGAAAGATCTCAATTTGCAAAAGTGGAAAGAGAATTAATTATTTGGAATGAAAATATTTCCAAATTTGTTGGAGGCTTGTGGAAGCACACGCTGTTATACGTGGAAATCACAAATCGGCTAGAGAAATACTAAATTCAAACGGTCCGTGCTCGTGGTAAATCATGGGTTATGATGTGGTGGTATGCCAATTGACAACTTACTTACCATGTCAGTGAGATTGGGAAGTGAATGCACATTTTCTACATATGAAAACTAATAGAGGTAGCGGCAGAGGAGGGAGGAAAGTGTACAGAGATTGGAGAAAAGGGAGAGTGTACATGAGTTCTGAAAAAGACAGGGACACGAAGTAGGGAGGGGGATAGTGGCCGACGGAGATAAAGATAAGACGTCCGGAATCCACCGTTTTCGCTACAATAAGATCGGTTTAATCTTTTCTTCTCTACTTTCGTTTATTATTTTTATGGGTTTTTAGAAATCCATTACCAACTCCATGTTCTAATTGTTTTGTAACTAGGGTTTTATGTTGAAACCACTTTTAGTACTAGACCAATTAAATTGAATTATTTGGTAATAGACTATTATGATTTGAATATAATTAATTCTTATTGATTTATAGAAAAATATTTGTTGCTTCACCGATTTTGTACAATACAATAACCTATGCGCAGAATTAATAGGATAACAAATATGTTTGTCTACTTATTTGATATTTCATGCTTTGGTTAAATCCTTAGATGGGGTATGCTTAGAAGAGCCAGATATTATTTGTGAACCTATAATTAGTTTCATATTATTTTATAGCTAACGCAATTAGATTGTGTATGCATGAGACTTATAGCTTTTGAAGTTCCATGCTTAGGGTTTCCCAGTGATATTTGCGACTCTAATACATATAATAGCTGATGTCGATAGAACGAACAATAAATGAATATTTAGGAGTTATGTTTCACTTCAGTAATTAAATATAAATAGTGGTGGATACTGAAAACCCTGGTTATTGTTCCTCTCATTTGATTTGTTTTATTAGTTTAGTTTATTTTTCTATTATTATTCTTTTGAAAATTCCAAAAATATTATTCTTGATTAGTTGAATTGAGATATTAATTGCAGTATTGTCCTCGCTCCCTGTGGATTCGACTCGTACTTGTCGTTGTCTGCATTGTAGACATCGTGCGATTGCGGTTGTTTTATATAGGGTAATCTAAAATCCTGTCAATTTTTGGCGCCGATGCCGGGGAGCGTTGTGGAATATTGTAATTAATATTTTTGATTTTCTAATCATAGTTTATGTTTTTATTTTTATTTTTATTTATTTTTGTATATGTTTTTATTTTTCTTTTTGGATTTTTATTTTTATTTGACTTGTTTTGTGTTTTAGTACTCTTTTCAGGTACTTTTCCGAGGATGATTAATCTTTTACAGGAGATGGCTCTTAATCCGGAGACGTCATCTAAGATGACACTGAGGGAATATATAAATCGGTCACGGCATAGTGAAGTTCTTGCTTCACCTAAGGTAAGTGAAGAATCACCTCTAATGATATATGAGAAGTATTATAAACACATACCGCCTAGTTTGGAACAAAGATTGAGAGTTCTGGCATGCCAGAGATTATATGCGGATGATGATGATCATTCTTGTAGTGACTCTCAGTTCCATATAGAATATATTGATAACCATGTGGATGATTGTGTAGATGATTTTCCTAATTCCATAGATGAATCTATCTCACAAGATCATTCACCCGACTTAGAGGTTGTTTCTAGACCCCTAGACTTCCAAAAATTACCTAATTTAGGGTTAGAATTGTGTGTTTCTCAAGTTTTGTCGGATCACTTTGCATCCAAATACCCAGAGGACTTGCATGTTCCTGATATTGTGCACGAACCGATTAATATTTCCCCAATTCTAAATTTATCCCCATATTATGTTCTTTACCCACTTCCAAGTATAGTAAAAACTTGGGTTGGGGGTAATCCCTTATTTTTGATAGTTTCAGTGTCGCCGTGTTGCCATAATATAATTGTGAAACTATCATTTGTATATATTGTATTTTGGGTTGATCCCCAAATTTTCAGGTAATTAGTGTATGGGATTCTTTCTGTACATATCCAGTAGGTAGATTTTTATTTATTTTTATTTTTATTTTTGGCGTTCTTTGTTATTACTATCGTTTGATATGTGTTACAGATAATACTGCTTTTCTTGCGTCAATAGGGTAAGACGTTCCAATCCATTCTCTTTGATTTACATTTATTTCTCCTATTTATATTTATTGCGTACCATTTTAGGTTGCACGGTTTGAAACATTGAGGACAATATTAAATTTAGGTTTGGAGGTAGAGTTTCCGAAAATTGTTCCCAATAAGAAACTCCGAAATTTAGAAACTTGTGAATTATTCAGGATGACACTAACCATTCTAGGTAGATGGAAACATAGCTCTTATCTATAGGAATTGGTGTGCCCATCTAAATGATCTTTTCATATCTGAATGCACTCAGGTGTTAGAAATAACATGATAATCATTGAACAAGCATATCTCGCAATCATCATAATCATATCACTTTCTATTTTTATTTTTGTAATTTTATGTTTCTCTAAGTGATTTGGTGGGGCCCTAGTATTGCCATGAGGTCGTAGCTCGGATGCATAAGAATTTTAATTTTGTCAAAAAAAAAAAAAAAAATTGACACTTTGATAGCAATATGTGTGTGTTTTCCCTGTCTCCGTCTCCTAAGCAAGCTTTGAATGCAAGATCCATGTGAATTATCATGTAATCTGCTGAAAATGAGCATGCGCTTAGATTCAAAAGATCTAATCATGTAGTTGTAAAAAAACAAAAAAAAAAAGAGAAAAGAAAAGAAAAGAAAAGGAAAAATTATATATTATGTATATAAATAATAATAATAAAAATAGGAGCATCCAAGCCGGACTTTATACTAATATTTTGGGTAACACCGTTCACCTTAGTTAACATATGCACCATTCGTCATTTTTATATTCATCTTCTAATATATCCATGTGTTTGAATCTGATTGATTTCGAGCAATGTGAATTATCCTGTTTTGGATGTTCAATGATTATTTGAGTAGAGTTTGCATTCTTATATGAATTTTAGTATGATGAGCGCAAACTCGTGTACAACAATTGGATTCATACAGGGTAATGATTCTTATAGTCGAAGAAATTAGTATGCCAACTAAATAGCTTGTTTAGTGTCTATTCTCGATCGTTCACAGGTAGCTAAAAATTGGAGTAAAAGGTTTTGTGGGTATATCACTTGTAAACCCTCACGAGACTATAACTCATCTGATAGGGACACCTATGGGTTTAAAGGCTTATTACATATGCTAAATGTAGTCGCGATTCCTGCGAAAGTGACTTAGGATTTTTATTTTATTTTTAGATTACTTTTGCTCGAGGACAAGCAAAATATAAGTTTGGGGTATTTAATAAGTGTGTAAACACGTCTTTTTTATATCTTTATTTATCTTTATTTAATTTTCTATTTTGTATATATTTGACGATTTTAATAAGTTTTGCAGTACTTGATTAATAATATCCGGTGGACTAGAAAACAGGATTTTACACGTAAAATAGATGGAAAGCGAAGCCAACCTCGATATGTTACCTCAGAATAATGTAATAGCAGAAGTCAAAGATGGTCAAATACAAACAAGATGCGACCAAGGTTAGATAACACTAGCGGCAACGATTCAGTTGCGCACCATCTAGCCATGGACGTGGGAATTGGCTTACTGCCTTTGTCAAGAAGCCTGGGTTCTCATGCATGAATAAAAGTGGAAAATAAAATTGGAAAATGTCAACATCATGTGGAACTAGCATATTTAACCAAGAATGGAAAGATCTAAATTTGCAAAAGTGGAAAGAGAATTAATTATTTGGAAAGAAAATATTTCCTAATTTGTTGGAGGTTTGTGGCAGCACACGTTGTTATGCGTGGAAATCACAAATCGGCTAGAGAAATACTAAATTCAAACGGTCCGTGCTCGTGGTAAATCATGGGTTATGATGTGGTGGTATGCCAATTGACAACTTACTTACCATGTCAGTGAGATTGGGAAGTGAATACACATTTTCTACATATGAAAACTAATATAGGTAACCGCAGAGGAAGGAGGAAAGTGTACAGAGATTGGAGAAAAGGGAGAGTGTACAGGATAATATCAGTTTAATCTTTTCTTCTCTACTTTCGTTTATTATTTTTATGGGTTTTGAGAAATCCATTACCAACTCCATGTTCTAATTGTTTTGTTACTAAGGTTTTATGTTGAAACCACTTTTAGTACTAGACCAATTAAATTGAATTATTTGGTAATAGACTATTATGATTTGAATATAATTAATTCTTGATATCTTTTTTTGATTTATACAAAAATTAGTTGTTGCTTCACCGATTTTGTATAATACAATAACCTATGCGCAGAATTAATATGATAACAAATATGTTTGTCTACTTATTTGATATTTCATGCTTTGGTTAAATCCTTAGATGGGGTATGCTTAGAAGAGCCATATATTATTTGTGAACCTATAAATAGTTTCGTATTATTTTCTCACTAACGCAATTAGATGGTGTATGCATGAGACTTAGAGCTTTTGATGCGCCATGCTTAGGGTTTCCCAATGATATTTGCGACTCTAATACATATAATAGGTGATGTCGATAGAACGAATAATAGATGAATATTCTGGAGTTATGTTTCACTTCAGTAATTAAATATAAATAGTGGTGGATACTGAAAACCCTGGTTACTGTTCCTCCCATTTGATTTGTTTTATTAGTTTAGTTTATTTTTCTATTATTATTATTTTGAAAATTCTAAAAATATTATTCTTGATTAGTTGAATCGAGATATTGATTGCAGTATTGTCCCTGCTCCCTGTGGGTTCGACCCGTACTTGCCATTGTCTGCATTGTAGACACCGTGCGATTGCGGTTGTTTTATATAGGGTAATCTAAAATCCTGTCAGTTTACTACAGATTTGGTGGTATACATATACCAATATTAGTCTACCAAGACTGATAGAGTACACCAGTGCGAGAGACATAACAAGGATCTCCATATCATCCAGTGCAACCTCCACAATCAGGAACTCGTCGTGCCAGTCCAAAAGATCCCAATCAAGTTTACAGCAGACAAATAGACTTTTGCACCTCTCTAGTTCAAAATTGTGATTTCCTTGGATCTTATGATGGATCTCAATCTGCAGGAGTAACTCAAGGATTTGGGAGTATGCTGGACTGGGGTTATTACGAGAGGAACTGGTCTGGGAATGAGTAGTTATGTTTTATTTAATATTTGTAATTGAAATTGAAATAATAAAATTAACTATTTATGTAATTAGAACTAATTTATAAAAGAAACTAGTAATTTTATTTCACATTAAATTAAAATATAACAACGTCTTTTATGGAGTAGGATGTCTACTTTTTGACATCCCATACGTACAATCAAAAAATCCTTCAGGATTGCGTAATGAGCTTCATAAGCGAAATTTTTCCTTTTCCATCTTTGCCATTCTTCTCGAGCTCGCAATACAACTTCAACAGTAGTTTCACCCCTTACTCGGTGTCGATTGACAACCCGGAATAAAGCTATAAATTCTTCCACTTGTCTTCTTATAGTTTGATATCGACAAAACAACCCAGGTAAATTACGATTATTCGGTTTACCAGTGTCAATGCAGAAGTTCTCATAGATTCTGCTCCACTAACTCATACTCACTAAACCATTTTACCGTCGTTCCACATCCCTTGCCGGATAACATACAATAAAGTTTCTACATAGAGATAAATCTTTATCTATGGTAAACTCTACCGGATTAATATATGGTTGAGCCATATGGGTGTAAAATAAGGTGGAGAAGGTGTGATTTTGGAAGTGAAAATAGTTGAATTTATAGAACTATTTTATAGTCGTTGTATGGAACTAGCCGTTGTCGGCTTAACCTAGGCTGATCGTCTCAGTTTGCAACGACATCGGCTATATAATTCATAATTTTAATCATAGCTTTTCATGTAGGTTTAATCAAACGACTATTTATGATTTTAACAATAAACTAATTCAATTTTAAATTTTTAATTAAATATAGTTTGATTTCAAAAGGAATAAGCAAGCTTAATAATTTGATTGAATTAACTAAAATTATACTAAAACATTAATCCCCATCACATTAATTTAATATACTACGCCCTTTTATAAGATATAAACTAGGGCAGTAAAAAGTTAAATTAAATAAATACTTTAGTAAAAATCTCGGACAATCTTGGTGTTTTAGAGTGAAAACAAATATACTGCGAATTGGTACTTTCAAGCAGGTTTGAGAGATCAAGATCGAACAGGACGATCCTAAACCAAGAAATGACCGTTCACGTCGTGCTTCGATGACAAAGGTGGAGAAGATTGGGTTGATTTTAGGGGGAATGAAGCAAAGAAGGTTGAGAAATCGCAGTGTGATAAGTAATTATAGTGTGTAGTTTAAGAATGGATTATCCCTGGGATAACTAATTATGAATACTTGCCTCTTAGTTCTGGTTTCGAATAGATGAAGTCATATATTTATAGTTCATAGGATACACACTGATTTCTCGTAAGTGGTGGAAGTTACAGAAGAAGTGGAGGAGTAACGATTGTGGAGATTGTAGTGGAGTCATGCCTGAAAAATAGGGAGGACTTGCATGACCACTACTCATCGTGCTCTCAACTGCTATAGAACTGTCCCACTACTTGTTACCTTCTTGTTCGTGGATATGTTGCCACAACGCACGATTGCCGTAGACCTCCAAATCAATACCCCAATGAGAATCCCTCTATGTGTTGTATTTGATATCTCGTGGAAATACTGGAGTCGTGGACTACCACTTTGCTTTAAGTAAAGTCAATATCTTGCTAACTCAGTGAGGCAAGTTGCACAACTCACTAGATTGGTAATCAGGCTGATTAGTGTCGAGTCTTAATAAATTTAGTGGTTATGTACTAGCTTAGGAGTAACATGGCATAAATCTGGGAGTGTTCGAAGCCAAGATTGTGCGAAAGTTCCAAAAGACCAGTCGTGGCATATTTTCGGAAACTTGTGCAAAAGGCTTATCGAACAACCATATAGGGTTGTCGATGGCATTAGGCCAGTGCAAAGTAGTGACGCGTCCATGGGGAGCGTCTTAGAAGTAGGTTGGCGCTGATACTAGGCTAGCGCCTGAAAAGCTAGTGACGCTTAGCCAGCGCCCATTTATTTGTGACGCGTCTCTGTAGAGGTTGGCGCTGGCTAAGGCCAGGGTCCATTTATTTGTGATGTGTCCCAGGGACGCTTCTTCGACGAACCTGGTGCGGGATTAGGCCGGCGCCAAAGGAAGGTGACACATCTTTGGGGACGCGGCGCGTAGGCTAGCTCGAGCTAGCCTACGCGCCTCTGGGGCATTGCTCTTTGATGGTGGCGCGTTCCGGAGGGATAACGCATAATTTGTGACACGTCCTTGAGTAAAATGCTAAAGTGACATATTTTAGGGCCAGGATGACGAATTGTGATATATTCTTTGCGAACATGGCATTAAGATGAAATGCGTCTTTAGGGATCAAGCATTAGCTATTCCGAGATTTGATAGATGTTATTGGAACATCGATGCGCATTCGAGACGAGTTCAAGGAATTCAACTGTGGAATTTATGTGACTTGAGACTGGTTCGATATGACATAAATATTGTGAATATTAGAGAGACTACAGGATCAGTTTAGAACGCCTGTAGTTATTTGTAGAAATTGTATTATTAATTCGCCTGCGCAATATGAGTAGAGATACAATATTTCATGTTTTGATATAAAGCTAAAAATATGCGCATATACTTCTATGTTCCTGCTGCTAGGCAGAGGGTGATTTTACAATTCTAGCCCTTGTCAAAAACTCACCATCTACACTTGGGCCTCCTATTTATCTTTATTTAACGTATCTTCCATTCGATGCGTTCTTGAGAAGATTTTCCCTGGTTTTTGTGAGCAGTAGTACGATTAACTTTCAAAAAAAATTTTCTTTCTATTTTCTTGCCTTGAATTCTTTCTTTTCTTATAGCTGCAAATTTGACTTGGTTAACATCTAAAACTTGAAGAACTTTTTGATTTTTATCATTCTCCATTTTCTTATAACCATCACATATCTTACTAATAGCATCTTCGAGTATGACTCCAGAAAAATCAAGTTGGGTTGCAATATTTGATATTTTTTTCTGAATTTTTTTGAGTATAAGTTGAGATCAAGAGTTTGAGATGGAAAGATTAAGATTGAAGTGAAAGTAGAAGAATTTTTTAGTAGAAAATGTGTGATTTTAGAGTTGAAATTGTTTAAATATATAAGGACAGAAATAAGAACCCTTAAATTATAGGCGTTGAGATTCGACCTTTATCGAATTAACTTGTGAAGCGACGGACAAATTCTCCAAAATGCTAATTTATCGACCCATTTTTTTAGTTCATCCATCGAATATTTGTCAAATTGATCGACTTAACTTAAGACGTAATGGATAAAACCTCCAAAATACCAATCCATTTTTTTAAGTTATCCATCCCACGTAAAGACAGTTTATAAGTTAACATACCACGTGACCTAAAATAGCTATGTCCAGGAATAGAAAGAAAATAAAATAAAATGTCATATTTTGGTTAAAATGCAAAATAAAAGCTGATAGAAAATAACAAAATTAGAAAGAGAAAACTAAAACGGAAAAACAAAAAATTATGGCGGTGAAGGTCCGAGTTCCAACCCAGAGTTTCAGACACAGCCCATCTCTACTCTCTTAATTACTTAACATGTCGTTTGCAAAAGCTTCCAAATTCCTCTTTCTCCTCCAGCAGCTAGCTGCAGTGATGATGGACTACTAGATTCATTTATTTGGTTAGGTTCTCTCACTTTTAGTTCTGACTCATCTACTCTCTCTGTGTGCATAAATATATAATAATTCTACTGTGTTTTGCTAGTGGTAGAAGAAGAAGAAGAAGCAGCAGCAGCAGCTTAATTTGGGCAAATCATATTTTAGTAATACAAATTTCACTATTTTGTATTTCTAGTCTAAACAATTGAAAGTGGTCCCTTTACTTATTACTAGTACTCTTTTATCAAAAAAGAGCTTTGGGATCATATAAAAATTTCTTCCTTTCTCTCAAAAATCTTCTTTTATACGGTTTCTCATCGTGGGTGTATCTTAGAGTTTCATTTCTTAAGCTTCTTAATCCTCAGTCACTTAGACAGAAATTTGTGTGCTTCTTCTTTGTTTCTCGTGTTGTTGTAAAGAGAGATTCAATTTGAAGATGTCTTCGTCTAGGCCAAACCAGTCATCTTCAAGCAATTCAAACAGATCGAAACATAGTGCTAGGGTCATAGCTCAAACCACAATTGATGCTAAGCTCCATGCTGAGTATGAGGAATCAGGAGGTACTTCTTTTGATTACTCTAGATCAGTTACTGTGACCTCTAATCAATCAACACCTGATCAAAACAAACAACAACCTAGGTCTGATAAAGTTAC
Source organism: Papaver californicum (assembly GCA_023531435.1). NCBI lineage: Eukaryota > Viridiplantae > Streptophyta > Magnoliopsida > Ranunculales > Papaveraceae > Papaver > Papaver californicum. The sequence goes on along the minus strand of JAJJMC010020031.1, from coordinate 2,161,854 downwards.
TACTGCATACCTCCATCATATCCAGAAAGGAAAACTAATTCAACCCTTTGGTTGTTTATTAGCCCTAGATGAAAAAACATTCAAAGTCATTGCTTTCAGTGAAAATGCACCTGAAATGTTAACCATGGTAAGTCATGCTGTCCCAAGTGTCGGCGATAGTCCTGTTCTTGGCATTGGTACTGATGTGAGAACCATTTTCACTACACCAAGTGCTTCTGCACTTCACAAGGCTTTGGGGTTCGGGGAGGTTTCATTATTGAATCCAATCCTAGTTCACTGTAAGACTTCTGGAAAGCCCTTTTATGCGATTTTGCATAGAGTAACCGGTAGCTTGATTATTGATTTCGAACCAGTGAAGCCTTATGAAGTTCCCATGACTGCTGCTGGTGCACTCCAGTCTTACAAGCTCGCTGCCAAAGCAATTGCAAGGTTGCAGTCTCTGCCCAGTGGGAGTATGGAAAGGCTGTGTGATACAGTGGTTCAGGAAGTGTTTGAACTCACTGGTTATGACAGAGTGATGGCTTATAAATTTCACGAGGATGATCATGGTGAGGTCGTCTCTGAGGTTACGAAACCTGGTCTCGACCCTTACTTGGGTTTGCATTATCCAGCCACAGACATCCCTCAAGCTGCTCGATTTCTGTTCGTGAAGAACAGAATCCGTATGATATGTGATTGTCGGGCCAAGATGATTAAGGTCATCCAGGATGATAAATTACCATTCGACCTCACCTTGTGTGGTTCCACACTTCGAGTTGCACATAGTTGCCACTTGCAGTACATGGAAAACATGGATTCAATTGCGTCTCTGGTTATGTCGGTTGTAATCAACGACAGTGATGAGGAAGAACAAAGTGGTTCTGGGTCTGCACAACCACAGAAGCGGAAAAGGCTTTGGGGACTCCTCGTGTGTCATAACACAACTCCAAGATTTGTTCCTTTTCCTCTAAGGTATGCCTGTGAGTTTCTAACGCAAGTATTTGCCATCCATGTTAGCAAGGAGTTTGAATTAGAAAATCAGATGGTCGAAAAGAACATTTTACGTACACAAACACTCTTATGTGATATGTTGATGAGAGATGCACCTTTGGGTATTATATCACAGAATCCTAATATAATGGACCTTATAAAATGTGATGGTGCTGCACTATTTTACAAAAATAAAATCTGGCGGCTTGGAATGACACCAAGTGATTTCCAGATACATGATATTGCCTCTTGGCTATCCGAGTATCACGCAGACTCCACAGGTCTGAGTACAGATAGTTTGTACGATGCGGGATATCCCGGGGCTCTCTCACTTGGTGACGCAGTTTGCGGAATGGCTGCTGTCAGGCTAACCTCAAAAGATATGCTTTTCTGGTTTCGATCTCACACAGCTGCAGAGGTTCGATGGGGTGGCGCTAAGCACAATCCAGATGAGAAGGATGATGGGAGAAAAATGCACCCTAGATCTTCATTCAAGGCATTCCTCGAAGTGGTTAAGACGAGGAGTGCACCTTGGAGGGACTTTGAGATGGATGCGATCCACTCTTTGCAGCTTATCCTCAGGAATGCTTTCAATGAGATGGGTGCCAAGGATGAAAGTCCCAGTGTGTTAATCCATTCAAAGCTCAATGATCTTAAGCTTGAAGGGATGGAGGAATTGCAGGCTGTGACAAACGAGCTGGTCCGTTTGATTGAGACTGCCACAGTGCCTATCTTGGCTGTTGATATTGATGGACTCGTTAACGGGTGGAATACAAAAATTGCAGATTTGACTGGTCTGCCTGTTGATCAAGTAATTGGGCAGCATTTGCTCACACTTGTGGAAGATTCTTCGGTTAATGTGGTCAAGAAGATGTTGCACTTGGCTCTGCAGGGTATGTCTTTGCATATTTTTATTTCATTTTCAACTGCAAATGATTTTTCTACTTAATTCTTTTCATCTGGCTCTTGTTTCTCATGAGCTGGTGGTGTTATTAATATAACTAATTCTCTTGCACTGTCTTCGGTTGATCAGGTAAAGAAGAGCAAAATGTTAATTTTGAGATGAAAACTCATGGTTCTCGGAAAGATAGCGGGCCCGTCAGCTTAGTTGTGAACGCCTGCGCGAGCAAAGATATTCGGGAGAATGTTGTCGGGGTTTGTTTCGTGGCACAAGATATGACCACTCAAAAGACGGCCATGGACAAGTTTACTCGGATTGAAGGAGATTATAAAACAATTGTGCAGAATCCAAGTGCACTAATACCTCCTATATTTGGCACAGATGAATTCGGCTGGTGCTCTGAGTGGAATCCAGCAATGACCAAGTTGACTGGGTGGGGCCGGGATGAAGTGATTGATAAGATGCTACTAGGAGAGGTTTTTGGTAACCACATGGGATGCTGCCGTCTCAAAAACCAAGAGGCTTTTGTGAACTTCGGGGTCGTACTCAATAACGCAATGATGGGTGAAGAAGCCGAGAGAGTTCAGTTTGGGTTTTTAGCGCGAAGTGGGAAGTATGTGGATTGCTTGCTCTCCGTTACCAAGAAAATGGACGCAGATGGTACCGTAACTGGACTCTTTTGCTTCCTGCAGCTTGCTAGTCAAGAGTTGCAACAGGCACTTCATGTGCAACGTATATCCGAACAAACCGCAATTAAAAGAGTGAAGGAGTTGACATACATAAAGAGACAGATAAGGAATCCTCTCTCTGGGATTATCTTTTCGAGGAAAATGATGGAGGGAACTGAATTGGATGATGAACAGAAGCAACTTTTGATTACCAGTATGCATTGTCAACGCCAACTGAATAAGGTTCTTGACGACACTGATCTCGAGAGCATCATGGATGGGTAAGTGAGAGACTCAAAACTTAGGTCTTGTATTTTATTGGATAATTGACATTATTCTGTTACATTTCCTTCATCCCTGGTGTGTTGAGTTGTTAGGATATAGTCGACCTGTAACTTCAATATTTTAGAATCTTCAAATTTAAATCAAGTGAGAAAGGTTTAGTATAGCAATGCTCTATTGCTCGGATTGAGCAGATTTCTCATCTGGAAAACAGGTGACTATAAAGTTGCTTTCTCTAGTCTAATACTACTTTCGTTTCACTGGTATTAACAGTTACTTGGATTTGGAAATGGTCGACTTCACTCTGCAAGAAGTGTTGCTTACTGCCATCAGTCAAGTTATGATTAAGAGCAGTGGAAAGGGTATCCGCCTTACTCATAGTACTTCGGAGGAGATCATGGCCGAAAGACTTTATGGAGACAGTGTGAGGCTTCAACAGATCCTGGCTGATTTCCTATTGATTTCTGTGAACTGCACTCCAAATGGTGGTCAACTTGGGATTGCTGTCAGTTTGACAAAAGATAGACTGGGAGAAAAGGTTCATCTTGCTCATCTAGAGCTCAGGTATTAAAACTGTTACACACCTCTGTTATTTTGTTCATACTTGCTGTACTTTTGTGTTTTATTAAGTCACTCCTTACTTAGTTACTGAAATAAGTAGAAACTTACTGGCCTACTCACTCTGATATCGCATAAAGTCAGCACCCTAATTTGTTCGTCAAAGGCCTAATGTATATGTGGGTTACAATTTAGCTATTAACTTAAATGATGCATATGAAGGGGTGCACTGAATTCGTAGTTGTATATCTCTGGCAATTTCTCATTGAAGTTCTCAAACATTATTTTTTACCTTTTGGAAGAATCACACATTCGGGAGGTGGGGTGCCTGAAGAGTTGCTGAATCAGATGTTTGAAAACTACACTATTGGCCATGAGACAGAAACTCCACAACAACCACCTGTGATTTCAGATGAGGGGATTAGCCTGTTGGTGAGCCGGAAGTTATTGAGGCTCATGGATGGTGATGTGCGGTTTATGAGAGAAGCAGGGAAGTCGTCTTTCATCATATCACTTGAGCTTGCTGCTTCGGCTCCCAACAAGCAGACCCAGGTCTCTTCCTCGAGTGCTTCTCGATGCTAATCAGTCTCACGCATTTATGTACCATCTATGTGTTAGTTTCCAGGGGTACGTTCTACTTGTAGATAGGAACTTAATGCTTTGATCTGTTTCTGGTAGAACTAATCGTTGTGCTGTTTGACGTAATCATCAATAAGAATAATAAATTGTTTAACTGGTCTCGTAATCAAATGTCATCTTAATAACAAGGTTCTTACACCTACATGTCAGAAACAAGAAATATGAAAATACCACATTAATTATGATGGCAATGGATTAAACAACATCGTGCTTAACCAAATTTATTGTACCTCCGTAAATTATGAAAACACCACATTAACTATGATCACGAGGATATGAAATTGCTATTACAGAGAAAAATAAAGTTCACATGTACGTGTATGTATTTTCTTTAATTCTTAGGTGGTGGTGGTGGTGCAAGTCTTGACTTGATCTTCTGAATCTGTTTGGTTCCAACCTGGAACGCCGTGGTCAACACATGATCTGGGACGGGTGGAGTTGCAGCAAACAGTGTTGCAGCAATGGACTGTGTACCTGGCAACTGGTTATTAAACCCAGCAATGACAGAAGCAGGCACATCCCCATTGTTCTTCTGGAAGTGGACCAGACCCTTTGGGAACACAAACACCTCACCTTTCTTGATGGTCTTTGAGATGAGGACATTAGCAGTGGTAATGAAACCAACATCAAGTTGACCTTCCATGACGAACACTATCTCGGTGGCTCGAGGGTGAGTGTGTGGTGGGTTAAGGCCACCTGGTGCGTAGTCAATACGTGAAAGAGACACCCCAAGCGTGTTAAGTCCAGGCATATTCTGAACATTAGCACCAGTCACCTTAGAACCCATGGAGTTGTTTGTGGCTCCTGGTTTTGACAGACTGGTTGAGAAGAAATCCTCTGCAGTGACGTTTGTTGCCGGTTTGCAAGCGAACCCATTCATCTTTACGCCTGTAAATCAGCAAATGATACATATTATTATGAACTCTATGGTTGTAACTTAAAACAAACAAACCCAATCAACAATTTTCTTTATATATATATAAGTACCAGAAGCAAGATCAGCAACACAGATGTCTTGTAGCATGTCTGGATCTGCTGCAGCTGCAGATAAGGAGACAATGATCACGAGTAATCCTGCTGCTACCGCTGCTGGGACGCGAAAAGCCACCATTTTTTTTTGGCTGTGTTAATTGAAGGGAGAATTATTCAGAGAGGGCAGAAAAAGATTGAGAGAAATGAGTTGTGAGATGAAGAAGAAGAAAATAAGATGTTTTTATTTATAAAGGGTACTGAAACTGAAAGGGTGTGAGAAGTGGTGTATTTCTAGGAAGGGAAGAAGCTTCGGAGTAAATTCTTGATAACTAAAATTGAGCAAAAACAGCAAAGCAAGCATGAAAGAGGAAGCGAAACGAGTCCAATAAAAGAAAAGAAGAAGAAGAGAAGTATATGGGGGAGAGCTAATTCAAAGCAATAAATTCATTCTGATCTCCCCAGATCAGACCAGGCCACATGGGACATAGCTAGTTAATTAGGCCTCTTCATATTTTATTTTCTTTTGTTTCTAGAATCTAGTCAAATATAAATGTCAGTGTGAAGTAAACTCTATTTGACTAGTCTTTCACTCCTAGTCGAGGTTTGAAAAATGGATTATAGGTCGGGTCACAGTCGTTACTGTTATAATACGTTTTAATAGATGTGAGCATATTTCGGACAAAAAAATATGTTATTTAAAATAAATAAATTATTTTGACGATTTTTTAAAAAATAATAGATGTGATGACGGTTAAATATAAAAATAATAATAATTTATGATCTGAAATTTTTATCTACCGATTTTTAATATTCGTAAAAACGATTATAACGGGTCTAAACAATATTGTTACAACATTTTTTATATTTTGTCATTTATTCTTTTATTTTGAAAGTTTAATTGTAATTTTTAATCTTTAGTTTTAGAAATAAAAAATTACGTAAGAAAATAGTTCTATATTCTTTTTTTAAAAAATTGTTATAACGGGTGTGAAAACGAAATAAACGGTCTAAAAAATTCATGTTAAAATATTATTTAGAAGAAAAAAACGTAAAATTTAATTTTAGAAAATGGTTATAACGTACGTGAAAACGGTTATAACGGGTCTAAATAACGTTGTTACTATGTTTTTTTGATTTCTTTTTTGATTTTGATTTTGATTTTTGATTTCTTTGTTTTTGGGTTTTTTACATATAAATTTATGGATTTTTACTAAAACTCGTAACCATGATTCCGTGACCTTATAGCAATACATTGTAGTTACCGACAACATTTCATACACGCATACTATCAACATGATATTTTCGAATACATAATAGTTGCCTAATGTTTCAAGAATATAATGATCACCTAGCCCAGAAAGTATACACCTAGAATTTTCTTTTTGTTGACACAAAACAGAGACCAAGAATGAATTTTGAAGAGTAGTACTAGTGAAACATCGGGGGATGACAATATGAAATAACATCGATGTCCATGACGTTCATTACTATTGAGGGATGGCAATATGTTTGACTGGATAACGGGGGATGACGAAACACCGGTTTCACTTCAAGAAGTTATTTCAAAAAGAACGTTGGAAAAGGAGGCGACTAATAATCCAAAGCCTCTCCCTACACTACACGTTTGACACAATCCAGAAGTTGAAATCCCATATCAAATGTCGCCGGCGAATAAGTTTATTTACGACTTAGTTATCTATTGTTTGGAGACAATACATAAGGTTATGAAAAATGTAAATCCCATATACAATTATCATGACAATGTCGATCGTTCAGACCAAGATATCCAAGGAATTAACGAAGAATATAATTTTAATATTAATATCAATAATAAAGTAGATAATCGTAATGATAATGAAGAAAAAAACTATGGACATCGATGTTATGTATTATGGGAACCAATATGATGAGGAGGAGGAGGAATCAACTAGGGATCACCGAGAAAGTAGACGATACTTGAATAAGTAGAAAAAGAGTATTGGTATAAGTTGGTTTGTTTAAGTTTTTAAACTTCAATCACTAGTTTAATTATCGTAAGTTTGTAAAATTTAAAGTCTTTAATAATGTAGGTACGAGGTACCTTAGTATTATTTTTAAAATTCTAGTTGTAAGTTTAAAAAAAAAAATTTACATAAAAATTTCTTTAATTTTTTTTTTAAAAAGGAAACGATTATAACAGACGTGAAAACGAAAAAAATGGTCTAAATATTTATGTTAAAATGTTATTTAGAAAAGAAAATGTAAAACTCAATATAAAAAAAACGGTTATAAAACATATAAAAACAGTTATAACTGGTTTAAATAACATTATCTAGATTATTTAGAACACAGATATCGATAATCCTTACGAACATGTGATATTGGCGTGACCATTTAAATGATCGTTTTCTTGAAAATAACGACCGGTTTTCAAACCTTCCTCTAATTTATTTTTATAGAAAAACCTTGGTTAACTTATTCGGTAAAATGCATGGACTTGTTAACCAGGCAGTTTGTAGCTAATTGAGGGAAAATTAAAGAGGACGGACCCTAACTAATGTGGAAAGAAAAAGAGGCATTTTCAACGAGACTTCCTTTAGAAGTCAGTCCTGATGTTAAAAGACACTGATCACTCCTCACTCTCTCTGTGTTCTCTCTCAATTCATCTTCTTCCATTTTTTGGTGATCATTTTTCATTTGCAACAAGGTAATGAAACAATCACCTCTTAAAAATTAGTTCCCCCAAAACCAGACTTATCTTCATTTTTTTGATCTCAATATGTTAACTTTCTGGTGGTGGTGGGACTTAGGGTTGCGATGTAGATTAATGTTCTGATGGTGGTTGAATAACACTACCCATGACTGAAAAATCAAATTTATCTGATTATGCTTGCTTCAATGAAATCCTGGCTTTTCAATAAAAAATGAATTACTTAGGATTTTTTTTTATAGGGCATTTTGGTAGTATTTTAGTGTTATGAGATATATTTATTTGATTTTTGATCTTTTGTATAGATGGATTTTGAAAGTGTTGGATCAAATACTCCAATTTTGGAGTCCTATAAACAGCAAGAGAATGCTCCAAGAAATGTAACCCTTAATGGAGATACTTGTTATCACTGCCACAAACCAGGGCATTGGGCAAACAGATGCCCTGATAGACAAATGAACGTAAGAGACCCACCAAATCTTCCTCAGCGAAATTTCTTCGATGATCAATCTTCTATTCCTGCTAGGCAATGCCGTTGTGGAGGTGGAACTTGCATTGTTAGGACCTCACATACTGAAAGCAATCCAGACAGAAAGTTTTATACGTGCCCGGGTAAAAAGGTCTGTAAATTTTTCTTTCATTTTACAGCTGTTTTTAATTATGTTGTATTAACTTGACTGCATTTAGAACATAGGTATGCACACATGAAATAATGAGTCTTGAGACCTTGGGTTGTATTAAATTGTGAAGTTGTCTCATTTTGCTTTGTTAATTATGTCTAGGACATGAAATGCAATTTCTTTCAGTGGTGTGATGAAGCAAAACCCGAGGATTTCAATGAGGTCCCATTGTCACCATATCCTAAGTGCCCTTGTGGAGCCGGATTGTGCCATCGATACACAAATAGGGGTCGGCCATATTTTCGGTGCCCTATCAAACCGGTAATCCCCTGCAACCTTTTAGACCTCTTTTGCTCAATCATCTTATTGTTCAGGCTTCATGTTGTGGAACTAATTGATAAGCTTAAACTTTTATCTCAAAACAGCTTTTGATTATGACGCTAGAACAATGTCCTTTTTTGTGTGCATGTGGTTGTGTAAGCTCAGGAGATATGATAGAACACACAGCTTTTATTCTGTTAATCTTATATTAGGCTTATTGGTTGCGGTTTACCGAATAGTGGAATTCTATGTGAGTTATTGTAGGGAGAAGGAGCATGTGGTTTTAAGCAGTGGCAGGAGACTCCCACAAAAGCTGTGAGTAGCGATCTTGTGAATGACAACATACACTCTCCTAAATTGGCATATGCTGGCCAAGAGGAGACCAAAAGAGCAAATGATGAATACAGAATTGGAGATGGTAGTAAACTTAAAGAAATTGTCTCTCATGTATTACCAAAATATGGGTCAGAGTCACCATTGATTAAGGTAAGCCAAGTTAAGGAGGACACCGTCAGATTAGATTCAATGGCTGACGACAAAATAATTTCTCTGATCAGCACACTCAAACTGAGTGATGAAAAAATAACTACTACTGATGCAAAAACATGGCAATGTTCTTCAGGTGAAATATGCATGTATTTGTGATATTTTCTTCTATCTTTCATTTAGCGTTTTATTCATGAAATGTTCTGATCAACGATGTGATATCCTAGAATCTTCATACCCAATGTGCCGTTGTGGTGCTGGAAAGTGCAGTCGCAGAACAGAATCAACCGGTCAAAACTATTTTGTTTGCCCTGTGAAAAAGGTAATCACCGAAATCTTCCAACTGTCTTTACTTTTCCAGAATGTTGTGTACCAATTGATTGGTTACATACTAAATGATTAGTACTCGGAACGTTGACGAAGTTATGTATGTGCTCCAGGGAGAAGGAGCATGTAACTTCCGTCAGTTGGATGTTCAAGGTACCATAAGAAAAGATGAGCATGAACACGCCGATGGGGATAAACTTAAGGCGAGAGTCGCATCTACTTCATCAATGAAAAAAGAGTCAAACTCGAATTTGACTAGGGAACATCATGTGAAGGATGACAAGGTTAATGTTTCTTTCCCAGTCAGATATCTCATGTCAAACAAAGAGAAAGTAGCTGTTCCAAATAACAAAGCAGTGAGTTGTTTATGGTGCGGCAGTGATGAGCATTTTCTGAAGGACTGCATCACTTCGAATCCTCCGTGTTTCAGGTGCGGTGAATTTGGTCATTGGATGAAAGACTGCATCGCTTAATTTACATACTCAAGTAACTGAAGTTTCTACCGGTTATGATCTTAAGTTGGGATAACTTACTTTTCACTGTCAATGTATGTTTATGAATTCGATAGATGGTAATTAGAATCAGGGCAGTCGTTAAACATCTTATACTTTTATATCCCTTTTTATTTAGTAGTACTTTAAATCTTTTCACTTGGTGCTTTTTCTCTATTTCATTGTGGTTCAGCTTAAATTATCCATGCATCTATTTGCCTCACTACTGAGAACGCCTTGATCTTCTGAACCTGTTTGGTCCCAACCCGGAATGCCTTGGTCAACACATGATCTGGGACCGGTGGAGTCGCAGCAAACAACGTTGCAACAATGGATTTTGTACCTGGAAACTGGATGTTAAACTCACTTATTAACAAACTCATAAGAAATTCATAATTTTGTGCTTCAGTTTTAGAGTTGGACCTCTTTAGCAAAGTGCTGAGACTATTAGGTGGTGACCTGAATTTGAAATTTGTCAACTTCTTAACTCTCACTTACCGATCATTTTCAAGATAAGTAAGCTTAGAGAAGGAGAAATTCTTTACTTCGTTTCTCATATTGGAAGTTAAAAGATGTTTAAACTCATTTTCACCGACTGGGCAAACTAGAAGTTCGAGTTAAAGCGAGGTGGACTGGTAGAGCGTGGTGAAACTGTTGGGGAGCTGCAATAAGTAAACTATTAATTTACGATTTTACAAAAAGTGTTCATCAAATTGGTTCTATGGTGTAGTGGTTAGCACTCAGGACTTTGAATCCTGCGACCTGGGTTCGACTCCCGGTAGGACCTCTTTTTTTTCTTTTACTTCCGTTTCTGTTTTTTTCCTTTCCCCCTTCTACTTTTCCTGAAGGGATTTCATTAGGTTTCATTTCTCCATCCTCCTAGTCCTTCTATTTTAGCTGCTGCTGCTTTGGAATGTAAGCCCCTAATTTCTCTTACACAAATTTTAGCTCAAAATCTCTTATCTCCTCCCCCTCTTCATATGAATTCTCATTCATTACATAAATTTTCATAAGTTAAGGTTCCGATTAGAAAAACTATGACCCAACAAAACAGAGAATCGACACATGAACCAAATAATCCCAGGATTACCAGATGACTTAGCATTTAGATGTTTAGCAAAGTTATCTCACGGATACCATGGTCTACTTGAATCCGTATGTAAAACATGGAGAAACACAATCCGGAATCCAGACTACTCTAGTTTAAAAGCTAGAGAAAATTGGTCTGGGAATTGGTTATTTGTTCAAACCGAAGGGACTCATAATCACTGGATTGCTTATGATCCTGATGCTGATAGATGGCATCCGTTGCCTGAGATACCATATCAGAATCCGGGTTTGCATGGGTTTTCGTGTGTAACTGTGGGTAATAAGTTTTTGGTTATTGGGGGTTGCTATGCTTCAAGGGATGTGGAGATTGTGCATCAGAGGCATTTGGCTACCAATGATGTTATGATGTGTTTAAGAAAGAGTGGTCTAGAGTAAGTGGGATGCGGACGGCACGGGGAAACTTTGCGTGCAGTGTGGTTTGTGGTAAGGTTTATGTAGCTGGGGGACGTGAAGTGTATGGAACTATGGGAATTGATCTTGCTGAAGTCTATGATCCATTGGAGGATAGGTATACTAGTTTGCCAATGTTTTATCTTTTGGTTTTTGGATTGATTGATGCTATCACATGGTTTTATTCTTGCTTAAGATGAGATATGTGTCTGTTGTTCATTCACATCTTCATTTTTGTTGGTTTAACTTGCTTACTATTGTTTTTTTTTTTTTTTCTGATGAATTTTGGTTCTGGTTACAAACTTTCAATGTGAATTTTTTGTAGCTTAATATGGACGATAACATGCATTTGGTTCTTTTGGGATAAACATTGTATGTTCTATGTTTAGTGTGCTGGGACACTTTCATGTTTTAGTTTTCTATTTCGAACAAAAAAGTTCCTTCTGGGCGCAAGACAGTGTGGAGTTAGACACCGAAAAGTGTTATACATTATTTATAGAAGTTTCTATGTGTGAGGAATTAAATTATTAAACAATGAGATGAGAATAACAGTTAGGTCAGCGGAACAAACCAAGTAAAATGCTTATATGAAAATTAGAATTTTTTATATGTGATTTTAGAGTTGTCAATCTATGGGAGTATATAGAGACATCAAGTCTCAATTCAGTTCTATAGCCAGCTTCCCTATCTGGTTACTTTTGATATTTAGTCAAATTACTTCGATTTTAATGGAGTGTAATTAGTACAATTTCTTAAATTTTACTTCTTCGCTTAATCTGCCTGTTTGCAGATGGGAGGAACTGCCGCCTATGCCTGTCCCACAGATGGATTGTATTGGAATGTCGTATAAAGGGTGCTTTCATGTTTTAAGTGACCATGTAGGCCTGCCTGACCAGAATCCCACCGTGATTTTCAGCCCAGCAGATAGAACATGGCATACAGTCAAAGATATCTGGCCTTTCTCTAGGGGTATGCAATTTGCAGTCACAGTGGTTGGGGATGACAGGGTATACACTGTGGTTGATTGGGGTGAGAGCTCCATCAGAACCAGGGACAGGGATCAAGGGGAGTGGTACAATGTAGGTCCTGTTCCTCCTGTGCTTCTCCCAGGTCACAGCAGGCCGCTAGAGGCATGCACTTATGGTTTTGCTGCACACAGGCAGGACTTGTATGTCGTGGGAGGGAAGGTTCTTAAGTGGGAGGAATTGGGTGCTGGGAGGTTTGACATTGTGAAGCTGGATGTTGTAAGAGTTTGTGATCCTACAGTTGTACCATTGAAGTGGAGGGAGAGCAGACCAATGTGTGGGGCTTGTGGAGCTGTCACCGGATGTGTTTTCCTGGAAGAGTGACCGATAATTTTCTTCTTCTTCTTGGATGATTGATAAGATCTCTGTTCAAACTATTTACCTGAATTGAATACACTTGGAGCTAGTGGCACAGATGCATGAGCTTCAGATTCCTTTCTATTGGGCTGCAAACTCGGGGCACAAACATGTATGATGTTTTGAGGTGGTGATATCTGACCAAGAATCATGTACTATAAGCGAAACTCTACATCACCTTGAATTCATGGATCCGTTTGCTTAGTGTAAGTTTGATGTTGGTGTCGTAAAAAGCAAAGGGAGGAGATTGCCAATCAAGGATTTCAGCTTGTTGTTGAACTGAGAGGGTGACTGCATTGTTAGAATAAAGATCTCAGAGGAGGCCGAGAGGAAGAGAAGACTTGTTGAGGTTGAGGAGGGAGAGATTTGCTATCCGATGTAAAATGCAGGCAATCCACTCTTATCTATGTCCATATTTAACTTTCTTTCTTATCATCTCTTTTTGTTTTTGCATCTGTCCTGAAAAATCTGAAATCGAACCGGAAGTGATCAATTCTTGTATTTGTATGTACACTAATTACAAAGCAATAATATTTGGTTTCACCAAGCAAGTGGAGTTAATGTAGAATTCTACAGTTTTGGTGAGCTAATATTGCAACTTGCAATAGAGAATAGTATAATAGTGGGTGCCAAAACGGAATGAGTCAAATTGCTTTGATTCCAAGGTAACACCAAGGACAATTGATACTGGATTATATACATATTTGTACAGGACAAGCAACATCAAGGTACAAATAAAATGATGACAGTTACAGAACAGAAACAAAATTGGAAGGAAAAAATAAAAAATTGATTCATACATGCCAAGCAGAGTAGCTAGCTAGAACAATTGGACAACAAGAATGATTCAGAGGATGGAACAGTCTCCTGGACCATCATTGCAGACGACCTTGTAACACTCTGGTTGTGTCCTAATAAATCTGGGAGGACAGTCAATAGTAAGACGAGTCATAGTAACTATTATTATTATTATTATTATTATTATTATTATTATTATTATTATTATTATTATACCTATAACAATCACCCCAATCCCGGCGATTCAGTTCTTGAATGGTCTTGGCTGTCTTAACTTCAAGAACGTCAACTGTCTTCCCCTTCCCAGACTTGGAGACCTTCTTTGCAATCAGACAAGGATTAACCTCTCCGATCACTGTTAATTTTTGTCTCTCGCCATCCAAGGTTACATGTTCAACTCCTGCATTCATATACTTATAAATATATCAATTGGAAAAAGAAAAAGAAACATAAAGCAGAAAGTAAAAGTCCTACAGGTAGCAGGTATCAAAGTACAGACAGCACATACCCTTAAGCTTAGCAACAGCCTTCATGATATCTATCTTGTCCTCTGGATTCTTTATGCCCACCTTCATAACTGTTTTCTTCTGCAAATTTATATAATCATGAGTGATTTTTCACCTTCAAGAGATATATAAGATTAATCATTCAGTATAAGAAAGTATACCTTCATATCGGACATGCTTGGAGCCGGACTGCTAGCTTTTCAAATATATAGTTGATTCAGGCACTCTTTTTATTTCTCTTTCAATATCACTAATTAGCAAGCAGGCAGGCATAAATGTTTGCTTGCTGCTGTCTGCAACGATTAGGAGCTTATATTTATAAGTACATCATACTGGGGCTTCGTCAAGTCATGGCCTGGGTGTAACCAACTTCTTGGAAATTCTGTTTAGCAACAAAGATCTGGGGTTTGTTAGAATCTACGTAATAGTCAAACCAATAATCATTTCTCATAAAATTTCTTAATTAGTAATGCAGTACTCGTGATGATGCAAGAAAGATACATATATTATGCGTTGTAATACATTTTCAAAAACGAAACGTACACAACAGGGAAATTCAATTGTATTCAAATGAAAACATCACTATAATCTCCATCTTATTCAAACTTCCAGACAACAGGTATTTTGATTGCTTGAATTATCATTTTTGTAGGTAAGGCTACTTGATGGGTATATACGATGTAGGTGCTAGTTTAGTTGAGAAGAGAAAAGGTCATAACCCGTGTTAAGAACGCTAAACCCCGTGTTCCTGCGCCTAGTTATGTCGACATTAGTCGTCTTCTTCTTCTTCTTTAGTATATTATAATGGCAATTGCCATTGCAGTTCAAGAATTAATATCACCGAGTTTCCGACTATTAAAATAAACAGGTGACACAAATTGCGCAGACCAATTGGGTCCTAGGAGGGGCAATGTCCCCATTAAGAATTTCGAAAGCGGTAGTTGTTGTTGGATGTGTCCTAAGTTAGATTCTACTGGTTGTCTGACCAACAAAGGTGCTAATGAAGCTGCGGATCCTTTGGCCAAGACAACAACCTCCATGTCAAGACTTTGTGGAACATGGAAAGCACCCAACATACAAATGAATACCCGACAAAAGATAGCCCCAGGGGATCTACACTTTCTAGATGAAGGTTGTTTTGGGCATACCTCTTTTTTATTAGACTATTAAATAGTGATAAAATAAGGTTATTAGGTATTAAAAGCATAAAACCTTTATCTTATATTTTGTTAATATTTTATTAATGATAAAACTATCCTTATTTTTTATATTTTTTATTTAATTTATTACTTAGTAATTAATTATTTATTTTTTATTTTTTTTTAAAATTTTTTCTTCTTTGGATCATACATGTCCTTGCAATGACTTTTTTTTTAAAAAAATAATAATTAAAATAATAAAATAAAAGTAACAAAAAAATTATAAAAATTAAAAAAAAATTAAAAAATTAAAAATTTAAAAATTTAAAAATTTAAAAATTTTAAAAATTTAAAAAAGATAAAAGAAGAATAAATAATTAAATAAATAAACTAACCAAGGATATCTAAATAATTTATGTATCCTTGGACACCTCTTATATACCCATACAGATACATATATAATTTTATATGTCTAATAGAAAACGTTATGCCCAAAATAGAATTTTTCTAGATTGAGGCCTATGTAGATAACGATATAAAAGGTTGGAAAATACCCCTCATCAAATTAGTTGTTCAAGTCAATCCAAACAAGATCTACGGGTATTTATAATTTTTTTTACTAAGACCTTGAATGAAAATAAATCTTTGTATTTACTTATTTAATTATTAATTAATTATTAATTTTTGTGACTTTTAAAAGGTAAGATTTTATAAAAAATGGAAAATTAGGCTAAGATTTTGTTACCCATAAAACCAAACCCCTAAACAAAAGATATTTATACCCATGTTCCAAATTTAAAATTATTTATTTGAATCTGAAATGACTAAATTAACCTTGAGTATATAACTTTCCTAACTTATTTTTCTCTCTCACAGTCGCCGACCACTTTATTTTCATTTTCAGTTATAGAAACTGATCGAAAAATTGAATACACATCAAATTCAAACAACTGAAAACCTTTAAAACCAGAATTGATAAAAATCTATTCAAAATAAGACAAAAAAGATGAGAGGGAATTTTTTTTTGGTGAAGACGATGGAATAACGAGTAAATGTGCTCTGATTTTGAATTCTAGGGTTTCAAATTTTTTGATTATGATTCTAGGGTTTCTTGTTCTTGTTTACATCTTAATCTGCCCTGATTTCGAATTCTAGTGTTTAAAATTTGTTGATTATGATTATGAATTCTAGGGTTTCTTGTTCTTGTTGATTCTTACATCTTAATTTGTTAAGAATTTTTATTCTGCTACCGCATGTTGTGTAAAGTATATGGTATCATATTATTTGTTGTTTAATTTTTGAAGTGAAGTATTGTTGGTGAAGGTTATAGTAGTAGTGATTGTGGTTGTCTAACATCTTAATCTTCTCTGGTTTCCTGAGCCATAATTCAGATTGGTTTTTGAAGTTAACTGCAATTTTATAGTAGTATCAAAGAAGTTAACTGGTTCTTGTTCATGTTTTTGACATCTCAAGATCACTTCATATTGTTGATTGATCTGATCAATAGTTACTAGTAATAGAACTTTGAATAATGTTGATTAATGTGACATAAAAAAGTTGGCTGGCGTCCCAAAAAAGCTTGTGTAATTTAGAGGTGCAAATGCATATATATGTCATGTATACTCCGATGTTACACATGTTCGAAATAGCTTGTGTACTTTGAAGGTACACATGCATATGGCATGTGTATATTGAAGTTACACATCCCATTATAACATAATGCATGTTGTGTACTTAGAAGGTACATATCCTTTATTAACTTATTTGATTTGAAATTAAGTGTGTATCTGACAAGTACATAACATACTGATCATGTTGTTTGTTGTATGGTATACGTACAGGGAAATTGAGATCATCATTCAGTGCGATCCAGGATTTAATGAAGGAAATGAAGCCACTAGGAATGTCTAAAAGGTCACATAAGTTTCAAGAAGATGCCCCTTATATATGGAAAATTATTCATGTTGTATTGGAATGCCCATCATGTTGAACACCCTGACTGAACAAAGAAGATCAATACAAAGAAGCATGGAGTTGCAAGGCTCGTAAAATGTTACAATCATGACGGTGACATGCCAATGCATTAAAATTTGGAGAAACAATGATCGTCTATACACCATAAATGTGTGCTACGATATTAGGAATGCAAAGGATTGGAGGTAAAAAATGGTCAGAAGATACTAGCTACAAAAGAAAATACTAGATGATAATGTTTTATACATGAAGTATTTTTTATGATTCTTACTAGTCATTGTCTGCAACTTAAGTGGAAAATAAGAACATCACAAAGGAAATCAAGAAAGTGATGAAAATAAAAAAGCTAACAAAAAATGATGAACAACTAGTTTGCCTGATAGGGTTATATCTATGTTGTGTCTTGTTTTATGGTGATATAAACTGTGGTAAAATCCATGTAAACTATCTTGGTATTTTTGAAACAATTGACACTGTGAACAAGGTGTCGTGGCCAGACCTAATACACGAGCACTTGTTTGATGAAATTTTAAAGCATCGAGATAATGTACCCAATGTGAAGGTTGCGTTCCATATCTTCTGGTAAGTCTATGTAACGACCAAAATATTTCTCTTGGGATTTGATCCCTAGCCCAACCCAGTGTGATTATTGATGTTGATTTGTAGTTGTAGTAAGAATGGGTTTCAAACTCTCGAACTTGTGAAAATTGATTTTAGATTCAATAAACTAATTTTAAACTAAAAATATACACAAAATATGAAAATGATATTCACAAATAATGAGGTTATGGATTTCATCATTAACATATTAAAGTGATTCAATCTAATCAATATTCATGCAATTCTTTACGTTTTAAGTTATTCTAATATGTTGCAAAAGTGGATTTTCAAAGTAACAATTGTAGATCGAAAGTATAGAACATCAACAACCCTAGGCTAAGCATGCTTTATCAAAAGAAATCACAACTGCTTAATAAAAATCCTTAAATCAAATTTTTAATCAAAGCAAATAATCATAAAAGAAATTACAAAAATAAATTAAAATAGAAATATACCACTTTTCTTGGAACAATGGCTTCCTCCATCGCCTCAGCAAAGGGGTTTAGCTCCTCATATTAATTTCTTGCTCAAAATAATGGTTCATGGCTCAAAGTGTTTACAAACGATGAAAAAGAGTGAAAATAATGAAAAAAAATGAGTTTACAACGTTTATAAGCGTTACAAACTCACTGTTACAGAGGGAAAAGTGTTTCACTGAAGATAAACGTTGCAAAGTGAAGATAAATGTTGCAAAGTTAAAAGCTTTAGCAACAGAATCTTCAACTTTATGGCCACGAAAACTTCAACCTTTTAGCAACGATTTCTTCATCTTCTTAATCACGATCATGAGCAGATTTTATGATTTTTTTGATTTCTTTCTTTCTGGACAGAGCCACCACCCCCACCCACCCCCCCCTCAAACTCCCGATAATCCTCTCATATTTATACTCGTACAAACAACAACTCTCGAATCTTCTAATTTTCTCAAATCTGCTGATAATATACTCACATTAATAAGAATCATATCTCGGTGATTAAGAACTTGATGATGTTGTTTCCAGTTTTAAGACGCGAGAATAAAAGGACTTAATGTTATTGCCTTACTCGAGCAAGAATTTTTGAGTTTGCAAATATTCCGAGAATATATTTTCTTTTGCGTGAATAACTTTTCCCTGTTTTGACTAGAGATGAGATATTTTTGGTTATCTTTCGAGTGTCCCACCTGTGTTCGAACCCTTATTAAGACAAGAAGATATCTTGTCTTAAAAACGATAAAAATATCCTATAAATATTCGATTCTCATCTTCGTGAGAATAAACCTTTCCCGCCAGTTTTTTTTACTTCGAAACGAAAAAAGGTGGGTGCCTCTATCCAAGTCATGGGTGCCTTTAGTAATTTTCCGGGTGCCTTTATCAATATTCGTGGGGTTTCCTTTATCACTTTTATGGGTGCCTTTAACACTTTTAATCCAATTTTTTTTTGCAAATGTTTATTTCTCAAAAGTACCTACAAACACATAAAAATAATAATATTAGTGTACAATTGAATTCCAACAAAATAACAATTGAGAACAAATCAAACACATAAATGTGTCTATCAAATACCCCAAGCTTATTATTTTCTAGTCCCCGAGCAAATCAAATCTAGAAAATAAAAATCAATTCTTACTCACTTTCGCAGGCATCACGATTGCACTTAGCGTGTGCAACAAGCCTTTAGACCCATAGGTGTCCCTATCAGACGAGTTTTAGTCTCGTGAGGGTTTACAAGAGGTGTACCCACAAACCTTTTACTCCAAACTCTAGCTACTTGTGAAAGATTGAGGGTAAACACTAAACAAGCTATTTAGTTGGCATACTAAATTCTTCGGCTATGGGAATCATTACCATATATGAGTCCAATTGTTATACACGAGTTTGCACTCAACGTACTAAAATTCATACAAGAATTCAAAATTTTAATTAGATAGTCGTTCAACCACGATACTCAGAATCTATCAAAGTACAATCACATGAAAAGATTTAGAAGATGGATTTAGACAAAATGAAGTTTGCGCGTGTTGACTAAGGTAAATGGTATTTCCCATATCTGTCTGAAGGTCAGTGCCAGGATGAATCCTAATAGATTGAAATACGCTCTCACTGGTCTTAATCCCTATACTAATATCGACTGAGCTAGTATATACAAGGGTCCCAGTGATCGATTTATTGAAACTAAAACAATTATATTTATATTATTAAATATACTGACAACATGATTGGATCAAATTGAATCCAAGTGCATGCTCCTTATCAGCATCTTACATGATAGTTCTCATGGATCCTTCGTTCCACGCTTGCTTAGGCGACGGAGACAGGGAGAACACACACATATTGCTATCAAAGTGTCAATACTCGATTTTTTTATATTTAATAATGGTCTAAATATACAATAATGGGTCTTGATCTCAAACACTCTACTTCATCCTGGCGGTCATAACAATTCGATACTGGTGCCCTACCAAATCACTTAGGTAAACACAAAAATTACAAAAATAAAAACAGAAGGTGATATGGTCAAGATAGACTCCGAGATACGGTGACAACTATCATGTTATTTCTAACACCTGAGCTAGGCATCCTTTTTATGAATAGACCATTTAGATGTCACACCAATTTCTATAGAAAAAAAGAGATAAGTTTCCATCTACCTAGAATGGTTAGTGTCATCCTGAATTGTTCACAAGTTTCTAAATTTTGGAGTTTCATATTTCACTAAAAGTTTCTCCCTTACCCCCAAACTTAAATCTAACATTATCCTCAATGTTCTAAAGATGAATTATTATTAAAAGCATGAACAAGGAGAAACTGTTACCAATCGAAGGAAAGGAGTTAAGGAAAGATATTACTGTGTTGCATGAGCATGGGTTACCTCCCAAGAAGTGATAAGTTTAAAGTCTTCAGCCAGACTAAGAAAGAATTAGTCACCTCATAAAATCATATAGCAATAGTCGGAACAACTGTGGGTCATATGAATAAAATAATGCTATCCAAAATAGAAGGAAACTGCAGCAGGCCCAGAAAGTGAACAAACAGAGTACAACCTTCCTATCTAGTGTCTTGTTTAAGATAACTACATCTAGTTGAGGTCCAGGTTCGGGCTCTATGAAAGGTTCTAGATAAATTACTTTAGGCTGAATTTCCTCATAGGAAGGATCCGAAGGATCAGGTTGTAGAGTCTGGAAAAACTCAACTAATAAATTTAAGGAACATAATAATAACCTGAATAATTGTGGATCCTCAAAGTCAATCAGATTTGACCCACACAGTTGACTACTATGAAAATGGTGGTCGTTCTTAAGCAAATATGCGGATTCTAATTTCCTAAAGTAATTATGCTTAGTCTCAAAACTTAATAACTGACACATTTGAAATTCAAACATTCCCACATATGGAAGAAAATATTTTGATGGGAAAACAAAGTCAATCTTGGTATAATTTCCTAGGTAAACCACATCGACCAGAGGATGGGTTTCTAACAACTGAACTTCTTTCTGGACATCACTAGACTCAGGAAATCTAGTTTGAAGATGATCTTGTAAAATGGTAGAGGTGCAAATGTCAAGCCCCAAGTGAGGGACTTTAAGCAGGGATATTTAAAAATCACAAGAATCATCGGTACCCCCAAACTTAGGGTGGACATTACTCTCAGATGGACTAATGATTCTAGGGTCCTTAAGGTCAGAACTACACTCAGCTTCCTCTATAGAAGGAAATAAGGTAAACTTATAAACTGGTAAAAGTTCAAACTTAGCTTTCCATATATTATAAGTGTCCATCAAAGGTGTAGAATCTAACAAAGTATTCACCTCATTAATAACACTATCATCGTCAACATCAAACCCAAAATGGGCTAGGCATTTCTCTAATGGATCTTCTAACAAAGTGTTTGGCAAAGATTTCTGAACTGAAGTACTAATTATGTTCACTTCTTCTAAATCATAGATCTCACAAGAAGGTTGTCTACTCATACTAAATAGATTCAGTTTAGTAGTCATGATACCAAAAGAAAAATTAATTATTCCATTTCCATAATTGATGTCGACATTATATGTAGCTAAAAAGGGACGACCTAAGATCACTGGTATTTGAGCCCCTGGGACCTGAAAAGGTTGGGTGTCTAGGACAACAAAATCCACTGGGGAAACTATTCTATCAACCTGAATCAAATCATCCTCTATCATATCAAAATTCTCTAAGAGTCTATACATCTTCGTCAGAGACTATTGTATTCGAATCGTTAGACTCTAAATCACTAGTCTCAGAACTAACTCGTTCCTCTAAACTGTTCTCGGCTTCAAAACAAGAAAATTCTACATCGTCTAAAACAGTGGTATCTCTAGTCAAATCCTCTTCCTTTTGAATAGGTGAATAATTATTAAAATTATTTGGATTTGAACCAAAAATAACACTATCATCATGAAGCACAATTAGAGTGACAATTTCTTGATCACTCTGCCTGTATATTTCAAGTTCTTCACCAATACTATCCTCATCATCATAATAATATAAAGATGTTTGAACCTCGTCTAAATAAGTAGTGTTACCAATTCTATCCTCGTCCTCTTGACTAGGTGAATAATTGTCAAGGGTAGCACTATGATGGAAATTAGGATCATTTTGAGCAATATTATGCTTTGCAAGACTTTCATTTACACTTAACGCAAACCTATTTGTATTCTCAGTCAACTGCTTGAGGGATTCTTCTAGAGAAAGATTTGGGCTACTATTTGTTCCCCCCCAACTTAATCCGAACCTTTTTGTATTCTCATTCAAATCCTTGAGGGATTCTTCTAGAAAAACAAATGGATCATAAGGAGTACGAGATCGCAACTGCTCGTGTGATTCTTTTAGAGGAAGAGTTAGACTACTATTTGTTCCTCTCACACTTAATCCGAACCTTCTTGTATCCTCAGTCAACTCCTTGATGGAATTATATAGAGAAACAAATGGATCATAAGGAGTACTAGATCGCAACTTCTCCAACGATTCTTCTAGAGGCATAATAGGTTCATTATAAGTACTAGATTACACATGCTTTAGGGAATCCTTCCAAGACAAAAAACTCGAATTTTGCTTATTTTCATTTTCATAAGATGGGTGTGTATATGAATAGTAATTGGGATCACCCTGGTATGAGCAATAACCTCCAAAAGGTTGGTGGTGGTCCCGACTACTATCCACACCATGTTGATAGTGCAGATAATGTCTATTTTGAATTCAGTCGGATATTCATTGTATTGGTCCTCATAATACCATTTCGACATTTACTAACAAAAACTTCCTAATATATTTACAAAAAATATAAGAAAACAAATCCTAACAGGAAGGGGGTTCTAAACATACACAAACAAGGCCGACTCAACCAAATCAAACCTACTGAATCTAGCAAACAAAAAGCATGATGGCTCCACTTAGATTGTTTCTAGACCAGCTTCTATTCTTCCAAAAGGTAAGTAGTTACAGTTTTAGAAAATATCTTAGAAAGATCCAAATTAGATTAAGTCGAATAGAAACAGGATAAGCTCTAAGGAGCTTTGATAACCCTGCCTATTTGGCAACGTTTTCTTGGATTACAAGGCGACTCGAATCTACTTAAAATAATCTTCATGAACTTTGAGTTAGGCTAACAGAGTAACCAATACAGTCCTTTTGAATGACTTTCCAATAAGCTCGTTACCCTATAGGTCTATTTCTAGTCAAATTTTAGGCTTAGGTTCGCGTTTGGTAATGTGTTCCTAAAGCGCGCAAGAAGGAAACGGTAATGAAATCCGAGTCCTTATGTTATATGGTCAGTCCTTTCCCTTTACTAGAAAAGTAAATCCGTATTCAAGTCCTCAACATATATGCATTACGAAGGAATACAGAAAACCCACTGACAGGGGATTCATGGATGGTTAGAGTCTTACCTCCCGTTCCAGACGGGCGATGAACCGATGAAGTCGACTCAGGCCACCGACTCCTATGTCAGTGTACGAACCCGAGGGGAGAGACAATATCGTAATTGTCGTCCTTCCCTGTGTAATTTATATTTAATTACCCTTCTGTAGGGTTTAAAAATAAAAATAATGTCCAAAAGTCCAAAGTCCAAAAATAAGAAAAAACAAAAAAATACCTAAAATAATTACAAAAATAATAAGAATTTCCTAATACAATTTTCTAAAAAGAAAAATAAAAACCCTAAAATAAAAAAAAATAACTAAAAAAATTTAAAAAAATCTTGTCTTTCCGTTCTTTTCGATTTATCTTTAACTCCAAGTCTTTAATCAATTAATATAATCTTTGGCTCCAATTTTTTTTTATCCAAAACCTGTAATACAAAGAAAAATACCCAAAAATGTAAAATAGAACAAATAAAAAAAATAAAAATCTAACTAAACTAACTAACCTAAAATAAAACTAAAAACAAATCTAAAAACAAGTCCGCGTCGGCGGCGCCAAAAATTGATGTTGATTTGTAGTTGTAGTAAGAATGTGTTTCAAACTCTCGAACTTGTGAAGATTGATTTTAAATTTAATAAACTAGTTTAAACTAAAAATATACAAAAAATATGAAAATGATATTCACAAACATTGAGTTTATGGATTTCACCATTAACCAATTAAAGTGATTCAATCTAACCGATATTCATACAATTCTTTACGTTTAAAGTGATTCTAATATGTTGCAGAAGTGGATTTTCAAAGTAATAATTATAAACCGAAAGTATAGAACATCAAAAACCCTAGGCTAAGCATGCTCTATCAAAAGAAATCACAACTGCTTAATAAAAATCCTTAAATCATTTTTTTAATCAAAACAAATAATCATAAAAGAAGTTGCAAATATCAATTAAAATAGATATATACCACTTTTCTTGGAACAATGACTTCCTCCATGGCCTCAGCAAACGGGTTTAGATCCTCATATTAATCTCTTACTCAAAATAATGGTTCATGGCTCAAAGTGTTTACAAACGTTGAAAAAGAGTGAAAATAATGAAAATAACGAGTTTGTAACGTTTATAAGCGTTACAGACTCACTGTTACAGAGAAAAAGTGTTTCACTGAAGATAAACGTTGCAAAGTGAAGATAAATGTTGTAAAGTTAAAAACTTTAGCAACAAAATATTCAACTTTTTGGCCACTAAAACTTCAATCTTTTCGCAACGATTTCTTCATCTTCTTCATCACGATCATGAGCAGATTACATGATTTTTTTGATTTATTTCTTTCCGGACCGAGCCCGCCCCCCCCCCCCCCCCTCTCAAACTCCCGATAATCCTTTCATATTTATACTCGTACAGACAACAACTCTCGAATCTTCCAATCTTTTCAAATCTGCCGAGTATATATTCACATCAATGAGAATCATATCTCGGTGATTAAGAACTTGATGATGCTGTTTCCAGTTTTAAGACACGAGAATAAAAGGACTTAATGTTATTTCCTTACTCTAGCAAGAATTTCTGAGTTTGTAAATATTTTGAGAATATATTTTTTTTGCGTGAATAACTTTTCCCTGTTTTTGACTAGAAACGAGATATTTTTGGTTATCTTTCGAGTGTCCCACCTGTGTTCGAACCCTTATTAAGACAAGAAGATATCTTGTCTTAAAAACCATAAAAATCTCCCATAAATATTCAATTCTCATCATCACAGATTATGAGTGCGTGAGAATAAATCTTTCCCGCCAATTTTTTTACTTTGAAACAAAAGAAGGTGGTGCCTCTTTCCAAGGCATGGGTGCCTTTAGTTAATGGAGGTATCCTTATCCAAATTAGGGGTGCCTTTGGTAATTTTATGGGTGCCTTTATTAATATTTGTGGGGTGCCTTTATCACTTTTATGGGTGCCTTTAACACTTTTAAGCCATTTTTTTTTGCAAATGTTTATTTCACAAAAGTACCTGCAAATACATAAAAATAATAATATTAGTGTACAAATGAATTCTAACAATATAACAATTGAGAACAAATCAAACACATAAATGTGTCTATCAATTATCTATTAAACTTAATAGGTTATTCCTTAGTAGTATTAGAGTGCTTTCCTAGCATAATCTATGGAAAAATCTATAAATCTTGAGTGCATGGTTGACACGTGTTTAGACCAGACTAACTAAGGGTATTTCTATTTCTATTTCTTTCTTATTACCAACTCTAACTAGAGAAAAATTTCTTCTTTGTCAAAACTTTCTTTTTCTTTCCACTGAAATTTGATTCCCCTCGTTCAACTGATTATCATTACTATCTCAAGCAAAGGGAACTTTTGCTTTTTGAACACATCTCATCTTTGGTTCTGATTGAATAGTTGGATTGTGAAAAGGTAGTTTTTTTTTTTTTTTTTTTTTTTTTTTTTGTATTTTAATTTTAAAAAAATTTTTTTTTTTTTTTTTTTTTTTTTTTGAGATATGGATTTCAATTGCATCAAACTTTTAATTATTTGATTGATTCGCGTTATTTTGTGGTAATTCTAGCATGTTTTAATAGTTCAATTTTGATCACGAACTCATGTATTTGAATGAAGAATTATCAATTTTGTGTGTTCCCTGTTTGGTCTCAATTATTAGTTGATAGAATCTCTTTTCCTACATTTTGTTTTTTTACCCAGTGCTCGTTGCTTATACTTCATATTTCATGCCACATTAATATTTTTATGCTGTAATCCCTACTGTGTATTCCCTCACCCCTTTGTTTTGTTTCTCCCCCACAATGTACGAAGCGAAGTTGCTGATAGATGCATTATTTGCATTAGTTTGATACTTTAATTCATTGCTTTCTTTTTATTTTTCATATCATTTGATTTTTTTTTCTTTTGAGTTTCTTAGGAGTTTTAAATTGTACTCAGCCAAAGAAGAAGAAAGGAGTTAATTATGACAATAAATGAACAAGGAAGTCAAATGCTACAACGGGAGCTAGAGAAGGGACCAAATGTAAATTATTCAAATACAATATTTCTCCACTCTATCTTGAAGAAAATTGAAAGTTGAAGCCAACGCAAAAATAATGTGTCCATTCCGACATCGGATGAAGAAGTTATGGGGGAAACAAGCTTTGAAGAATTGAGTCTACAGAGAGTAGTTCGGCTACTAACTGCTTAGCATGAATCAGCCGAATAATCAAGTTTTTGAAGTATCCAGGATGATGTTCGGCCACAAAATGATCCAATGATAGTATTCGAACCCCAATATGAGTTTTGAAAAAAGTGTCCAGAAGAAGGTTCGGCCAATAAGTCAAACAAGGATAGTAGTCGAACTTCGGAGTGTGTTTTCGATGAAAATTAAAAAGTGTACAGAGAGAAGTTAGGCCACTAATCCAAATCCGATTAGTGGACAAACATGACACTCGTCTGGAGCAAATAAAGGTTGCCAGGTTTGGCTTGAAAGGTCCACACAATAGTAGCGAACCTGACACTGTTCTGGGACGTTTTTGATACGTTTTTGACTCTATTTTGGGGAGAACATGAGCCTGAAAGGATTATAATATCTAGATTAAGCACTATATAATAATACTTCCTAAACTCTTAGAGGAAAAAATGATACTTTACAACACAAGGAGAACAAGGATCTAAGGCTTGGAGTTACGATTGATCATCACGATTTCTAGGGTTTGCTTTACTTGCTTTCTTATATATTTTCCATGGATTTTAAGAAATCCATGATGAGCTTAACCTTTCTTATTGGTTAAGGATGTAACCTAAAGTCATGAACATGTTATTCAATTAATGCATCAGTTCCGTCATTCACTCTCTTGTATATCGTTCAAGTTTTACTAGGTATAACAATTATTTGATCGTGTTCATATAATATGATTAGTTATTTTGCATGTTTGAGTCGCGAATTCAATATCTTAATAAATTCTCTATAGATAATTAGGAGTCTTAGATAATTTTATCAAGAACCCCAATACCTAGTAGTTATTTGTCATCACTAGCGGTGCAAATCGTGAAGGAAGTCACAAGTTAAACTTGACCTAGGTTGAATATGCCACAATTGTGTTTGTATTGCCTATGAGTAACCCGTCTCACAGAATCTAAAGGTTTCTTCAAATTGAATATCTTAGCGATAAAACATTAGGTTATTTGGTAGAAAAGAATTCATATATTAGTGATTGTAATATTTGTTGAGTAGTGGAGATGTAACGAAGTGTTGACACCGACTGGGGATACTTTAGGGTTTATGGTAACATGAGAGAGTGAATGATGATATTGATGTTTGATTCCATGGCATGTGTAATGATGGATGGTGAATTTCTTAACCAGTCTTCTCTTATAATATTTTCTTAAACACTTTCAGTTTAAATCTTAGTTTAAATTACTTTGAACAACAAAACCCCCATGTTTATATAAGTAATCAAAATAACTTGAAAACCCATATCTCCCTGAGGAACGAACTTGCTCTTGCTACTATATTCTAATCCATATTTGTGAAGTAGAGAACTTAAAAATAATTTTTCTTGGCTGACAACCGACCAGTTGCACAAGTAAGCCTGGAAGAGCTTATGACAAGCTTGGAAGCTTCAAAAGTTAGTGTTTTGTTAAGTTTCTGATGTGTATATTTAAGAATTGGAGACATGTAGTATCAAGAAGAATTGTTTGTTCTCAACCTAAAGCCCCAAGAACTATTCATACAAGGCATATGATAGACACATTTTGTGTCTGATTTGATCTT
The DNA here is from genome assembly GCA_023531435.1 of Papaver californicum. Classification (NCBI taxonomy): domain Eukaryota; kingdom Viridiplantae; phylum Streptophyta; class Magnoliopsida; order Ranunculales; family Papaveraceae; genus Papaver; species Papaver californicum. Next base: position 2,133,404 of record JAJJMC010020031.1, on the reverse strand, counting down.
ATATTTATATTGTTAATTCTCAATTTTTGTACTAATAACGGTTATTTATAGGTACTTTTAGAGAAATGGCAATTACAGAGAAGTTGGGTTAAAAGTGTTAAAGGCACCCAAAAATTGATAAAGATACCCAGGTCTTGTATAAGGGCACCTTTTCTTTTCAAATTCAAGTATCAATTCTGGCTGCAAAATTTGACTCTCAAACTGTGGAGATTTTTTAGGAGTATTTGGAAAGTTTTTAAGGGAATTAAGACAACAATATTCTCTTACATTTTTGATAGCAATTTGTGTACAAGAAGACCCACAAAATCAAAATAGAATATTGAGATATTCACGTATACGTGTTTTGTTTTGAGAAACAAAATATTCTCTGATTTGATTTGATTAACTGTTCAAGATAAATAGGGAAACAACCGAATCGCGTCCTGTGTAAGATAGGAAAGAAAATCAGATCTAATCTTGGAAAAGAAGCGAGCACAGAACCGAGAGATACAAAATATGATAATTGTCGAGAATAAAAAGGAAAAAAATATTGTGATGATTAAAGAGAAGATTTGGAGAAGATATGGTCGATGTAGTATAAATAAAGGAGGATGAAATCGAGTGAGGGTGCTACAGAGTCACGGGAGAGCTGAGAGAAGAGAATACAAAAAAAATCAGAGTTGATTTTGCAACTAAGACCGAAGAGAGGAAGAAAAAGAAGAAATCACAAATCAAATATGTCGTTGACAGTGTTACCTTTTCCTTTAAATTCCATTCCTTCAGCAACACTTTTTGCTACGGTTTCATTAACAGTCCTTGTTTACAAAGCCATCAAACATCCTTTCTGTATTGTTGTTAAGATCAGTTCTTCTTTTACCGCTTCTGGAATTAGTCGTTAAATCGACAAAGAAAATAGAAAAACACTTTTTGTAAGCATTTCTAAACTATGAATACTATGGTTTGTTTTCTATTTTCTTTTGTCGCAAATACCATGAGTAGCTAAATCTCTTTTCTAGGATTAGGGATGAAACCCATTTATATATGCTAGATAATTTAATCTTTTTTATAATAATCTTCATGTTTGTCCTATTATTTTCGTGTGTAATGATACTAATTGAACTTTACAAGACCTCATGCTTGGTTCATTGTTTATTTTTCTATTTTGAGACAACATTTAAGTAGAGAAAATTATTAGTATTTTGAAAATAAAAATTGATTTTAAAAAGTTATATTTTCCGAGACGTAGAAACTGGCCTTAATCGTCTTGTGTAATATTTTGAAGATTATTATTGGAAGAGATTGCAATAATCTAGTGTACATAATTGTGGTGGATTCTTAAGTCCTAGATCCTCTTTTTTTAATTTCTAAATGTCATTTTTAGCAATTTCTGTAATTTTAAAGTTTTACAAGAATCACAAACTCATTCAAATCATGTTTAGCACTTTAATTAATCAAGAATTAGATTTTGCAATTTAAAAAAATCCCTGTCGAATGAACCGTATTTGTATACTGTCTAATCGACACCGTGTACTTGTGGCATAAATTAAAATCCCAACAAGTTTTTGGCCCCGCTGCTGGGGATTGATAAATTGTGATTTTTAATTTTTCTTTAGTTTTGTGCTAATTAGTTTAGGATTTTTATTTTATTTTTATTTTCTTTTTTTGATTTTATTTGGGTATTTTCTTGTCTTGATGCTCAGGTGATCTTTTACAATTACTGTGGAAATTTCCTACAAAAAAAAAGGTTAATATAATCCCAATTTTATTTTAGATTTTGTATTATTATTTTTTTTAGAAACAATTTATTTTAGGCAATTTTACTTTATTTTTAGATTTTATCTCTTTAGTTGTTTGTTTTATTTATTTATTTTTGTATATAAAAAAAAACACGCTTGCGAACACCATTTTTTCTCGTCAGATCACCAGTTTTTACGAAAACCCGTGGAAAAATAAGTTGAACCCGTGTCGTTGGCCTTATGGGAGTTACCAGCTGAAATTCCACAAGCCTTAGTCTTATAACTTTGACCAGTCTTTGACTGTAGGTATATTCTGTTAAGGTAAACCAAGCTTACCTAAAATAGTGAACTCATCATTTTTGCATGTGAACAGTTCTTGGTAAACACTAGTATTTTTGCTTGTGTATGCCTCGTTGGATACGTGTAGGAAATAGACTTGAAGAAAACAATCTTTATTATTTGACTCTGACACCTAGCAAGTCTGTTGGAAATTCATCTTTATTTTTTGAAATGGGTGGTAATAATAATGATGAAAACCTAGTAACCAAAACCCTAAGAGACCTTATGGACCCTTCTAGAGTAGTACGTGAATCAGGGATATTTTTACCCGCTTCCATGGGAAATTTGATATCAAACCTGGAACAATTAATATGCTTCGTACATTTAGGGGGTTAAACAATGAAAATACCTAGACTCATATTAGAGACTTTGAAATGATCTGTAGTACCATGAATTATCCAAATGTCTCGGTAGATATACTTAGGTTGCGTTTGTTTCCTTTTTTCTTTGATGAGAAGGCCAAAGAATGGTATCACTTTGTTCCCTCTAAAACAATCACCACTTGGGATGAACTTGTAGAGAATTTCATTAAGAAATTCTACCCACATCATAGGACTGCTGCTTTTCGTCAGTCTATTCAAACCTTTAAGCAAAAATTAGGTGAAAACCTACACGAATATGTAGAAAGGTTTAATGAGTTGTTATACCAATATCCGCATCATGGTTTTGAAAAAGACCATATGGCCCAAATATTGTATGAGGGCCTAGATAGTGAAACCCATATGCAGGTAGAAACAATGAGTGGTGGAGAGTTCACTCATAAAGAGCCTGATAAATGTTTTGACTCGTTTATTGAGTTAGATGAGAAAACTAGGCAATAAGCTTCACTGAGAGAACCATAAGTAACTAGGAACCTTATCCATAGGGTCAATCGAGTTGATAATATCTCGGATATTGTTAGCGTCTAGAGGCCTTAGAGATTAGGAGCCAAGAAGTGTCAAGTCAGGCTATGGGGTACAACAATGAGCCTCAATTTTACCCAAATGAAACTACCCGTGACCAGGTCAGTATCTTGCATGGAGGTATAAATTCTAAATATTAGGGTCGACCCAAGTTTGACCTATATTCTAATACCTACAACCATGGATGGAGACATAACCCCAATTTCTCATGGTCTAAGGTACCCATCAGGGTGGCCCATCTAGCAATACACCACCATGTTTTCCGAGGAACCTAAATCAATCCCAAGAACCAAGCCCAGCTGATACTAAGTTGATGACATTAGAAGAATCTCCAAAACTCTTAGCCAATCAAGTTGTCCAGAGCAGCCAAAGGTTCGATGACTTCGTCTTGATGAGTCAACGTAACCAACAAAATAATGCTCGAGCTATTAGCAATTTAGAGACTCAGATAAGTCAATTGTCAAACAAGCTAAATGATAAGGAAATGGGAAATTTCCTAGCCAACCGACTCTGAATCCGAAAGGAGTCCACCAGATAAATGGGTCAGGTAGTTCTACTGAGTACGTTCAAGCAGTCATTAACCTCAGGAGTGGAAAAATAGTTGAAAACACGGTAGAGAAACCTAAGGTTAGTAATCAAACTGAAAAAGAGTCTGAGGTCGACGAAACTTCTAGGAACACTAATGGGCCTGAGAAAGATGTGGGCCCAAATAAGGAAATTATCCCCGAAAGAGTGTTTACTCCACCTGCACCATTTCCCCAAAGGCTTGCCAAGAAAAATCCTGGCATTTATGCTGAAACCCTAGACATCTTTAAGCAGGTTAAGATCAACCTTCCCCTATTAGATGCAATTAAAAAAATGTCAATCTATGCCAAGTTACTAAAATATATGTATACGGTCGAACGTGACATGAGCGTGCATAAAAAGGCATTCTTGACCCAATAAGTTAGTTCCATACTCTTACAACAATACCCAGTCAAATTCAAAGATCCTGGTTTTCCCATTATTACCTGTACTATAGGCAATCAATGGATAGAAAATGAACTTTTAGATCTTGGGGCTAGTGTGAATATTTTTCCGTTCTCGGTATACGAACAACTTGGACTAGGTGAGATAAAACCAACTAGGATCATACTTCAGTTAGCAGATATGTCAATCGTGAATCCACGTAGAATTATTGAAGAAGTTTTGGTTCAGGTAGAAAACTTTATATATCCAATTGACTTTTTGATTCTAAACACTCAACCTATCTCAGACCAAGAAATCCACATTCCAATCATCTTAGGTCGACTATTCTTAGCAACTTCTAATGCTATAATCAATTGTCAAAATGGTTAAATAAAATTTTCTTTTGGCAATCAGAAAGTCTCGGTAAATGTTTTCAAATCTTTCCAAGCCCCTTCGTACCATGACCACTATGAGTCTGTATGCATGGTTGATTCTCTAGTTGAGAATACTTTTCAAGCCAATAGTGTTAGTGATCCTTTAGAAGCTTGCTTAGCCCATTTTGGAGCCTAATACGATGAGGATGATCATTTTGAAAAAGCTAATGCGTTGTTAGATTCTGCGCCAGTAATGGATTATGGAAAATAGTAACGTAAAACTGAACCTCTTCCACCTACCACAAATAAAACCATCTCATTATCAGTTAAATCCCACACCCTTGAGTTAAAGCCGTTACCAGATACTTTGAAATATGTGTTCCTAGGTAACTAGAATACTCTTCCTTCCATAATTTCCTATGACTTCGAGCCTGATAAGGAAAGTAATCTAGTTAGTGTTCTCCGAGAGCACAAGACTGCCCTTAGGTGGACTATAACAGATTTGAAAGGAATTAATCCTGCTAATTGTATGCATCGAATCTACCTAGAAGAAGGTTCCAAAACTTCAAGAGAAATGAAAACACAACATGAAAGATGTTTGATGTAATTTTTAAATAGTGGTAAAAGGTTCGATACTCAGACTTGTAAAGATTCGATTTTTAAACCTAATTTTTAATAACTATAAATAAATAAGATTAAAATAAAATTGATTTCAAATTATAGGAAGGACTGAGACTAAGGATTCCACCATTAGCCAATTTTTCAAGTTATAAAAATCTTGCAACTCGTATATTCGGTTTATCCAAAATATTGTCAAAGTTAGGTTTTCAAAATAATAGTTGTAAATCGAAAGCATGAGACATCAAAAGCTCTAAGCTCATCATGAATCATCAAAAGAAAACACAACTAGTTGATAAAAACCATTTTTTTTCCAATTTTAATTCAAAGCAAATAATAGTAAATAATTGCAAAAAATAAATAAGATAAGAATTACCACTTTATTATTGGAAAAATCGCTTCCTCTGTCGCCCCAGTGATGGTGATTAGCTCATCATGTTCGAAACACTCTCAAAATAATTGTTTATAGCTCAAAAGTGTTTACAATGATGAAATAAAAGTAACACAGAAAAATTGATACGCTTATAAGCGTTACAGACTGTGTGGCTGAAGAGAAAATAAGACAGAAGCAATAAAGAACGGACTCTGACAGCTTCAAAAATTTGAAGGAATAAGCAATGGAAAAAATGACAGTTCTCTGGAGCCTTATGTTCTTCGTGTCTTCTTCACCAGCATATTTTTTTCTTTTCTTCCTGAAAATTTCGGTGGTCTCTGGATAATTTGTTTCTTGATATTCGTTGCTATTTATAGGATTAGTGAACCCTAATAACTCTTCTTAACCGATTAAAACACAAATGACAATCCAAATCCATTTCCAAATACTTATTAATCCGAATCCGAGAGGATTTCTTTTTTGGGCTCCCAACTTGATTTTTCACCCATTTTTCCGCCGTGAAACTCTTGTTCTGACGTGTGTTGAAATTATTTTTGTTTCTTCTTTACTTGGGTAACTCATGATAGACTTCAAATCCCTTAAAAATTGTTCCAAACCAACACAGAACAATTTCCTTCACGTGTAATAACTTTCCCTCCAATTTTGGTTTTTAAACCATGAAGAAGGGTGCTCCTAATCCAGCTGGTGGGTGCCTTTATTAATTCTTCCGGGTGCCTTTAGTAATTTTTCTGGGTACCTTTAAAAACTTTTTGAGACGATTTTTCCATAAATATTTATTTCTCGAAAATACCTACAAAGAAATAAAAACCCATAAATAGTACAAAATTGAAAACTATCAAAATAGATAATCGAGCACAATTTAGACACAAAAATGTGTCTATCAATGTTGTCCGCACATAGGTGCTCAAGTTGTTTGATGCGGGTATCATATACCCCAGCTATGATAGTAAGTGGGTCAGCCATGTCCAGGTTGTCCCAAAGAAGTCTGGGATTACAGTAGTTGAGAATGAAAACGATGAATTGATCCCCACCCGAGTTACTACTGGGTGGAGAGTTTGTATAGAATACCGTAAGCTGAACTCAGTCACTAGGAAATACCATTTTCCTTTACCATTCATTGACCAGATGCTAGAAAGATTAGGCGGTCATAGCCATTACTGTTTTTGAGATGGATTCTCTAGGTATAACCAAATCCCCATATCTCCAGAAGATCAGGAGAAAACAACCTTATGTCCATTTAGTATTTTTGCTTACAGGCGTATGCCTTTTGGGATATGCAATGCACCAGCAATATTCCAACGTTGCATGCTAAGTATCTTCTCGGACATGGTGGAATGGTTTCTCGAGGTCTTTATGGATGATTTTTCAGTTTTTGGTTCATATTTCGATGAATTTTTGCACCACCTTACACTAGTTCTAGAACGTTGTAAAGAAAAGAACTTAGTTCTAAACTGGGAAAAATGTCATTTTATGGTTAAATCTGGAATAATGTTGGGACATGTGGTGTCAGCTAAGGGAATAAAAGTTGATAGAACCAAGGTTTGCCTAATTTCAAAATTAAAACCTCCTAAGAATGTAACAGGTGTTATATCTTTCCTTGGTCATGCTGGATTTTATCGTCGTTTCATCGAAGACTTTAACAAGATTGCTTTACCTCTATGGAACCTACTTTCTAAAGATACTTCCTTTGTCTTTAATGAAGCTTGTGTTGAAGCTTTTGAGAAGCTCAAATCTTCGTTAATTTCTGCCTCTATCATCCGACCACCTGATTGGAACATCCCAATTCAACTCATGTGTGATGCGTCCGATTATGTGGTCGGTGCTGTCCTTGGCCAACAACCTGATAAAGCACCTTCTGTAATTTATTATGCCAGTAAAACCCTAATCAAAGCCCAAGTGAACTACACAACCACTAAGAAGGAATTTTTAGCTATCGTTTTTGCTCTTGAAAAGTTTAGATCATATCTTCTTGGATCGAAAGTCATAGTTTATTATGACCATGCCACGCTCAAGTATTTTCTTTCTAAGAAGGACTGAAGCCTCAGCTAATTATATGGGTTTTCCTGTTACAAGAATTTACTCTAGAAATTCATGATAAAAAGGGTTCTGAAAATATAGTAGTCGACCATTTATCTCGTATTCTTGCTGAGTCTAGAGATGATGAGATTGTTTTCTATCTCTCAGTTACCCTGGTTTGCTGACATTGTTAATTATTTGGTAACTGGTAAAATGCCTGAGCATTGGTCTAAACAAGATAGAGCTAAGTTCTTGTCTGAGGTCAAACATTTTTTTTGGGATGATCCATAATTATTTAAATATTGTCCAGATCATTTCTTCCGTTGTTGTATTCCCGACATCGAAATTTCTAGTGTGCTCACTTTCTGTCAATCTGGAGTTTGTGGGGGTCATTTTAGTTCCAAGAAAACCGCTGTTAAGGTCTTGCAATCTGGTTTCTATTTGACGTATTTATTTAAAGATTCCCACAAACTTTATCAAAGTTGTGAAAGATGTCAAAAATTAGGAAGATTAACCCGTCGTAATATGATGCCACTGAATCCTATAGTGATAGTAGAAATATTTGATATATGGGGTATAAATTTTATGGGTCCCTTTGTTAATTCTTTTGACAACTTTTATATTCTGATAGTTGTTGACTATGTGTCCAAGTGGGTTGAAGCTATAGCTACCAAGATAAAAGATCGCCACGTTGTGATTAAGTTTGTTAGAGAGAACATTTTCTCTCTTTTTGGTATGGCTCGAGCAATTATTAGTGTTGTAGGTTCCCATTTTTGAAATCGATCTTTTGAGGCCCTCTCCAAGAAATACTCCATTACCCATAAGGTTTTTACACCTTACCACCCACAGACTTCTGACCAAGTAGAAGTGTCTAATCGGAAAATTAAACAAATCTTGGAAAATACCATAAAACAATCCCAAAAATATAGGTCTTTACGTTTATTGGATGCTTTGTGGGCTTACCAAACTTATTTTAGGACTTCTCTAGGGTTGTCTCCGTACAGACTTATCTTTGGTAAAGCCTTCCATTTGGCAGTAGAGTTAGAAAACCGTGCTTATTGGGCCATCAAACAGCTGAATTTTGACATGTCCACTGCTGGAGCCAACCGTAGACTACAACTTAATGATTTAAAATAATTCGCAATAATTCTTACCAAAGTGCGAAAATTTACAAGGAGAAAACAAAGGTTTTTCACGACAAATCGATTCTTCGAAAGTCGTTTACCCCAGGCCAAAAAGTTCTCTTGTATAATTCTCGACTTCATCTCTTTCCTAGTAATCTTATATCTCGTCGGAATGGCCCATTCTATGTCAAGTCCATGTCTCCGTACAGTGCTATTTAGATTATAAATCGTGATACTAAAGAAACTTTCAAATTCAATGGTCAACGATTGAAACCATTTATCGAATTGACCAACCCTGAAGTGGAAAATATAAATTTAGAGGATCCTGCTTATCATGACTAATTTTTGCAGTTACATATTGTCTGGCTGAAGACATTAAACTTATCACTTTGTGGTAGGCAACCCATATGCTTTTGGTACACGGTGCTGGTAACATCTTTCTCTATCTCTTTTACTTTGCTCGGTATTACTCCTTGTTCATGCATTCATATAATTATCTTTAGACAATTTAAGTTTGGGGGTAAGGGAGATTTTTTTTTTTAAAAAATTTTAGTTGTACAAAAAACTCTAAAATTTAGAAACTTGTGAACAATTCAGGATGACACTAACCATCCTAAGTAGATGGAAACAAATTTCTTGGCTGTAGAAGTTCAGGGACCCAACTAAATGGTCTATTCATAAAAGGACAAATCTCAGGTGTTAGAAGTAACATGATAGTCATCCCCATATCTCGGAGTCATCACTATATTACATTTTTTTTTTGCAACTTTTTGTGTTTCTCTAAGTGATTTGGTGGGGCACTAGTATCGTCTTGTTGTTGCCAGAATGAAGTAGAATGATTGAGATCAAGCCCCAATATTTTAATTGAACTTGACCCAAAAAAAAATGACACTTGGATAGCAATATGTGTGTGTTCTCCCCGTTTCCGTCGCCTAAGCAAACATGGAATGCAGGATCCATGGGAACTATCATGTAATCTGGTGACAAGGAGCATGCACTTAGATTCAAAAGATCTTATCATCTTGTCAGAAAAATAAAATTTAAAAAAGAAAGAAAAAAATAAAAATAAAAATTGTATATATTCAAAAAATTGACCGTTTGGGCCCTTGTATATACCAGCTGAGTTGGTACTAGAATTAGGATTCAGACCAGTGGGTGTGTATCTTAATTTATTAGGTTTCATCTTGGCACTGACGATCATAGAGATATTCTGGGAAACACCGTTCACCTTAGTCAACATGCGCAAACTTCTATCTCCATATCCATCTTCTTAATCTACTCATGTGATTGTGGTTTGTTAAATTCCGAGTATCGTGGTCCATTGTACGACTCTCTGAGTAGTGCTTTGTTTTCTTATATATGAATTTTAGTACGCTTGAGTGTAAACTCGTGTACAACAATTGGATTCAAAACAGAGTAATTCCTCCCATAGCCAAAGAATTTTATAGCCAACTAAATAGCATGATTAGTGTCTACCCTCAATCGTTCACAAGTAGCTAGAGTTTGGAGTAAAGGTTTTGTGGGTATATCTTTGTAAGCCCTCACGAGACAAAACGCGTCCACTAGGGCCACCTAGGGGTTCAAAGGATTGTTGCACACGCTAAGTGCAATCGCGATGCCTGCAACAGTGAGTTTGGATTTTTTTTTATTTTTCTACATTAGATTTGCTCGAGGGCTAGCAAAATATAAATTTGGGGGAATTTGATAGACACATTTTGTGTCTGATTTGATCTCATATTTATATTGTTAATTCTCAATTTTTTGTACTAATAATAGTTATCTATAGGTATTTTTGGAGAAATGAAAATTACAGAGAAGTTGGGTTAAAAGTGTGAAAGGCACCAAAAAATTGAGAAAGATGCCCAAAATTGATAAAGGCACCCATTCCTTGGATAAGGGCATCTCTTTTCTCAAATTCAAACATCATTTCTGGTGGTAAAATTGGAATCTCGTACTGTGGAGATTTTAAAGGAATTTTTGGAAAGTTTTTAAGAGGATTAAGAAAACAATATTCTCTTGCCTTTTTGTTAGCAATCTGTGCACAAGAAGACCCACAAAATAAAAACAAAAACTTGAGATATTCACGTCAACCTGTTTTGTTTCGAGAAACAAAATATTCTCGGATTTGGTTTGATTAACTATTCAAGATAAATAAGGAGACAAGCGAATCGTGTCATGTGTAAGAGAAGAAAGAAAATCAGAGCCAAGCTTGGAAAAGAAGCGAGCACATAACCGAGAGATAAAAAATATGATAATTATCGATAATAAAAAGGATAAAAAATATTATGATGATTAAAGAGAACATTTGGAGAAGATATGGTCGATGTACTATAAATAGAGGAGGATGGAATCGAGTATGTGTATGTGGGTGTGGGTGGGGGGTGGGGGGTGGGGAGGGGGGGGGGGGGGGGGGGTTATAGAGTCACGGGAGAGCTGAGAGAAGAGAAGAGAAAAAAAAATCAGAGTTGATTTTGCAACTAAGACCGAAGAAAGGAAGAAAAAAAACAAATCACAAATGAAAACTGTCGTTGACAATGTTACATTTTCCTTCAAATCAATTCCTTCAACAAAACCTTTTGCTACGGTTTCAGCAACAGTCCTTATTTACAACGTCATCAAATAGCCTTTCGGTGTTGCTGTTAAGATCAGTTCTTCTTTTAGCGCTCCTGGAATTAGTCGTTAAAGCATTTCTAAACTATGAATACAATGGTTTATTTTCTATTTTTTTTGTCGCAAACACCGTGAGTAGCTAAATCTCTTTTCTAGGATTAGAGATGAAATCCATTTATGTATGCTAGATAATTTATTTTTTTTCTCATAATAATCTTCATATTTGTCCTATTATTTTCGTGTGTAATGATAATAATTGACCTTTACATGTCCTCATGCTTGATTCATTGTTTATTTTTCTATTTTGAGACCAACATTTAAGTAGAGAAAATTATTAGTATTTTGTAAATAAAATTTGGTTTAAAAAAGTTATATTTTCCATGACGTAGAAACTGGCCTAAATCGTCTTGTGTAATATTTTGAAAATTATTATTGGGAGAGATGTCAATAATCTAGTATACATAATTGTGGTGAATTCTTGAGTCCTAGATCCTCATTTATTAAGTTCTAAAAACCATTTTTAGCAATTTCTGCAATTTTAAAGTTTTACAATAGTAAAAAACTCATTCAAATCGTGTTTAGCACTTTAATTAATCAAGAATTAGGTTTTGCAATTTAAAAAATCCCTGTGGAACGAACCGTATTTGTATACTGTCTAATTGACAGTTGTGCACTTGCGATATAAATTAAAATCCCAACAACATAACTAGTCTAAGAATATTCCTAATTCGATTAGTAACGAGGTTCAATGAGAATTTCTATTAACCTAACAATGGACTATACATGGCATAAAACATGAGAAATTAAATAGAAAAAACATCATTATAGAGAAACTCAAACCATTCACATTAAGCTTAAAATTGGTGAAAACCCTTGTTTTAGAACACAAGCTAATTAACCTACAAATTCATCCTTTCACCCTAACAAGGATTTTAACTACTCATGGATTTCTCAAAATCCATGGAAAATATAGAAAAAAAGTATTAAAACAAACCCTAGAGATTGTGATGATCAATCGTAACTCCAATCCTTAGCTCATTGTTCTCCTTGTTGTTGCAAAGTCTCTCTGTCTCTCTTTCTCTCTCTTGTGTTCTAGATGATATCCTCCCTCTATATATGATCTAGGAAGTCTTCTTATATAGGAAACCAAGTATAGGAGTGCCCGTACTCAAATCCCGTCCATACTAGGTTTTGGAAACTCATTGAAACTTAAAAATAACATAAAAACCCGTCAAAAATACCTAGGTCACGTAACTTTATCGACCACCAGAGTGGTCGAGATTTATGTATTTCTTCGCTCACATATCCCATCGAGAAAATTCAAAGTTTCTGAGTTTTCTTTTCCCATACACTTGACCCTTTGAGAATTCTGACTTTTCTCGAAAACCTAACCTTCCGAGAAAATTCAAAGTTTTTGAATTTTATTTTCTCATACACCTGACCATCTGAGACACATAAGTTTACCCGGTCACCATCATGATCGAGAATATTCTGAACTTCTTTTTCTTTCTTTTGTCGCAACTCCTTCGCACGTAGTGGTCTTGGATCCTTGGGCACTCATAGCACTTCACTCCATTGATACTTTTAGATCTCTTTCTATCGGTTTTGGATGGTTCACCTCCTCATCTGAACTACATTTAGCACCACTCTCACAACGAATAGAAACATCTTTGCGACTCACACCATAATAACTTCCAATTTATTTGTTTATCCTCCCGGTGATCGAATTCACTTGTGTTTCCTACAAATAGCTTAAAATAACATATTAGCCAATATAGAGTCCTAGCTAATATAAATATGGGTATACAAATATCGCACTTACGTGCTTATCATATTTCCTGGATGTTTTAGATATTTTCCCCATGGTTTTTCCATGTGAAGATATTTCCTTTAAATCACAGATCAAAAAGTGGTACTCTGTCTAATAATCTTGTGAAAGGCTCATCTTCCAAATTATTGAAAGGCATCCTCCCTAGTTTTTCAGATTGATCAAAGACTTGGTTAAAATCCCCTATTACAATTCAAGCCAAATCTTGTTGCATGAATTTAATGGATATTTTTTCCAAAAATTTCCAAGATTTTATTTTATTTGGCTTGTAGGGGTTCCCATAAAAAGCTCTTAAAAGCCATTGTATTTCATGAAAATTTGTTTTAACTATGACATTTATCATGTTTAAGTACCAATGAATTATTTCAAAATGAAACTCATTCACCCATGCTAAAGCTAAGCCACCTGCCTGCCTATTGGGTCTATTAGATGGACATTTGGAAAATCTACCAGTAATTTTTTTATTAATGGGTTTTGAGATTTAGTTTTTGATAAAAACATAATGTCTAGTTTTTCTGTTTTGCAAATTTGATTTAGGTGTTGTCTTGTTTTTTATTTCCACAATCCTGTGTATTCCATGCTATGAGTTTCATGTCTGAGTATAAAGATTTTTAAACACTTTTGTTTAAATAAAATAAAGAAGCAATAAAATTTGAAATAAGCAAAGGCAGAGGAAATATGAGAAACTGTATCTGATCCCCTCTATGTATTTCTTTGGCCGCCTCCATCACAATGTTTATCTTCTCAAATTTACCAAACTTGAGCCCATATTTTCCACGAAAGAACTATATTGGTCAAAGTTTTTGGTAAACTTAATATTAGGTGAGAATAGAGCATATGGGGTTGACGGTGGTGTTTGGAAAGATTCAGGAGATCCAATAAGAGATTTCGAATTATAAGAGTCTTCTGAAGAAGTGAAAGAGATCATAAATGCTTATTTCTAAGATTCTTCAATCTCACAAGTTGGTGTGTAAGATACTTCCATAGGTGGGCTAAAGATTTACTGTCTTCTCTGTGGATATGATACTTCAATGAATGGAGTAGATACTTCCAACATTCTATTTTATCTAGTATGGAAATCCCAATTTGTGATTTCTTTATACTGTTGTAGTCTGGTAATGGATAAAAGGGAGGGGTTTCTGGAGAGATTTTTGAATAATTTATTTTACCCAATGAAAACTGAATGGTCGACTAGATCAGAATCCCGCCCATTCAGATACAAAAATACCCCTGAGTTTCCTTCCCCGGTATTTTTTAAATCCAAACTCAATTGTTGGTCAGGGATATATAGTAAGTCCAGGAATTCATCTTCGTCTGCTAGTTTATTGGCCTCTATAAAATAAATTAGGAGATTGGTTAAAAGTGGGAGATGGCATGGATGTATCATAGAAATATGCAGTATCTATTTGGTCATTTATTAAGACCCTAGACTCGGTTCCAGATTTGTATCATAAATGCTTTCCAGTAGTAGATTTAGTCTAATAGCACAATTTTCTATTACATGTGACGGTTACAAAATTTGCACACCTGTAGGGGTAAGGGCATGTAAAGAAAATGGATAACTGATTCCTAATGATATCCTACTTTTGATCTTACTGAGTACTTTAATTGTCTCTTTATATTAATTTCAATCTTAACCAAGACCGGTACTGTCTTACCAGTTGTTTATGGGGAAAACGAATTGAAGGGTAGTTTAGGAAAAAGTGGGGTGAACAGGTGACAATTCGTTAATCCTTAAATATTTGTATTGTTGAACTACTTTATGTAGATTCGAGAGATCATTCTGTAAATCCTGGCCTAAACCAAGCAATGACCGATCCAGTCTTGCTTCAGTCACAATATAAGAAGGAAAAAGGTTGGTCTTAGGGAGGGAAGCGAGAGAAGGTTGAGGTCAGACTATAAGACTTTGTAGGATGTAGTTGGTGTGAATAACAATGAATAATGATCTTAATGAGAAACTTGAGTGATCGAATTAAACTTGTCTCAGAGTTCGACTTAGAGTTCTTGTTCTATTCATACTTTGTTCCTTTGTTCAATAGATTAAGAATATATTTATATCATAGCTATTGTAACCACCTGACCTTTTTTTCGAAGAAAGTGTCGATGGTTAAATAGTGCTGAAGTGGTGGAGGTGGAAAAGGTGTTGACAACTGCTCTCCACTTTAATTGAGGTTGAATGGACTGTTGCACCACATAGCGTAGGCCACTAGAACAAGACTCTAATTAGTATCCCCCCGTTTGTGACATTTGATGTCTCGTGTAATATTGTAGTGTTAAGCACTACTAGTGTTAAATCAATTGAGACTTGTCTTGATTGACTAGCTGATGAGTCTGTCTTGCTTGACTAGACTGATCTGCCTGTCTCGCTAGACTAGACTGATGAGCCCAGCAGACTAGAATAAAATAAAATAAATATGTCTTGCTTGACTAGATGATGAGTCTAGCAGACTAGAATAAAATAAATATGTATTTATTTGTGTATACAGAGCAGTATATCCATCTTAGTCAATTTTACAGTGATATGCTTATTCTGTAGAAACGAGTTGTTTGTTGTTGAGCATGAAAAATTGTATGCAAGGCTTCATACGAAAATATAAATCAGAGGTCTAGTATAACTTAGGATCTCGAAACTTGCCGAAACCCTAATTTGCAAAATCAAGTTATTCACGTCAAAAGAAGAGGGAAGAGCGCCCAACTTTTGTCTTGAAGCAAGAGTCTCACATTTTGCTCTTTCCACTCGGCCTCACACGTTGAGGGTAAAAGAGTAAAACTCTAATTTTTGGTAAGAAGCAAGAAGTCAATTCTTAACAATAAGCAAGACGCTCACATTTTACTCTTTGTACTCAGCCTCAGATGTTGATGATAAAAAAGTAAAATATCAATTTTGACAAGAAGCAAGTCGTGTGAGCTTGACTTTTGAATGAAGGCATGCGAGTTTTTCCTTAAGAATAGTCTTGCAAGCTTAGCTGCTTGGCTAAGTGATAGACACATTTTTGTGTCTAAATTGCGCTTGATTATCTATTTTGATAGTGTTCGATTTTGTACTTATTATGGCTTTTTATGTCTTTGTAGGTATTTTTGAGAAATAAATAATTTGGGAAAAATCGTCTCGAAAAGTGATAAAGGCACCCGAGGAGAATTGATAAAGGCACCCAGCTCTTGGATTAGGGGCACCACCCTTTGAATTTGAACTTACGAAAATGGTGGGCAAAAAAGAAGTTAAGTGAGAAGTTTCTGTAGACTCTGTGTTGCGTATTTTTAGTGATTTGTAGTAATTAAAATTCACCCAAAGTGAATTAAACTACCTGGATAACATTAACACACGTCAACAATGAGTTTCAGCCGGAAAGTTGTACACGAGATTGAATCTGGACGGAAAACAAAGTTTGGGTCTGTTTCGGATATCATAAAATTTGAGATTGATTTGGACATGTTCTTTGAGTCCTTATCGGATAAGAAGAGTCTCTAGGGTTTAGTAACCCTATAAATACCCAAGAGAGTCGAGGAGGAAGCTAGGGAGAGGAGGAAGAGCCACCGGAAAAAATCAGGAAAAAAAAGTTTTCTGCTGCTATAGAGAAGAAGAAGAACATAAGGAGCTGAAGAACTGTCGCTGATACTGAGCTGAAGTTCTATCGCTGACGTAGCTGCTGAAACAGTCTTATATCAACATCGCCTGGAGTCCGTCTTTCTTTTCTGTCCCCTTTTCCTTCTTCTGTAACACAGAGAAACTTCTCTTTAACGCTTATAAGCGTCTCTGTTCTTCTGTGTTACTAGTTTTTCACCATCGTAAACACCTTTTGAGCAATGAAAGTCTATTTTGAGTGTGTTTTCATTACAATGAGCTAATCACCATCACTGGGGCGACGGAGGAAGCCGTTCATCCAATAATTATGGTAACTTCTATTTTAATTATATTTATTCTACAATTCTTTTATTATTAATTGCTTGAATTAAAATGGAAAAAATGGTTTTTCTCAAATAATTGTGTTTTCTTCTGATGGGTCATACTTGGTTTTTAAACTCTTGATGTCTCATACTCTTGATTAACAATTATTCTTTCAAAAACCTATCTTTGGCATATTTAGATTAAATTGAATATAAGAATTGTTAGATGTTATCACTGAAGTATTGGTTCATGGTGGAATCTTAAGCCGTAGTTTTTCTTCATCCATTTTAAAATCAAATTGTTTTAATTCTCTTTATTTTCTGTTATTAAAAATTAGGTCTAGAAATTAAATCTTCACAGGTCCGAGAATCGAACTTATTTTACCACTATATTAAAAACAACATCAATTTTTGGCCCCGCCGACGCGGATTTGTTTTTAGGTTTGTAGGTTTTTAGGTTTTGAGTTTTAGATTTATTTTTAGGTTTATTTTTATTTTTATTATTTTACTTTGTTTTATTTTACGTTTCTTTTGGTATTTATCTTTTTGCTACAGGTTTTGGATTTTGGATCAAAAAAAAGTGAGCCAAAGACTTGGAATTAAAGCTAAAGACTTGGAGTTAAAAGTTAAAGCTTAAAGAACGAAAAAGAAGATGAAGATTTTTCTTAATAGATTTTATTTTATTTTAGATTTTATTTGTTTTTTTTTTTTAGAAAAGTGTTTTAGGATTTTAATTGTTTCTGTGTTTTTTTTTTATTTTGGACACTTCTTTTTGGACATTTGGACACTTTATTTATTTTTAAACCCTACGGAAGGGTAGTATTAAATATAAACTGCTACAGGGAAGGAAGACAATTATGATATTGTCTCGCCCCTCGGGTTCGCACACTGACACAGGAGTCGGTGGCCCGAGTCGACTACAACTAATTCATCCCCCATTTGGTACGGGAGGTAAGACTCGATCAACCCACGAATCCCTTGCAAGTGGGTTTATTGTATTCCTTCGTATGCATATATGTTAAGGAACTAAAAACGGATTTAATTTTCTAGAAAAGGGCAAGAACTGGCCATATAAGATAAGGACTCGGATTTCATCACCGTTTCCTTCTTGCCCGCTTTAGGAACACGTTACCAAATGCGAACCTAAACCTTAAAATTTTGACTAGAAAGAGACCGATAGGGTAACGAGCTTATAGGAAACTCGTTCAAAAGGACTGTATTGGTTGCTTTGTTAGCCGAACTCGAAGTTCAAGAAGATTATTTTAAGTTGATTAGAGCCTCCTTGTAACCCAGGGAAAAGTGCCAAAGGGACAGGGTTATCAAAGCTCCTTAGAGCTCCTGTTTCTCTTCGACTTAATCTAATTCGGATCGTTCTAAGAGGTTTGCTAAAATTGTAACTAGTTGCCTTTTTGAAAGAATAGAAGCTGGTGTAGAAACAATCTAAGTGGATCCATCATGCTTTTTGTTTGCTAGATTCAATAGGTTTGATTTGGTTGAGTCGGCCTTGTTTGTGTTTGTTTAGAATTCCCTTCCGATTAGGAGTTATTGCATGCCCAGTGAGCGTTCCTGGAGAAGAGATTCTATTGGTCGTTTGATCAGTGACGAGAATAAAAACTATGTTTTTGAAAGTGAGAATTTAGGAAACTCTTCTTTTGAGAGCCCTATTTTTGGAAACTTTAGTTTTGAGAATTTTCCTCTTAGTGAGGAAATTATTCCTAATTTTCCAGTTGTGCCAGAAATGAAAACCTTAAAAGATTTGTTGAATCCTACTAGGACTTCTCGTCCATCATGTATTAAGTTAGCTGAAACTCAAGAAAACTATGAGTTGAAACCTGGGACCATACAGATGCTCCCACTCTTCTTAGGAAAAGAAAATGAGAACCCTTACTTTCACATTAGGGGTTTTGAAGAAATATGTAGTACCCTAAGTATTCACAACTTGTCTGATGAAGCTTTGAAACTTAGGTTATTTCATTTTTCCCTAAGAGACAAGGCCAAATCTTGGTTATATAGTTTTCCATCTGAATCCATCGAGACATATGAACAACTTACCACTTCCTTTTTATCTAAATTTTTCCCTAGGCACAAAATATCATCTATTAGGCAGGAGATTTCCACATTTGTGCAGCAAGAGGGAGAATCTTTGTATAGGTATTTGGAAAGGTTCCACGATTTAGTACAACAATGTCCCCAACACGGTTTAGAAAAGCTTAGACTAGTCCAAATCCTTTATGAAGGGCTAGATTATCCAACAACGACCATGGTTGAGTCATTGTGTTCAGGGAAATTAGAGAGTAAAACTATTGATGAGGCAATGACATTTTTGACTGAAATTGCCGAAAAGACCCATCAATGGGAATGTAGTAAGGAACCCCAGAGAAAAATTCTACTGAGCAGAGGTAATATCAATAGGGTAGATGGAATTCTTGAATCAAATACCAAAATTGCAGCTATAGTAAAAAAGTTAGAAGCCTTAGAATTAAGTCAATCTAGTTGTGGAATAGAACCCAAGTCATATTGGGAAGGACAGACTGTTGAAGAGCAAGCCCATGCTCTTTACAATAACACTAGATATGATAACCTTCAGAAGTTTGATCCATATTCAGAAACCTATAACCCTGGTTGGAGAAACCATCCAAATTTTTCTTGGTCTAAGGGCCAAAATCAAGGTCAGTCTAGTAACCCTCAGGTTCCCCCAGGTTTTGGTTATACTAAGAATTCTTCTGGTCCAGCATAATTTTAGAATCCGTTAGAAAAGACGGTCATGAGTTTAGCAGATACTGTCACCACATTAGCTCATAACACTAAAGGGTTTCAGCAGTATGTAAACAAAGTTTACGAGAAAATCAAAAAATTGTTCAGGCTAACAGTTAGGCAATTTCCAATTTAGAAAACCAGGTTGGTCAAATCGCTGAGTCTTTGAGAGAAAGAGAAAAAGGCAAGTTCCCTAGTCAACCACAACCCAACCCTAGAGGAGTTCATGAGTTATCTTATGGTGAGAAATCATCAAACCATGTGAATTCAATTAAAACCCTTATGAGTGGTAGAGTAGTAGACAATAAGGTAACCTTGCCCAATAGTGAACATGCTGTAGTTCACCCTTCTGATCCAGTAGCTGAAGAGACTGATGAAGTCTCTAAAAATCCTGATGAAGTCTCTAAAGAGCATGAGGTATCCCCTCATAAGCCGGATTTTGTGCCCAGAGCCCCGTTCCCACAACTGTTAGCAACAACTAAGAAGGAATCCAACTTTAATGACATAATGGAGGTTTTTAAGTAAGTCACGATAAACCTTCCATTATTAGACGCAATTATGCAGATTCCTACATATGCCAAGTTCCTTAAGGACATGTGTACGCGAAAGCGAAAGCTTAGTGTACAAAAGAAAGCCTTTTTAGCCATTCATGTGATTTCAATTATTCAGAACAATGTAACCCCTAAGTACAAAGACCCAGGGTCCCCGACCATTTCTTGCACAATGGGTAAATACCGTGTTGAGAAAGCGTTACTTGACTTAGGAGCCAGTGTGAACTTACTTCCGTACCATGTGTACCTGCATTTAGGACTTGGTGATTTGAAACCTACTCAGATGACATTGCAGTTAGCTGATAGGTCTGTGAAAATTCCTCGTGTTGTCATAGAGGATGTTCTTATCGAGGTCGATAGGTTTATTTATCCAGTATATTTTGTTGTCCTTGATACCCAACCTGTCCCTGACCCAGAGAATCAGATACCTGTGATATTAGGTCGCCCGTTTTTAGCGACATCCAATGCGATCATTAACTGTCGAAATTGTATTATGAACTTATCTTTTGGTAATATGACTATTGAGCTGAATATTTTCAACATTAGTAAGCAACCACCTGAGCTAGATGACACGTGCTTTGAATAGGTGAACATGATAGGAAGACTAGTTCAGGAGTCATTACCGAACACTTTGTTAGAAGATCCATTAGAGAAATGGCTAGCCCACTTTGGGTTTGATTTTGATGATGATAGTGTAATCAATAAGGTGAATGTTTTGTTAGACTCAACCCCTTTGTTAGACACTAGTAATGGATGGAAACCTAAGTTTGAAAAACTACCAGTTTCTAAGTCTACCCTAATTCCTTCTTTAGAAGAGCCTCCTAAGTTGGACCTTAAACAACTACCAGATACTCTGAAATATGTGTATTTAGGCCCATCTGAGACTTTGCCTGTGATTTTTGCATCCGACTTGGATAATAACCACGAAAATAGGCTAGTGACCGTGCTTCAAGATAATAAGGAAGCTTTAGGGTGGACCATATGAGACATTAAGGGAATAAGTCCTACTGTTTGTATGCATCAGATTCATTTAGAGGATGATACAAAACCGTCTAGGAGATGCAACGTCGACTTAACCCTAATATGAAAGAAGTAGTTCGAACTGAAGTGCTTAAGTTGTTAGATGCAGGTATTATTTACCCAATTTCAGACAATAAGTGGGTCATCCCCGTTCAGGTTGTCCCAAGAAATCAGGTATCACTGTAGTTCAGAATGACAATAATGAATTAATCCCAACCCGAGTGACCATGGGGTGGCGTGTTTGTATTGACTATAGAAAATTGAACAAGGTCACAAGGAAGGATCACTTTCCCCTTCCTTTGATCGACTAAATGCTAGAGAGATTAGCTGGACATAGCCACTATTGCTTGCTAGATGGTTTTTCTGGTTATAATCAGATTGTTATTTCCCCAGAAGACCAAGAGAAAACTACTTTTACCTGTCCCTTTGGTACCTTTGCGTATAGACGCATGCCTTTCGGGTTGTGTAATGCACCCGCTACTTTTCAGCGTTGTATGATGAGCATATTTTCTGACATGGTAGAACGGTTTTTAAAGGTCTTATGAATGATTTTTCGGTATTTGGGTCATCTTTTGATGAGTGCTTGCATCATTTGACATTAGTGTTGACTAGGTGTAAGGAGAGAAATTTAGCGCTTAATTGGGAAAAATTCCATTTCATGGTTCGATCAGGAATTGTTTTAGGGCATATCGTATCTTCTAAGGGTATAGAGGTAGATAAAGCCGAAGTTGACCTTATTAAGACTTTACAGGTTCCCAAAACTGTACGAGATGTTAGGTCATTCTTAGGGAACGCAGGCTTTTATCGTCGATTCATTAATGATTTTAGCTTGATTTTTAGACCTCTTTGCAATTTGCTTACAAAAGATGTTAAGTTTGTCTTTGATGATGCCTTTTTAGAGGCTTTCGAGAAGCTTAAGACTTTACTCACTACCGCCCCCATAGTTCAGGATCCTAACTGGAACCTACCCTTCGAGATAATGTGTGATGCTTCAGATTATGCTATTGGTGTCGTATTAGGTCAGAAGAAAACAAATTACTTCATGTGATTTACTATGCTAGAAAAAATCTGAATGATGCCCAAATGAACTACACCACCACAGAGAAGGAACTATTAGCCATTGTTTTTGCCTTAGACAAATTTATATCCTATCTCTTAGGTTCTAAGGTTATAGTCTTTACTGATCATGCTGCTTTGAAGTACCTTCTGTCTAAGAAGGATACTAAACCTAGATTGATTAGACGGATCCTTTTGCTACAAGAATTCTCTCTAGAAATTAGAGACAAAAAGGGTGCGAAAATGTAGTAGCAGACAACTTGTCTAGACTCGTTGTGGAGTCCCCTGATGATTCTTCTCCTATGAAAGATAGTTTTCCTGATGAACAACTATTCCTTGTTTCCCAATCACCTTGGTTCGCAAATATAGTGAATTATCTTGTTACTGGTCGAATGCCTCAACACTGGGTAAACAAGATCGTTCTAGGTTCTTAGCCGAGGTGAAGCATTTATTTTGGGACGATCCTTATTTTTTTAAGTATTGTCCAGACCAGATTATTAGGAGATGTATACCTGAGAGTGACCAGTCCAGTATTATTTCCTTTTGTCATGATCATGCTTGTGGAGGTCACTTTAGTGCTAAGAAGACTGCTGCTAAGATATTGCAGTGTGGATTCTATTGGTCGTCATTGTTTAAAGACTCCCACAGTTATTGTGCTACTTGTGAGCGCTGTTAGAAGTTAGGAACCATTTCCCGTAGAAATATGATGCCTTTGAACCCGATTTTAGTTATTGAGGTCTTTGATGTGTGGGGCATTGATTTTTTGGGTCCATTTCCTAATTCCTTTGGTTATTTTTACATCCTTGTCGCTCTAGACTACGTATCTAAGTGGGTAGAGGCGGTTTCGTATAAAACAAACGACCACAAGGTTGTGGTCCAGTTTTTGAATGATAACATATTTGCACGTTTTAGTACACCGTGAATTATAATTAGTGATGGAGGGTCACACTTTTGTAACCGATCGTTTAAGATTTTAATGAAAAAATATGGTATTACTCATAAAGTAGCTACCCCATATCACCCACAGACTAGTGGTCAAGTAGAGGTTTCCAACAGGGAGATAAAACGTATTCTAGAGAAAACAGTTAATCCTAATAGGAAAGACTGGTCGTTGAGGCTTACTGATGCCTTATGGGCTTACCGCACCGCGTTTAAGACCCCCATTGGAATGTCACCCTATCGTCTAGTTTTTGTCAAGACATGTCACCTTCCCGTCGAGTTAGAACATATAACATATTGGGTTGTAAAACAGTTAAATTTTTCGCTTGACAAAGTAAGAGCTCACAGGAGGTTCCAGCTCAATGAGTTGGAAGAGATTCGGAGAGATGCATATGTTAGTGCTAGGGAGTATAAGAACAAAATGAAACTTGTGCATGATAGAAATATTTTAAGAAAGTCATTTTCCCCAGGTCAAAAAGTTCTTCTGTATGATACTCGTTTGCATCTTTTCCCCGGGAAGTTACGATCTCGGTGGACCGGTCCGTTCGTTGTTCGCACTGTTTTTCCTCATGGTGCTATTGAGATTGAGACTCAAGATGGTAGAAATCCCTTCAAGGTTAACGGTCAGAGATTGAAACCATTTTGAGATCCTTTCCCTATAGGTGATGTTGAGGAGGTCTCTGTTTACCTTGATTGACCATCAAGGTTGTTTCTGTACATTAGTAGATTTTTCTATGTTTTTAGTTTTTTTTAGTTTATTCTCCATAGAAGGATTGCTACGCTTCACTCAGATACTATCTTTCTGACTTACCTCGTTATTCCTCTTTTTTACTTATCCATAGGTACTGCTCTTTATTTCGAAACATTGAGGACACTGTTTGATTTAAGTTTGGGGGTAAGGGAGAAACTTTTTAGTGAAATAATAAAGCTCTAGAATTTAGAAGCTTGTGAACACTTCAGGGTGACACTAACCATTCTAGGTAGATGGAAACTTATCTCTTTTTCTATAGGAATTGGTGTGCCCAGTTATATGGTCTATTTATAAAAGGACAGAGTTCAGGTGTTAGAAATAGCATGATATTCGTCACCACATCTCGGATCTATCTCGACCATATCACTTTCTGTTTTTACTTTTGCAAGTTTGTGTTTCTCTAAGTGATTTGGTGGGGCCCAATATCAAATTGTTATCGCCGTCATGATGAAATAGAGTGTTTTAAGATCAAGCCCCATTATTGCATTTTAACTTAAAAATAAAAAATAATAAAATAAAATAAATAAATTAATAGAATATTGACACTTTGATAGCAATATATGTGTGTTCTCCCTGTCTCCGTCGCCTAAGCAAGCGTGGAACGCAGGATCCATGGGAACTATCATGTAAGATGCTGATAAGAACCATGTGCTTGGATTCAATGTGATCCAATAATGTTGTCAATACATTTATTGTTTTATTTTCAATAAGTCAATCGCTGGAACCCGTGTATATACCAGTTGAATCAATATTATTATTAGATTTAAGACCAGTGTGTGCGTATCTCAATTCATTAGGTTTCATCCTGGCACTGACCTTCAGAAAGATATGGGAAACACTGTTCACCTTAGTCAACACGTGCAAACTTCATATTTTCCATGTCCATCTTCTAAATCTTTTCATGTGATTGAAATGTGATAGATTCTGACTCTTGTTGTTGAACGATTATCTGAGTAGAGCTCTGTTGTCTTATATATGAATTTTAGTATGCTTGAGTAAACACTCGTGTACATCAATTGGACTCATATAGGTTAATGATTCCCATAGCCGAAGAATTGAGTATGCCAACTAAATAGTTTGTTTAGTGTTTACCCTCAATCGTTCACGAATAACTAAAATTTGGAGTAAAGGTTTTGTGGGTATACCTCTTGTAAACCCTCATGAGACAATACTCGTCCACTAGGGACACCTAGTAGGGACACCTAGGGGTTTAACATCTTATTACATATGCTAAACGTAGTCGCGATTCCTACGAAAGTGAGTTAGAATTTTATTTTCTAGATTAGATTTGCTCGAGGACTAGCAAATAGTAAGTTTGGGGGTATTTGATAGACACATTTTTGTGTCTAAATTGCGCTCGATTATCTATTTTGATAGTGTTCGATTTTGTACTTATTATGGCTTTTTATGTCTTTGTAGGTATTTTTAAGAAATAAATAATTTGGGAATCGGATCGAAAAGTGATAAAGGCACCCGTGGAGAATTGATAAAGGCACACAACTCTTGGATTAGGGGCATCTCCCTTTGAATTTGAACTTACGAAAATGGCGGAAAAAAAAAGAAGTTACGTTAGAAGTTTCTGTAGACTCTGTGTTGCGTATTTTTAGTGATTTGGAGTAATTAAAATTCACCAAAAGTGAATTAAACTACCTAGATAACATTAACACACGACAACAATGAGTTTCAGCCGGAAAGTTGGACACGGGATTGAATCTGGACGGAAAACAAAGTTTGGGTCTGTTTCGGATATCACAAAATTTGAGATTGATTTGGACGTGTTCTTTGGTCCTTATCGGTTAAGAAGAGTCTCTAGGGTTTACTAACCCTATAAATACCCAAGAGAGTCGAGGAGGAAGCTAGGGAGAGGAGGAAGAGCCACCGGAAAAAATCAGGAAGAAAAAAAAAGTTTTCTGCTGTTGTAGAGAAGAAGAAGAACATAAGGCGCTGAAGAACTGTCGTTGATACTGTCGCTAGTTCTGTCGCTGACGCAGTCTTATATCAACAGCGCCTGGAGTTCGTCTTTCTTTCCAGTCCCCTTTTCCTTCTTTTGTAACGCAGAGAACACTTCTCTGTAACGCTTATAAGCGTCTCTGTTCTTCTGTGTTACTAGTTTTTCACCATTGTAAGCACCTTTTGAGCAATGAAAGTCTATTTTGAGTGTGTTTCCATTACAATGATCTAATCACCATCACTGGGGCGACGGAGGAAGCCGTTCATCTAATAATTGTGGTAACTTCTATTTTAATTATATTTATTCTACAATTCTTTTATTATTAATTGCTTGAATTAAAATGGAAAAAATGGTTTTTCTCAAATAATTGTGTTTTCTTCTGATGGGTCATACTTGGCTTTTAAACTCTTGATGTCCAATGCTCTTGATTAACAATTATTCTTTCAAAAATCTATCTTTGGCATATTTAGATTAAATTGAATATAAGAATTGTTAGATGTTATCACTGAAGTATTGGTTAATGGTGGAATCTTAAGCCCTACTTTTTCTTCATCTATTTTAAAATCAAATTGTTTTATTTCTCTTTATTTTTTGTTATTAAAAATTAGGTATAGAGATTAAATCTTCACAAGTCCGAGAATAGAACCTATTTTACCACTATATTAAAAACAACATCACTAAGGCGCATACATTAGAAGTAAGAGAGATAGAGACGTTTCCCTCTTCAAAAATTAAGGTCTGAAAGTGTTAATTAGGGATTTGAAGCTTATTTACAAAGAAACAATAGTCAAAAACGCCTAATTGGAGCAAGACTTAACATATTCACATTTTTACTCTTGTGCTCAGCTTCACACGTTGAGAGTAAAATAGTAAAATACAAAATTTTGGAGAGAAGCATGATGTTCATGCTTGGATTTTGAGTAGGCGTGCAAGCCTTGGTGTTGAAGAAAAACGCACAATCAAGGCAAGGTGCATTTGAAAATTAGGGTTAGCTTCCTTTTTCAAAATTAGAGTTTGAAAATACTTTTTGACACGCTTATAAGTGTTGCGAATCTATTTTCCAAATTAGGGTTTGAATACACTAATTAGGGTTTGAAAAGTACTTTTTGACACAATTTTAACTTTGAATCAAGTACATATGTGGTAATTTAATTGAATTGATTCATATATAAAGCTATATAGGAATTTTACAGTTTAACATTTCTCAGACTCGAGTCTTGAGATATAATTTTACTATTTTATCCCGTCATAAACTCATCATCTACATTAAGGCCCCTTCTTAGCGTGGAATGATTAATGTTATGTGGTAAGCACTAGATGGTGGCCTGATAGAAAAAAAAATAAAAATTTATAGTTCAATGGTTAGATATTACCAGAGGAGTAGTAGTCGGATTGAACATCGAATAAACAAGTTGGGAAGACATTTTTGATTGACAAGTAGAAACCCGTAGTTGAAAGGCCGAAGCAAGACAAGACTTGGAATTGGTTGGACACATACGGCTTAGGCGGACACGCATGGAAGGCACAGTTGGATGGACAAGTGATGAAGCACAGCTGGATGGTCGAGCATAAAGAGAGGCTTTGACATTCAAGCCTGGTCTTGACGCTGGACGAACATTGGAGCTTGAAGACGGACAAGCATGGTATGACTAGGAAGAAAGACCAAATCCACTTCTGGCCAAGTCCAGTTGGAATAATATATATTTATTATTTTATTTGAGAAAGTTTTTCTCTTTCTGTAATTGTGCTTTTAGGTATTTGGAGCTTTCTTCTTCTACCGTAACAACAACGGGAAGGTATTTGGAACATTAGTTGGTTGTGGTATCGTCAGAACACTGAGAGGAGTGTTGAGGCAGTGGTTCCTTAGAACACCGGGAGGAGTGTTGAGGCAGTGGTGTCCTAGAACACTAAGAGGAGTGTTGAGGCAATGGTTCCTCAGAACACTGAGAGGAGTGTTGAGGCAGTGGTGCCTCATAACAATGAGATGGGTGTTGTCCGAGCATTAATACATATACAGAACAAGTTCAATAAATTTAGCCATGGAAGTTCTGCGACTTGAGACAAGTTTAATATTGCTCAATATGAAACTTAATGAATATAGAACAATAGTAGGTCTATGAAGCTCAACTGAGAGCTAATCATGGATGAGTTCAGTATTTATTATTAATAAATAGTTTTCCAGTACAGAGAGTCTATATAGATAAAATACAATAATGGATCAATGTTACTCAATATGAGTCTTAATATTGATATGTGTATATGGAATGTGTTCAAGGGATTTAGTTGCAGAATCATTGCACTTGGAATAAGTTTCGAGTTGCTAAATACTAGTGAACAATCCATCTAGGAGCTAGGTTTGAGTTGCTCTATACTACTAAATAATCTATCTAGGAGCTTTGTTATTCAAGGATAAGGTCAAGGAAGAGAATGGCACAAAAGTGTGTTCTGAATATTTTATATAGTCCAAGAATATCTCAGAGGAGCCGCGCCAAGCACTCATGTGATTCTCAGGACAAAGTCGTTGTATACTAGTGGGCAATCCATCTAGAAGATTGGGTATCCATTCAGGAACAAGAATATGTTCTGGATGTATATTTTTTATAGTCAGAGAACATCTGGAAAGGAATTGTAACCAATACCAGTGATATTCTGAGGATAATAACACTCTATACTAGTGGGAAATCCATATAGGAGTTGTCCAATCAATGTAGATTCAATATAGATATTATATAGATATATATAAAGATACAGGGATAAACACCTGCCTAAAAATTCTTTGCAGAATTCTGAAGTCCGATGTTTCTAAAACCCGGGTCAGAAACATATTCTTTTATGATTTTAAACAAAAATAAAGTAACAAGGCTTAGTTGTTAGATATTACCAGAGATATGACAGTGGACCTAAGCTTCGAATAGGCAAGCGAGAAGGCCATCCTGGATAGAAAAATAGAGATCCATGGATGGAAGACCAAGGCAAGACTTGGAGATGATCAGAAAAGTACATCTTGGAAGGTGCAACGAAACGTGGTTAGAAGGATGCTGGACAAGGCAAGACTTGTATAGACGATCATTGTCCATGGACGAACAAGCATGCTGGAGCTAGCGTAAATAAGCTTTGGTTGGGCAACAGGTACTTGATGAAGGCTGGATGGATAATCCTTGGATGAAGTTTATGCAGACAAGCTAGAGTCGTTGGATAAGCTTAGCTAGCGCTGGCAAGCAAGCTTAGGGTTTAGAAGCAGGATGATCAAGTCTTGAGCAAAGGCTGGACGAAAAATCTGGCTTGATAGCAGGTGGACAAGCTTGATCTCGAAAGCAAGGTGGACATGCTTGCTAGGATGGTCGACGGACAAGACATGACCATGGGGAGTAGTCCTTATTCTTCTTGGATTTGAAAGCTCGACTATGTAAGGAACTGTTGGCTTAACCCTTATTTGACATCGGGTAGTGAGAGCATGCCTTATCTACTTGCTTTGACATTGACAAAGGCTTAGTCTTCACTGATAGATAAAGTATGCTCCTTATTTCGTTCTTCTTAAATTTATGTGAGCTTATGCTCACAGATAAAGTTAGGGTTTTCTGACCGAGCCCCATTTTATAGTAGAAGTAGTTGTTGAAGTTGAAGATACAATCAATCTTCTATTCCAGAGACATGAAGGCGCTATCTTTGAAACTTTTGTTGACATGGAAGAGTTTTGCCGACCAAGTTGGTCAGAAACGATAAGTGGTTGGCAAGCGTGAGAGCTGTTGAGATGGCTACGACGTGGGAAGCTTGAATCCTGTCTAGAAATTTATATGCGCATCATTCACTGTAAAGGTTGTAGAAACTTCATCTGATGTCTGTCTTCAGTGGTTGACCCAAAATTTTGAAGCCAGGAGATTAATCTATTATATGCGACATGAATCAATTAATTTGGAATTTGCTAGGTCGGCCAATCATTCGTGAACATCCATGATTAGTGATCCCGTGTAAATTTTTAGATTCTATAGACTCTAGTATAAGAGCCATATCTCTTAGCTCAGGTATGTGATTGACGCACCCTTTAAGTATGTTGTAGCAGGGACATGTATGAACAACTTTCGTGGAGGATGCATTGATCCATTCCTCACTCATAAGTGCATTTTTCAGAGTTAAGAAACTAATTATGCAATAGTTTATGTATACAACTTGGAGGTGTCCAAGAACTCGAATTCGATGAGTACTGACTTTGTCATGGAGTTGATGCGGTAAGGAGTTGCAAGCGGTAGTAGGTAGTTGTAGACAATAGATGGAACGCTAGTGAATGTGAGATGATGACTCGAGTTATAGCTGGTAGCAGCAACGTGGAAGACTGATAGGATTTCAGAATACCTTATATAAATAAACCGCAATCGCACGGTGTCTACAATGCAGACAACGAAAAGTATGGGTCGAACACACAAGGAGTGGGGACAATACGGTAAATAATATCTCAATTAAACTAATCAGAAATACTATTTTGGATTTTTCAGAAATTCTAATGAACGAGAAAATAATAAAATAAACTAAACTAATAAAATAAATCAAAAGGGAGAGACAATAACCAGGGTTTTCAGTATCCACCACTATTTCTATTTAATTACTGAAGTGAACATAACTCCAGAATATTTATCTATTGTTCTTTCTATCGACATCAACTATTATATGTATTAGAGTCGCAAATGTCACTGGGACACCCTAAACATGGAGTATCAAAAACTCTAAGTCTCAGCATACACCATCTAATTGTGTTAGTGAGAAAATTATACGAAACTAATTATAGATTCACAAATAATACCTGTCTATTCTAAGCATACCCCATCTAAGGATTTAACCAAATCATGAAATATTAAATAAGTAGACAAATATATTTGTTGTCTTATTAGTTTTGCGCATAGGTTACTGTCTTGTACAGAACTGGTGAAGCAACAACTAATTTTTTAATAAATCAATAAACAAAATCATGGAACTAATCTTATTCAAATCATAATAGTCTGTATCAAATAAATTCATTTTAATTGATCTAAAACTTTAAGTCTCAGCATACACCATCTAATTTTGTTAGCGAGAAAATTATACGAAAATAATTATAGATTCACAAATAATAACTGTCTATTCTAAGCATACCCCATCTAAGGATTTAACCAAAGCATGAAATATCAAATAAGTAGACAATTATATTTGTTGTCTTATTAGTTTTGCGCATAGGTTACTGTCTTGTACAGAACTGGTGAAGCAACAACTAATTTTTTAATAAATCAATAAACAAAATCATGGAACTAATCTTATTCAAATCATAATAGTCTGTATCAAATAAATTCATTTAATTGATCTAAAACTTTAAGTGGTTTCAACATAAACCCTAGTTACAAAATTAGTGAGACATGGAGATGGATTTCTTAAAATCCATAAAAATAATTAACAGTAATAGAGAGAAAGAATTAAACCCTTTAAACTTCTTTGCCTCGTTTTCTGTGCTCTACAACCGTCCTCTTCTTCTCGTATGCGGCGCTCAACAGAAAACCCAGAAGCAAAACTCTACCTCTTTCCTTCTGACATCCCACCGACTACCAAGAAGCCGTCACTATCAGTCTTCTTTTCTCACTCCAATCTCTCACCCTAGCCTTCCTCTCTCCCGACAACCTTCAACAGCCTACTTTCCCTAGGTTTCCCTTCCGCCTCCACTAACCCCTACTTTCTTTTTTCTCTCCCTCTACTTTCTCTTCTCTCTCCCTAGGTATGACCTATCTCCGCTCCCCCTACCTTCTCTAGCCTCTCCCCTCTTATGCCTACTGCCTAGAAGACCCCAAAAAGAAAACCTAAAAAACACCCCTTCTCTTTCTTTCTTCTCTTTATTTCTACTTCTCTTTCCACGCACGTGAATACAAAGAGACCAACCTACTTCTAATCTGTGCAGACTCTCCTTCTCTCCCATGTGCTCATCTTCAACAATCACACCACCAGACCCCACTCTCCATTTAACAAAATAAAGTCAAGCTAACTCCAACATCCACATCAACTCAACCTGTCCTACTCTACACCTCTCTAATCATGCCCGACTAATTAGTGCATTTAGCCTTTCTCTTTGTGTGCGTCAGACTTTGCACTCTATAACCGACCAACTCCTGCTTCCTGTTTGATGTCTTCTTTCTGCTCCATGCCAACTCCATAAATCAGCAGTGCAATTAAGCCGATGAATTCTATTAGTCATTTAGCCCGTTTAGCCGTATTTAGCTAGTTACTCTGATTTTCGGGTACCACCTATAAACACATAAAAATAGTAAAATTAGTATAATTATAAGTACTAACAAGTATAAATTAGGCAGTAAAAATGTATGATTTAAGCGCCTAACAAAGACAGAGTCAGGAGAGGCTGGTGATGAACCCTAATAGTTTTCTTGATGTAGACAAAAATCCATCTTAGGCGTGCTTTATTATCGACTTTATGTATGTTGTGCCCCCAAGAGTGACAACACAGTTATAGTGGCGTCGAGCTAAGGTGAGCAACCCACGTTGATAGGGTAGATTATTCGATGTTAACTCCAGAGAAATAATTAAAGGAGACAGACAATCATCAGCTCATGAGTATTTATTTTTTGATATTGAGGTTGCAGCCTAATTGAATTCATATGTTGTTGAACTTAATGATCCAATTGATTCTGATTAAAATTGATGAATGTGTTGAACCTTCATAGAGTGAATGAACTTTCTTCGAC
The DNA here is from genome assembly GCA_023531435.1 of Papaver californicum. Taxonomy (NCBI): domain Eukaryota; kingdom Viridiplantae; phylum Streptophyta; class Magnoliopsida; order Ranunculales; family Papaveraceae; genus Papaver; species Papaver californicum. The sequence continues at coordinate 2,100,916 of JAJJMC010020031.1, read as the reverse complement.
CTTTCCATCAACGATCTAGTTCTTTGAATCATCAGTCTTTCAGATATGATGGATATTCTAATATGTTAGGGAAGAAGAAACCTCGTATTAATGAACAGTCCCCAAGTGTAACTCACTTGGAATCCACCACTAGAATAAATATAACATTATTTGATGGGGCTATCATATCTCTAGAAATTAATCTTGTATTATTGGTTGCTGCTGACACAGTGTGGATGGAACAAGAACTTGGATGAAAATTGGAGTCGAAGTCGGCGCCGGCATCGAGGCTGTTAAGCAGTGTGAGATAGAATGTACCTGGATGGCTCTGTACCTCATAGGTAGTCGGTATGCTGATGAGACGTTTGTATTAGATAATACTTTGCTGGATAGGCAATCTATTCGCGATTAAGTGTAAGATGTTTTAATTACAATGTTAATCTTCAAACTTGTGTTCTTTGTAGATGAACAACAGACAAAACGAATATTCTTCAAAAGATAAAACTGGGGTTCTCATGAATGAAGATGGTAATGACACATCTTTTCCGATTTTAAGTATTGAATATGATGTCCAATACGAGTCCCCAGGTGTGTGAGGAGTGAGGCTTGTTCAGAGGCAGAGAGATGTGTCAGATAAGACCAACTTGAGTGTGGTATCTTTGGACATACGAGACAATACCCTCTCCAAGTTCCTGCTTCACAACCATCAAATTATGATATTCTTCTTGGTATAAGGGAAGTTCATCTAGTCTCCCTAGTTGCTTAATATCTCTCTGTATATGTGGAGATGTCACTTCTTTCTGAGCTTTCCCCATTATTATCCCAAGGATGATATAACCTTTTGCTTCTATTGATTTCCCTTCATGGTCTTTGATCATCATTGGAGAGTAGATGGCTTCCTGTCGAGTGACTCGTGCAGCTTTCAGTGTTTTGACAAGGATGATGTTGATAGGCATGCTAATATCAATTATGTTCATCAGGAAAGGATAGTAATTTTACCGACACAACATGGTTGAGAGCAGTGAGGATATCCTCATGTTGTGCGTATGCGAAGTACAAAAATTCCACACATGCGCTCCATGGAATTTTGGAAAGTTTGGTTGACAGGTTCAACAGAGGTAGTGAAGCTTCTGACAGGGAGGGGGCTTCTCTGTACTCCTTAAGTCCCCAAGTGCGTTTCTCCCGATCTTTGTCATTTCTTTTTATGTTGGTGGATATTGAATAAGAGGTAACTTGATGTTGTATCTTGTATCCACAAATTTAAGAGTAGGGGAAGTCAGGAGAGACTAAATCTTCCCTTAGTTGTTTCTGTTGACATCGAGCCAATGCTGGAGCTATAGCTGGTGACGTTTTCCTTCGATGTGTTTGGAATGCCTTTGATATTGTAATTGAAATTTGTGCTGGCGTTGCATGCTTGCATTGTTTCTATGGTGCTAAAGCCTTCTTTTTGCCTACTTCAATCACAACACCTACTGATGGTTGAATGTTGTACTTCTTACTTGTGATCCATCTGTTAACACAAGTCTCACATGATGCTGCATTCCTAGTAGGTCTGACTCTCTCCATCAAAACATGTGTAGTTGTAATCGATTGCCTAAGAATAACCGCTTCTGAAACTGAGAAAATTCAAGAGATTGAAAAATTAAAAACTTGCAACTAAGAGATCAATCTCCCACTGTGGTCGCCTAAATATTTTTGGGGGAAAATGAATTGAAGGGTAGTTTAGGAAAAAATGGGGTGAGCAGGTGACAATTTGTTAATCCTTAAACATTTGTACTGTCAAAGTACTTTATATAGATTCGAGAGATCAATCTTTACAATCCTAGCCTAAACCAAGCAATGGATGTTCCAGTCTTGCTTCAGTCACAAAATGAAAAGGAGAAGGGTTGGTCTTAGGGAGGGAAACAAAAGAAGGTTGAGTTTAGAGTATCAGAATCTATAGGATGTAATTGGTGTGGATATCTATGAACAATGCTCTCAATGAGAAAGTTGAGTGATCGAATTAGACTTGTCTCAGAGTTCGACTTAGAGTTCTTGTTCTGTTCAGACTTGTTCCTTTGTTCAATAGATTAAGAATCTATTTATATCATGGCTATTGTAACCATCTAACCTCTTTTATCAAGAAAGTGTCGTTGTTTGAGTAGTGGTGAAGTGGTGAAGGTGGAAAAGCTATTGACAACTGCTTTCCACTTCAATTGAGGTTGAATGGACGGTTGCTCAACTTACCACCCCTCTACTCAACTGTTGATCGAATTTTCCAGAATTTCTCTTTTAGTGGATGCACTGCTGCACCAAATTCCATAGACCACCAGACCAAAACCCTAATTGTTAACCCCCATTTGTGACATTTAATATCTCATGTAATATTGTAGTTTTAAGCACTACTAATGTTAAATCAACTGAGATCTTCTCAATGGGTCTCTTGACTAAAGACTTGTCTTGATTACCTAGCTTATGAGTCTGTCTTGCTTGACTAGACTGATGAGTCTGTCTCGCTAGACTAGTCTGATGAGTCCAACAGAATAAAATAAAATAAAATAATTTATATTTCTTGACTAGCTGATGAGTCTAGCAGACTAGAATAAAATAAATATGTATTTATTTGTGTATAAGGAGCGGTATGTCCATCTTAGTCAATTTTACATTGACATGCTTATTTCGTAAAAACGAGTTGTTTTCTGCTGATCATGAAAAATTGTATATAAAGCTTCATACAAAAATATATGTGAGAGGTCTAGTATAACTTAGGATTTTGAAACTTGTAGAAACTCTAATTTTCCAAATCAATTTATTCACGTGAAAAGAAGAGGGAAGAGCGCCCAACTTTTATCTTGAAGCAAGAGTCTCACATTTATCTCTTTGCACTCGGCCTCACACGTTGAGGGTAAAAGAGTAAAACGCCAATTTTCGGTAAGAAGCAAGATGTCAATTTTTAACAAGAAGCAAGACACTCACATTTTACTCTTTGTACTCGGCCTCACATATTGAGGGTAAAAGAGTGACAAAAGCAAGTCATGTGAGCTTGGCTTCTGAATGAAGGCATGCGAGTTTTTCCTTAAGAATAGTCACACAAGCTTAGTTGCTTGGCTAAGGCGCATACGTTGGAAGCAAGAGAGATTTAGACGCCTCCCTTTTCAAATATTAGGGTTTGAAAGTGTTAATTAGGGTTTTGAAGCTTATATGCCAAGAAGCAATAGTCAAAAACGCCTAATTGGAGCAAGAGTTAACATATTCACATTTTTACTCTTGTGCTCAGCTTCACACGTTAAGGGTAAAATAATAAAATACTAAATTTTGGAGAGAAGCATGATGTTCATGCTTGGATTTTGAGTAGGCGTTCAAGCCTTGCTATTGAAGCAAAACGCACAAGCAAGGGAAGGTGCGTTTGAAATTAGGGTTAGCTTCCTTTTTCAAAATTTGGGTTTGAAAATACTTTTTGACATGCTTATAAGTGTTACGAATTTATTTTCCTAATTAAGGTTTTATCGATTCTCCCAGTGAATTTACTTTACTAGTTTAATTTAATTTTATTATTTAATTTTTAATTTTAAAAATATAAAAACATCATTTCTCGTTAGTTGATTAGATATATTAATTGCATTATTTTTCTACTCCCTGTGGGTTCGACCCGTACTTGCCGCTTCTATATTATAGACGTCGTACGATTACGGTTATTATAAATAGGGTATTCTGAAATCATATCAATTTCCATGACCAAAACGTGACTGAGCAACAATTGGTGGAGCTTTGCATTAACAGTATGATTCCTGTCTATCGTTCTTTATTAAAAAAATTAAAATTTTAAACCTTCTCTGAGCTACATGAGGCCGCCAAGAGATAAACAACAAATGCTACAGCCTTGTTGGAAAGGACACGACCCGCCCCAGAAGAAAATCATGGAGACACTTGTGGAAGAAGACGTCTGGTAAACAAACAACATTCTACCCAGCTCTACATATGAGTTATCACTGATGAAAGAGCCAAGAGAAAAGAAACACCGCAATCAGCATCATAGTCTAAACACACTGCATCAGCTCTGGTAGCAATACCAACATCAATTCAAGGACAAGGCTCAACCGAACCTCCCGTCAGTCACAACGAAACAAGACAAATCTAACAATCACGGATTTCCCCTTTCCCATGGAAGAGGTCCTCGAATTGTTAGAGAAATTGGTAAAGAATGGAGCTATCAAGTTACAACCTATACGAAAACCACCTACTGAGGAGGATATGTCAAATCTACAATACCGTCACTTCCACAGGTTCGTCAACCATCCCACTAGAGAATACAATGGCTTGATTCGCATATTCATAGAAAAAGTCAACTCATGAGAGCTATGCTTGGGGAATAAAGGTGTTCACAAAGATCCCCTACCTGTCAGGAGCTTTACTCTTTCCGGAGATTTCTGTCAACAGAAATGTCCAATCCATGATGAAGCGTGTATGTGAACTTCTTTACCTATCAAAGGCACAATGCAAAGATAATTCCGCTTCTATCAATCGCGTTGTATCGGGCAAGCATCTAATCTTCGCCGAAAAAGATATTGACTTCCCCAAAACCACTCCAGAAGACATAGTCATCAAACGTAATGAGAAGCCTAGCTGGGGACTTCTCTCTACTGTCTGCCTCAAGGACACCAAGTTTGAGAAAACACTAATTGATGCAGGCACTGATATCAATATCATCACTATCAAGACCCTGAGAGCTGCTGGAATTTCCAGGCACGAAGCCGTACATTCACCAACAGTAATTAATAGTCAAGAAGGGAAGTCAAGGAGTGCTTATGGGTACATCACTCTTGAAGTAAAAATGGGTGATACCCAAGCACATACAAAGTTTCACATTGTCAAAGAAGATCTAGATTACGACATGGTTCTGGGACGCCCTTGGATCCACAACAACAAGGAAGCAACGAGTGTATGCACTCCACAAACATCAATACCTCCAAGGATCTCAAACAAGTCAGCAAATTCGGAGGAAGAATTATTAGACGAGTTTCGTCGCACAATGGAGATGAATATGAAGCAACTACCAGAAGAGGATGTATCATCATATGTCCGGAGGTTTCACACACAAGTAAGTCATATTCAACCAACTTCTCTGCAACCATCAATCTCACGTCCCATCAAAGCTTGGGAACTTGACCCGGATATCAACCCTACTCTGACTCGGTGATGTGAATGTGAAGCTGATCCTTTTCAAAATTTTATCAAATAGATATGGGTTGCCTCTACTAGTGATAATAAAATTAGCAACCCAAGTACTCAAAAGACATGTCATGAAGTTAAGAGGCTTGAACCTGATGCCTTCTCTGCTGGAGACACAATAGAGAAGATCACAGCCTCTCCTGAAGAAGAACTGTATTTCATCACCGAAACTATGATCGGCGGTAACTACAAACTTGTCAATATTGACAATCCAAAAAGGTTGGTCATGCATGGAAAGTGGCTTACAACTCACAGTGCTTGAAGATACTCTACCACTATCTTACAATATTTTCTTATTTTATAAAATATTTGTAATTTTTCCAAAATGTTTAAAACATCTTGCATTCATACTTAGGATTTCAATTTATTAATCAAAAAACACATTATTTCCTTCAAAAATATATATGTGTCTTTTTAAATCATTCAAGAATCCCTACCTACTCAGAAAAATTCCAAAATAAAACCACAAAAAAGTTATATATCTCAGAAAACCTATAAAACTAGAAAAATTCCTTGGAAATTGGTTTAGCACCTTCAGAATGCGCCTTTTCTAACCTCCCAAAAATCCAGTTGCAAGAACTCCAGAGACAGTCTCTCAGCTTCATATTTATCCTTAGTAACTATCTAGAAGCTTGGAGTCGTACCTCTATCTTGAAGATACTTTTCAGTAACTTCAAAATGACGACGAAGCCATGCTACATTAAGCTTAGACCTTTCAGCCTCGTCTAAAGGATCCTTCCATTATTGAATTACTATCTCATATATCTCTTTACAAAGAAGATAAATCATCTCACGCACAATCGGTAGTTACAGAGACACATCATTCTCCAGAGTACGGTGGTTCTTGGGATTACCTATAAAGAAATTGTCGAACTTCTTCCATATTTTGGCATACAGCTCCGCATAGGCATACATGACCGTGAATCCACCAATGCACACGTAGACAAGTCGATTCTTTTCAAACTTGAAGTCAAAGTTAACTCCAGCATTTGGGTACTCGAGCAGAGCAGTATCCGCCATATCAACATTCTGTGCAGTAACGCTATCCAAAGTGTTTCCTTCAAGAATCACATCCGGAAGAACTTTCCCATTATTCATAGGTGGAAAGGATTCATCACCAGTATCACGGATCATGGTAACCTCCAATTCTTTACCTGTAAATTCATCTCTTTGATCCATCTCTTTTCCCCCCTAAAAATAGAGACATTATAGAGATTATGTCTCAAGCATGAGGAATATAAGCACAAATCATGGAATTCTTAAAATATGTCTACTAGCAACCTAAACATTTATGAAAAAGTATTTTGGGTCATGACATATGGTTTAGAAGAGATATAAGTCGTTATGTAAAAATGTCGTAAAAAACGTTTTTAGACTACTCTCTGAAAGAACTGAAACTGGCGCTAATTGGTAAGGAATTTGGGGGTGACTTATATGCCAACGATTCATATGTATGTCTAGTACAACATGCTAAAAGGAATCAATAATCATAGAAGCGAGCTAATAAGGGCAGACAAAACGATCGACTACATCACAGCTGAAAACCTACAAAATTCTTCCTGGAAAAGTTCTAGATGCTCAGTTTCAGGTCTTGTTCACCTAGAAAATGAGCTCCAAATTCAGAAATTCTTTTTCGATAAGTTAGGTTTATCTGTTAGCTAAAGAATGATAGGTCAAAAACCTCATTCCGACATCGGATGAAAATTCTCCGGCCGTTACGGCAAAAAGACCTGAATCAAATTTTTCTGACAGCGGAAATCGCCAAAATTCCACATGAAATTATGCATGGTTTTACATGTTTTAGAGTTTAACAGCTATAATCATGTCATTTTAATTCTAAAACAATGAAGGAGACTTACTTGGAGCTACGACGAGTCATTAGGAGCAGAACGTGGCTCGTAGTATGATTCATAACCAAGTCCTTCATTCTCGACCCTGGGTTCTTCAACTACTTCAGTATGGGAAGATTTCTCAAGTCCCTGGTCATCTGCATCTTCTTCCTCAGTGCTTCCATCCACAACGATGCTTTCTAACATCAAAGTATTCATATTGCCAGTCATCTAAGCGTAATGATTATTCACAAGAATCAGAATTCATCAAAATCAACAAGATACCGAATTGTTATTCAGGAATTTTAAAAAAGGATTTACTCACAACATAAGCAGCTGAAGCACCAGGAATAACTGAGACGCCAAATTCAAAGGGTCGAACACTCAAGTCACTCTGACGAATTACCCTCCCAGGCTATATAAACGTGCTCATCAGAGTAAAGTACAAATATACTTCATTCAGAAAGGAGACTGAAAGGAAATACAAGACACTTAATTTCTTCAAAGGACGCTCTCCACTCTCATGCATAATCACCTCTGTCCTTTTCGTTCCAGATTGAAGAGTAGCATTTGCTACGAAGTGTTCTGGGAACCACGATGCAAGAGGCGAAATAAAAACACTTCATTACTGGATAAAAGATGGTAATTAAATAAATGATGAGTTGGGATACCTATGTCAAGCTGAAGATCGAGTCGCGCTTGAACTCAGAAATAATTCTCAAGTTCGCCTGAGCTTCCAACTCCTTTCCAGAGGGTTCACCGCGGATATCATAGGGACTACTTAGCATGAAGTTCTTGAGAAGAATAAGTTGTACATTCCAGAAATCGACATACTTATTGGTAACACGTCCTTCTCTGCTAGTTTGGAGAAAATGAATGCTTCGACCAGGAATGCTGTGAGCACCCTCAGAACTTTGAAGCAAATTATAGAAGGCATTGCAGTGCGATAACGAGGAATAGACTGATCAAAACCCATCTGCAGAGCTGCTCTATCAATATTATAACACTAAAGGACGCAACTTTAAAAAAAAAACGGCAAGAACGAACCCGAGGTACAACTATTCATGAAAGTAGCTTCACCAACACTGGCAATATTACTTTCACCTCTGGGACCAGAGTGTAAGACAATGTCGGACCTCTCAGCAAAAGTCCCCGATGGAATCACCTGAGACAACTCCAAACTCCAAGGTCTGAAATTCACTTTCTTTTCATTATCCATCAAACTGATAAGGCTAACAAGTGAAGGTTTCTTCTTACTCCAACGAAGTATTCTAGCATACTTCGTCTCTTCACTTGGAAAAGTGGGTCGAATCTTTACTGCATACTAAGGAAAATGCTCCCAAAGCCAGGCGTGCATGAATATAACATGGATAAAAGATTCTATCTTGGCATAACCATTAGAAATCTTCATGTCACGAGTGAAAACATCTAAATGAGTATATAAAGTACCAAGAAATAAATTACCAAGAGGAATAGTCCTTCCACTAACAAGCATAACAACAAGAGAAACAAGCGGGGGCTTCATTTGACCTCCAGGAGAGTCTTCAAATATGCCTCTGGAAAGCCAAAGTACAATAATGCAGAACAAATGCAGTACTGAGTTCAAGATCAACTTTAATAACATGTTTTTGAATAAACTTATGCACCTAGTCAACCAAATCCAATGCACCGGAACTTGCACAAGCCGTAATCACACTAACCATCGTAACCACATCCGCCACCGCCAATTGCATTTCTCAAGACAGACGCAAAGCTTCGTTAACTAATCCTATTCTAATATGCTCACTAATTATAGTACTCCCAAGTAATCAAATTCTACTCATATTTCGTCAAACATCTTTCTCGCTAAGCCAATTTCTTCGCGTTTCGCCTATAAGTTCACCAATGTAGTATGAACAAATGGACTACAATGAAACCTAGACCTCAAAATATGTGAATGATTTGATAACAAACGCATACATAAAACTACTGGGATTCGGGGTATCCTCTTTTGATCAGTTTCTGAAACATAATAATTGGTTCATTAGTTAGGTTTTGGATGTGTAAACAACTATTCCATGTAAATATGTTTAGGGTGGCTTTGAGAGAAAATCCTTCGAGCGTAACCGATGTTGCTGATAAAAGAAGAGACTAGTGCAGACACTAGGAGTTTGAGAATGGATTTGGTCTGGAAATCTAGCCATTTAATGGAGTATATTTGTTAGTCGTTAGATTATTACTCATAACCATTGGATACTCGCCATGTTTAAATAAATATTAATAATTAAAATAAATTATTATAACGGTTAAAAAAGTCCATGTTAATGGTTTGACCGAGTTAATGGGTCCCAAAATCAAACTTCCCGTAAATTAATTGTGTGTTAATTATATGCTTAGTTTCATAATTAAGAAGTGTATCAGCTTTGAGTGCTGTGCGGATGCAACATCTTTAGTATCCAAAAATTGGTAATATTCGCCAAACTGGAACTAGTTTCCCTTAATGTGCTTAAATAAGTAGTGTGTCTGCTTTGACCTTTTTTTAATTGATTATTTCAAAGAGGACATTTGCACTGAAGGTTTTGTTGTTCACTGTTGGAGAAGAAAAGGGTTAAGCAGAAAAGAAATTGCTGGTATGAATTTTGTGATCATGTTTTTGATTTTTAGTAGAAAATATAACTTCTTTTTTTTGTTTTTTTTATATGATATCATCCAGGTATTATACTTGTGTCGATCTAGTGTTTCATTTTCTTGTGAAACTGAGGTTTTATTTACAATTGGTGCAGTTCTTTTACTTTTGCAAAGACAGTGTTGATTCAGACTCGATCTGTAAGTCATGGGTAGAGCATTAGCTAATATTCTCATGAAGGGCATGTCAAGTCTACCAGCAGCTGCTAGTTCTCTGACAACAATGGTAAGATCCTGATATTAGATTTAGATTAATTACTTAATTCATTGAAATGGTTTTCGCCAGTAGTATATTGCTATAAAGAAAAGGCGTTACTAGAGTTCAGTTCTGACTCCTGATGCCTGATCCAAGATGAGGTTTAGACCATTTCTATCGGATATCAATTTGTCATTGAGATTATAATATTCCCTGCTGTCCTGGTACTAAAGAAACATGATGGGTACTGTTAGTACTAAAATGATGTTTTCCATCCAAGAATTCTTGGTCCGCAGCAATTAATCAAGCCCAACAGCCAAACTAGCCTAAGAGGAGCAAAAAAGAGCACTCCACTCAAGTCCGAAGTCCAACTTGGACCGAAGTGACATCATCATTTTCCGAAGTGACGTCAGCAATTACATCCCGAAGTGACGTCATCATTCTCACAGTGACGTCAGCAATTACTTCCCGAAGTGACGTCATCATTTTCCGAAGTGACGTCATTTTTTTTTCCCGAAGTGACGTCAGCAATCCCGATGCACCAAGTCAATTCCGATGGACCAAGTCAATTCCGCACCAACTTTTGGATAAAGGTCATTTAGAAGATAACGACAATTAGAATACGTGGCAGATCCTGTTGACACATGGCAAAATGTGGCGAATCCTCTTCGACACATGGCGAGCTTACAAGAATCTCCATCGACACGTGGCGAACTTTGATGACGTGTGGCGAAGGGCATTTTAGTAATTATCATCATTTATGTACCCTATAAATACAATTTTAGAGTGAAGAAGAGGGGAATTTTTTGGGGCCGATTCATGGCTTCTTCCCCTTCATTCTCAACTGTAACCAGAGATATCAATAAAAACTCCAACTCTCATTACCCGTGGATATAGGCTATTCATAGCGAAACCACGTTAAATCTCTTGTGTTAATGTCATTTTTGTCTATCTTAGACTATGATCTTTGGTTGTTTTTGCTGATGAGAAATTTGGCACAAACAATTTGGCGCTAGAAACATGGATTGTGTCAAAGGATTTATCCTACCTGATGCATAGATTGATGGGAACTGGAGAGAACAAGTTACATGAAGAAAACAAAGAAGAGAAGAAATGATCACCGAAAAACAAAACCCAACAGCAAAGATTTTCTTCTCTTGCGATTTTATTTGTTTTTCAAAACTCAAATCTAAAGTTTTAAAGTCAAATGGTTTTACAAAAAGTTTTAGTAAAAACAAGTCTTAGATCTTAAACAAAAAGTCATTTTTTCTTTCAAATCGAAACCTAATTTCAATGCTTATAAACCCGTTTAACTTGTTTTGAAAACTTCCGAATGATGGAATCTTTAGCTGATTTGGGGATTTTACCCTGTGAACAAAATCAAACGAAGTTTTAGATGATGCATCTCACGATTCAAATAACTCGACTTAAATCTTCTCTTGATTATTCACTAAATTTATATGTTATTTGCAGTAATGATCGAATGAATTAATTTTGAGTTGCTGGAGCTACTGGTAATTGAGAATGAAAGAAACAGAGGGTTGAGCAGATAAAGATGAATAAGTGAAGAGGAATTTCGGTCAAGTGAAGAATTGATGTTGAAAACAATTAAGTTATTGTTGCCAGTATGGGTACAGTTCAAGGTGGAGGTTTGTGTTGAGATGTGAACAAAGAAACAACGAGAGATATGAATTCGATGATTCTATGGGTTTGATTGCCGTGACTTGGTGATTGGATTGCTCTGAATGATTATGTGTTTTAATGTTTGAATGGTTTATAAATTTGGGTTTCCATTATACATGGATTCATTGCAGGGAAGGAGTTTCTGCTAGAGTAAAATCACAGCCACTTCATGTTGGAATCATCCACAGAATTGCACATCAGATGCTCGAAGAAATGCCTGAAAGACCAAATCACCAGAATTTCAAGGATGGAGACGAGAATCTGTGGCCTCGAGTATCAGAGCAAGAAAAGTCGGTTCGCCTTGGAGGAGCCTCTGCAAAATCCATTGACCAAGAAGAGTCTGATGGGAAAAGTGAAATTCCTGAAACACCTATGAAGATGTACGTCCTAGATGATGCTGGTCATTTCTTTGCTCCACCGGGAAAAGTAAAGAACATAACTCAATATTGACAACGGACATTTATCGTGTTCAACTACAAATTGAGGCTTATGATTCAAGAGGGAAACAACCCAATGAATAAAACAAGAATCAATTAAGGCGTAAGAAGACATGCAGGTGTTCGATTCGCGGGAGGGATTGAAAGACTTTGAATTACACACAGGAACCAGCACCGTGTGTTATAACTTTAACCTTATACAGATTGCCGTCAATGCAAATTTATGTCTGCCTTGCTTTTCAAGTGCGCAGGCTTCATAAGCGAATGATCTCTTGGCAAAAGATGATTGCACTCAGGATCCTCAGAAACTGATGTTTTCTCTTGGTTCAAGTTTTGATCTTCTTATACAGTAACAAAGAATCTTGGCTATATATCAAAACCATATCTCCAACCTTACTTTCTTACCTGTAGAGAAGGAGTATGTAGTTCATGCTCCATGAACATTGATGGCGTCAATACTGTTGCTTGTTTAAAGCCCGAAGATACTGATACAACAGAGCCCACATTTGTTATTCCTCTTCCTCATATGTTTGTTGTCAAAGACTTGATTGTTGAGCTCACCAGTTGCTATAACCAACACAAGTGGGGAGAAAATTTGCAGCTTCCCAGGCTTTTGGATGGATTCAGCATTTCTCATGGGCTTCATCCAGCGTAAGAGGGTGAACAAATTCAAAGAGAAAACTGACAGCCAAGCTTGATCGATAAGTAGGACTTGAAGTACCCTCATCAACACCAAAATTCAACTGAAGTCTTTCTAGGACACTACAACCAGATGTTTTAAAGAGCGAAACCTCGGCCAAGAAAGCAGCATTAAGCTCAAGAAAAGACATATATACATCAACATCATAAGAAAATACATTTAGTGTTGATTTAAAAACGAAGCTAAGGAAACAACTATTGATGTTACTAAAAAATCTGCAATTATTGCAAATGAGAATGATTCGTATCAAGTGGGTAGCGCTATTATTGGGTCCACACTCAAAGACCAAGCATGCATTAAGAGCCCACATCAAATTCAGGACTTGGAGATAAACTCTTGACAATCGATAGATACTTCGTATAAGTTGTCGACAAATGATACTTCTAATGGCTTATGCTTCAAGCGAAGAATGCTAAGTAAATACTTCTATTTATTCCGGATTTCTCATATTAATTCGAAGGACGGTATTTTTTATTTCTTCTGGATATTCCTCATGTCTTATTTAAAATACATCTCATATTTTTTCTATATATACTTCTCATGTATATAGAAGAATATGAGATGTATCATAAATAAGAAATGAGAAATGAGAAATATCTGGATGATTCTCAAGTATACTTCTCATATACATTTCAGGTATATTTCTTAACATTATTTCTCCATTCAGGAGACAATCTCTTCGGAGACAATAAATTTATGGACCACACACTAATTTTCTCCATGCCCGAGATAAATTAGGCGTGTGTTCTTGAGTGCTCAGTGGCTAGAGACAAATTTATGGACCACACACTAATTTTCTCCATGCCCGAGAAAATTAAGTGTGTGTTCCTAAGTGCTCCGTGGATGGAGACAAATTCGGGACCGCATCCAAATTTCCTCCTTACCAGAGAGAAGATGGATGCGTTGTATTCCCATGACATGACTCCATGGAAGGAGGTAAAATTCCAAATTGTAATGTATATACAAACGTTTGGGACTAACCTTGTAGCTTACTCCTGGCCCGGGTATGACTCGTATGTGTTGGGTTCCCCAATGACATGACTCCGTGGAAGGAGGTGCTCTCTGGCACAAAATTCCATAATATTAACCCAGGGTACAAAGGAACCTTGCGGTTGAAAACTAACAATCAGTATATATATATATTTGTATACAAAATTTTGTTTTGCAGGGAAAAAAATACAACATAAAATAAAAATGCACAAGCAACATCAACCACCACATTATGATTCGGGGGAGACGTGAAGTAGTTTTCTTAAGAGTTTTTCTTCAAAAAACTCTCAAGAAAATGGGGCAAGTTGTTAGTACCAAAATTATGTTTCCCACCCAAGAATTCTTGGTCCGCAGCAATTAATCAAGCCCAACAGCCAAACTAGCCTAACAGGAGCAAACAGGAGCACTCCACTCAAGTCCGAAACCCAACTTGGACCGAAGTGACGTCATCATTTCCCGAAGTGACGTCAGCAATTACATCCCGAAGTGACGTCAGCAATTACATCCCGAAGTGACGTCATCATTTCTCACAGTGACGTCAGCAATTACTTCCCGAAGTGACGTCAGCAATTACTTCCCGAAGTGACGTCATCATTTTCCCGAAGTGACGTCACCAATCCCGATGCACCAAGTCAAACCCAATAGACCAAGTCAATCCCGATGCACAAAGTCAATTCCGATAGACCAAGTCAATCCCGATAGACCAAGTGAATCCCGATGCACCAAGTCAATTCCGATGGACCAAGTCAATTCTGCACCAACTTTTGGATAAAAGTCATTTAGAAGATAAGGACAATTAGAATACGTGGCAGATCCCGTTGACACATGAAAAAATATGGCGAATCTTCTTCGACACATGGCGAGCTTACAAGAATCTCCATCGACACGTGGCGAACTTTGATGACATGTGGCGAAGGGAATTTTAGTAATTATCATCATTTATGTACCCTATAAATACAATTTTAGAGTGAAGAAGAGGGGACTTTTCTGGGGCTGATTCATGGCTTCTTCCTCTTCATTCTCAACTGTAACCAGAGATATCAATAAAAACTCCAACTCTCATTACCCGTGGATGTAGGCTATTCATAGCCGAACCACGTTAAATCACTTGTGTTAATGTCATTTTTGTCTATCTTAGACTATGATCTTTGGTTGTTTTTGCTGATGAGAAATTTGGCACAAACAGGTACAATTTGTTAATAATGAAATGGTAAGTGCCATTGATCATTGGGCTTGTAATCTTTTTTGTGGTCTGCCTGTTGTCTGCTTTGTGGGATATGCAATTTGGTGGGTTGAACACACGCCAATATCAGTACCTGGAGGAGGAGGAAGAGGAGGTGCAGCAGCAGATGGAGGTGTTGGCGGCCATATGGAGCTTCCAGCGGTTCCCGCAGTTAGGTGGACTCTTGTGAGACACGAGCAATGATCAATTGATATTAACCATTAGATCATCTGACTTTCAACCGATTGGTATAATTCAAGATGTAGAGATGATAAAATATTTCGGAGTAATATGTAATATTATGGGAGTTTTATTTAATGTACTTATACTTTTCAAGGTCTTAAATCAAAAATTTATATGAAACCTAACTTCAGCTGAAAAAAAAAAATCTTCACTTTTTTTCTTCGAATTAGGGCTCTGAGGCTTAAACGATCGAGACGATCAATCAGATTAAACCCTAATCTTCCAGAAAAATAATTTCTTGTTAAACTTCAATCCATTCTCACAATTTATATAAAACCTAAATTTGGAAGAAACAAGAAAAATTATTCATTTTTTTTCTTTGAATTAGGGATCTAAGGCATTAACGATCGAGACGATGAATATAAACATTCATCAGATTAAACCCTAATCTTCTACTTATATTTCCTTTATTTTCAATTAGTTCTCTTTTCAACAAAGTTTCTCAACTAGTAACCATAATTCGTTTTCCCTGAGGATTTTTTTTTTTGAAATTAGGTTTTAGTTTAGTAACTTTAACCAACAGAGATTGAATTGAGTCCAAACTAGGGCTGCACATCGGGTCGGGTGGGTCGGGTTTGGCCCCACGCGCACCTGACCCGCCAGTTGGCGGGTGACTGAAGTATTCACCCGCACCCAACCCGCCGTAGGACGGGTCGGGTCGGTCCTGACCCGCCATTTCGGCGGGTTGGGTGCGGGCGGGTGCGGGTCACGCGCCCAGATTGTTGTCTAGCAACATAATGTTATAATTTTCCTGTCAATCAATTTCATGTTCTCAACTGAAGTCATATAAAAGTTCTGTAACTTACATTTGAAAGAGATATGTTAGTTGTACATCGCTCGGATGCTAGACATAGCATTATTGGAGCTACATTAACTTATCAGAATTAAAAAGATAAAACAGAAGTGCGACTCTTACTTCAAAGTATCAGATTCCATAACCTCGTATAGATGAGCATAAGCCAACTCAAATGGCAACTTAAACAAATAATACTCATGATAACCATTGCATCATTTTTGAATCTCAGTAGATGTCCAAACCACTCATCCCTTCGTAGTGCTTCTTTTTCTTTCGTTTTGTCGGAGCAGAATTCCTTTCAGTATCAGAAAATTTACATCCTTGATCCGCTCCAACTGAACTTTGCCATCTGTCCATAGTAAGTGATTGAGGTCTTTAGCACTAATATGAGAGGGTATAAAGAGATGAGAGAATTTTTTTTACATTAAAGTTACCTAAATAAAAGTGCTAAGTTCTTTCTTTTCCAGAATTGGAATAAAAGCACCGCCCATGATATTAAAAATATGAAAAAACCAATACATATTTTTAACTAAACTCTTTGTTATCAAACCTTAGTGCTACACCAGAGTCGGTCTTGTTAACCTGCAAGCTTCAGGTTAATACTACAATTTAATCCAGAATATGAACAACAACAAATGTAATTTGTTTTTTGAAAAATGCTCTAAAGGAGCTAAAGATCTGTGGTAAAAGCAAATCAAATAACAGACGCGAGAATAAAACTACTCACGATTCCATAAATCAAGTGACTGAAACAACGGAAACGTTCACACCAAGATTATTAACACAATCACAGACAAAGTACACAGGACCATATACATTGCCACTCATATACTAGTAAAACAAAGTACTCAAAGATGAACCCAAATCTAATGCGTAAGCAGTAAGCAAAAGAATGAATCCATACCTATGTATGTTAGCTTCTTTATCTCCAATTCCGATGCAGCCCTTCCCAATGTCTCCATAGGAGCTGCCACCTGCAAAACACAACCATACACAATTCCACCAAACTAAATACCAAAGGAAAATCAAATTCTCTCATTCCAACAAAGATAAAACCAATAAATCTTCACATGAATAACATAAATAAATGAGATAAGGATGAAGCAAAAAAATCCACCTTTATAAACTCTTCTGCAGCACCAACTACTCTCTCAAGAATCAAACCAACTTTCTTCATTTCTGAAACCAATACATCAGCACAATCCTGGTACCCCTTCTTCTTACAGCTCTTGCAATCCATTTGTCGTTGATCTTGAACACAAAATCAAAACCCATCTCTTAGTTCCATTTGTTGCACTAACTCTCTTCTTTGTTTGAAATGAATCTTCACGGCATCACCATTTTCACTTCATTGGTTTCTTCTTCACTCATTCAACAACGAACCCTCTCTAGCCATGGTCTTCTCTGAGCTAGACGAGACTACTGAGTTTCAGATCTCAAAGTTATTTGCTTGGTTCGTCTTGTTCTACAGAAGAAACATCAAATATCATATCTGCTTTGAGTAAATCTAGGGTTAGTGTATTAGGTTTTTCTTTTCAATCGAACAGATGCAACAGACAATGATGAAGAACATAGGTTTTCATTTGAACGATTTTAAAACTTTTTTCAAATGATTTTATTTTTTTGAAAGAGGTAGGGATCCAGAGGAACAATGAATTAGAAATGAGTTAGAAGTTAGAACTTAGAAATGAGTTGAAGAGTGAAGAAGAGACTTAGGTCGAGACGACCGAAGCCTGAAATGATTTTATACAACGCGGATCAACTGCTCAGATTAAACAAGGGTAAGTAATTCAAAGGCTAGGAAAGATGTTTTTTTTTACGGGTTGGGCGGGTGGGTCGGGTGAGAGATGGTGTCACCCGCACTCGACCCGCCAGAAGACGTGTGAAGAAAATTATCACCCGTATCCGACCCTTTTATCGACGGATCGGATATGAATCGGGTCAAAACAGGCGGATACGGGTCGGGTAGTGGGCGCGAATCGGGTTTGTGCAACCCTAGTCCAAACATCGAATTATAGAATTGGACTGCTTAAACTACACAAATAATCGTACTGATTTATCCAGGTTAGTTTTTCTTTTTGTATTGATTGATTTTCTTTGGTAATTGATTTTTCTTTTTTTAGTAATTTTTGATTCTGTGAATAAAATTAACCATGTGAATTTGAGGGTTTTAGTTTTCTTTTTCAGGTTAGTGTGAAACTAATTCAATCACTTATTTGAGTTCTTTATGTTTAAATCATTACTTTCAATTCGAGGTTCTTCCGTTCACTGTTCAATTAATTAAGGTGACTAAGTTCCAGTTGTTCATGTTCTGGGTTTGTGATTGCACATCTTTGTGGGTTTGTGATTTCACTGCAGAGAAATCAATGGGAACCTTTTCTTTGTCAAGTTAGATGTGTCATACCCCTTAACAAAATCAGTTTATGATTATTATTTTTTTTCTAAAGGAGGAACAGAAGAAGATAGTAGCGTTGCAACATCTGTAATTTTTCACAATGGAGGAAGGAGTATTATCTATTTTTGTTCTCTCACTTTAGGTTTCGTTCAGTCAGACTTAGACCTACTAAACAGCCTTCGGTTCTATGTTGTATACAGTCATTATACTAAATATTCATGATTTTCTTTTTTTTTTTACTCTGTCATGCTGCTGTTCAAGTGTTGTTTTTACAAAGTTAGTTTTATTTCCCTGAAGAGAAATGTTATTTTGACATTTTTCTATGACTCAAGATTGACATTTCATTTTATATATCATCATTTTTCGTGGGGTCTATCAAAAAAAAACTTTACCTCTTCCTCTTCAAAACACACGATTCTTCCTCTTCTTTAACAGTCGATTCTTTCTCTTCACTAAAATCCCTATATGCTGCATTATCAAGAACAACTCCAGATAAACTTTACTTTTTGAAAAATCATCGTCTTCTTCTTCTATGAATGGATTTGATTCGTAAGTTCTTTTTTATTTTTGTTTAAACTGTTCATATGTTGCTAGTGCTAGTTAATATTTTCAGCTTATATTTCATCTGCTAGTATTTTGAGATGGTTTGAATGTGATTTTTCGCTAGTCCCTTTTTTGGTATCTAGTTTGAGGAAGAATCGTGTGTTTCGAAGAGGAAGAATTGGTAAAGTTTTTTTGATGGACCTCATAAAAAATGATGATGTGTAAAGTAAAATGTCAATTTTAAGTCATGAAAAAATGTCAAAATAGCATTTCTCATGAAGAGAATATTGCTCTATTTTTTTTGTACTAACCATCTTCAATTCTCTTTCTATTTCAGGTCATAGTTTTACTGTCGTCGTTAATCTAAATTTGGATCATTATTGGCATTTGAGGACTTTAGAGGTGAAATTTAGTGTTGTCAATGTTTTAAATGCTAAAAAAAAAATTGACTGGCATTTGGTTCTAACTAGATGGTTGTAGTCTTGAAAAGTTAACTTTTAGTTTATAATCATTGCTTTCACCGTCCGATTGTTCTCTATCAGAAATTACTATATTTTGTTGATTTCATTGCTCAAGAGTGGTAGTAGTGAACAATAAATAAAGATGACAACTCTATCAACTAAATCATCTTCAACTTTTTTACTTCACCCTCTTGTACTCTTCATCTTCTTTTTGTAACCAAAATAGAGAACTGTAAAACTAAATTTAGAAATGAATGTTCCACTAAATTATTATGAAATTATGTTACGCGGGAAAAACATCTTCACGTCATCATCTTCAACATCCTCTATGAGGATTTTATCATGCCTTACGTTTACTCCATTAATCATGTCATAAAATTTCTTTCTCCGTAAAACGAAATTAGAACCCCAAACTGATTCATGTCTCTTTAAGAACTTCTACCAAAGGTTCAGAACCTTAAATCTTATTCTCATGCACTTTCACGTGTTTGAGATACTCTGCCATTGCTACATAAGTAGCTTTCTCCTGTACAAGGAATAAAAGATAAGCTAGCAAAAACTACCGTTAGATGGAATGAAAAAATTATCAAACATTTTTTATGAGAGAAACTATGTTAAGTGATATGATTTTTCTATATTCCTATAAAGTACCTTACATTGAGAATGATGTTGTATTCTAATTTTAAGGTTTAAAAGATTCAATCTTTGAATTTTTTGTACTGAATTGAATGTTTCATTGTCAGATATCTTTGTATTTTGCTTAGTTGAGTACTAATACTTGCATTTCCGTTGTAATCTGAACTGTCTCAACTCTCTTTTTATGCAGGTTAAACAAGATTCACAAGGAGGTATTGCTGCTTACAACTGAGGTTGATCTGTAACTCCATCTCATCGAGTTTCATATTAGGTAAGCAGCATTGTCAAGTTTTAATCTCAAAGTGGCAGTAAACTTAGGAAGGTAACAACAATTGATCTCGGAGACCGGATGTTACAAAGTTATTTGGTTAGTATAACGTCTCCTTGCGAAGGGAATTATGGAAAACCCAACGTCTGTCGATGTGCAACACACGAGCTCTCGGCTTGTTGCTGTAATTTGAGATTATAGAATTGCTTTAGATGTCCCGGTAATAAAGCAAAAAGGTGGGATAAAATTTTCTAATTTTGTGTAGATAGCAACAAAACTAACCCCAACGATGCCAAATACACCTTAACCAGTCTCGACACCTTTCTATTTACCAAATTTACGTGAGGCGGTGAAATGACATGTGCCATTTATTATTGGGCTAGTGATTTTTTTTGTGGTCTGCCTTGTAGGGTATGCAATATGGATGATTATCCACACGCCACCAGTACCTGGAGGAGGAGGAGGAGGAGGAGCATCACCAGTTGCAGGTGCAGGAGGTGTAGGCGGCCAGATTGAGCTTCCAGCGGTTCTCGCCATTAGGTGGACTCTTGTGGGACATGATCAGGATCGAAAAAAAAAATACTTTACTTTTATCTCGTTCGATTTGCTTTCATACTTGTTTTGTTTAATTTATATGCCTGAAATGATTTCTGAAACTATCATTTAGCTTGTAATTTGTGAAAGAAAGTAATTATTTTTATGAAATACCAAAATATGAGGAGAATTAGTTCTGAAATACTAAAGTTATATCATGCTAGGGTTCAAATTTCTCAAATGTTGATAATGAGGTTAACCAATAAAGGTAGTTTTTTTGTTGTTCTTTATGGGTTTCGTTTAACCAAGTGAGGGATAGGAATAAGCAAGTCTTGTCAATCCATGACTATTATACCACCATTTAAATTTTAACAATTTCCTGCTCCATTCTTGTTGTGGATACTATTTGCTCTGCAGCTCCAGAACCGGTAGAGGTTTTAGTTGTTGGTTTTACTATTCAACTAGTAGTGTTATCATTGTATTTAGAGTTAAGTTACTAAATTTTGATTGACTGAACGTCAGATTCCAAATCCTGACAGCTTTCAGAGTGTGTTGGTCATGAACCTCATTTGGCTTGTTTGCTTGAACTGACAAGAGTCCAAGAATGTTTCCAAGAAGACAAGAATAGTCACAATGCAATTGCTTCCATAACATCCTGCGCTACTAGAGTTTTGAGTTACCAAGAAGAGAGTTTTTTAACTCAATTTTGTTTGGTACTTCTGGAAGAAAAGTTTAACTCTGGCTTCTTTTACTTTGGTTCCAAATTATGAAAAAAGTTTTGAAAAAGTTAGGCCTTTATCATTTTACTTGGATTCTGTAAATATATATGATTGTAATGTGACAGTAGTTGACTCAACAAAGAACCAATAAACCAGAACATGTCTTTCTAGCATCTTCAATGATATTTGGATATATATCCTAGACTAAAATTAATTAAAAGCAAATTTTATCGGTATGATCCATATAAAATTTAGACATATCTTAACGTTTTAAAAACAATCTCTAGTGGAGTTTGGATATGTATCCGATTGTCGTATTTTTATAAAGATAATTAATAAAATAACAGCTTTAAACACTTAAAATACATGACATGGAAATGGATGAGAGTCTCCAAAAATAGATACTCTCATCCCAACTCGAGTTGATAAATCAAAGAGATTTTTTAACCATCTAACTACCACTGGAGATATTTTTTTTAGAGAGAATCTCTAAAATCCTAGGTGGCATCAGTTTTTTTAGATACCCAAACTTCATTGGAGATGCTCTAATGTCATACCCCGATTCGGCAGGTAGGGCTCGTCGGGTGGAATATAAGCAATGGTTTGTCCTTTCCTAACACCGAGGCCTGATGGGTACACTTGACTGAGTTGTGGGAAAACTTCTCGGTTAGACGTGCTCGCCCGAGAGTAGTCACAGGATTGGTGACCTCTCGGGAAGCTGCTGTCGGATAACCGCAGTAGTGCCAATAAAAATCCCACGCTGCTAGATAACCGTATTGGCTAAGTGGGGACAATATCGATAGAGGGTCAGGTCATTACAAATGGTATTAGAGACGATGACGGATCACCCACTGAGGGTGAGAGAGTATGTTGGACGAGGTGTGCCAAGTAATGCCCTCATGAGTGGTAGGGAACGTCGGAGATCTGGGCATGTATACTTCGGAGCCAAGGACGGCTCCAATTTAAGGTGGCGGTATTATAATATCCCGATTCGGCAGGTGGGGTTCGCTGAATGGAATATAAGTAATGGATTTTCCTTTCCTAACATCAAGGCATGATGGGTACGTATGACTGAGTTGTGAGAAAAACTTCTCAGTTAAACGTGCTCGGCCGAGAATTGTCACAGGATGGGTGATATCTCAGGAAGCTGCTGCTGCCGGATAACCGCAATAGTGATAGTAAAAATCCCACATTGCTGGATAACCGCAGTGGGAAGTGGGAACAATATCGGTGATAATGATGGATCGCTTCTGCTCAGGTGGGAGAGTATGCTAGGCGGTTATTATATATACTCGTCTTACAAGAGGCATGAACGTCTATATTATACCGAGACCTCTTCATCACAGTTGGCTCCAGAGTTGGCAAAAAGCTCTCAGTTAAGCGTGCTCGGACGGGAGCAATCCAGGGATGTGTGACCTCCCGGGAAGCTGTTGTTGGATGATGATGTGTATTTGTAGTTGTGGTAAGAAAGGGTTTCAAACTCTCGAACTTATGAAGACTGATTTTAGATTTGATAAACTAATTGTTAAACTAGAAAATATACACAAAAAAGAAAGTAATATTCATAGATACTGAGGTTATGGATTTCACCATTAACCAATTAAAGTGATTCAATCTAATCAATATTCATGCAATTATTTACGTTTAAAGTGATTCTAATATGTTGCACAAGTATATTTTCAAAGTAACAATTGTAAATCGAAAGTATAGAACATCAAAAACCCTAGGCTAAGCATGCTTTATCAAAAGAAATCACAACTACTTAATAAAAATCCTTAAATCAATTTTTTAATCAAAGCAAATAATCATAAAAGAAATTGCAAAATCAATTAAAATAGAAATATACCATTTTTCTTGGAACAATGGCTTCCTCCATCGCCTCAGCAAAGGGGTTTAGCTCCTCGTATTAATCTCTTGCTTAAAATAATGGTTCATGGCTCAAAGTGTTTATAAACGATGAAAAAGAGTGAAAATAATGAAAACAACGAGTTTGCAACGTTTATAAGCGTACAGACTCACTATTACAGAGGGAAAAGTGTTTCACTGAAGATAAATGTCACAAAATTAAAAGCTTTAGCAACAGAATCTTCAACTTTTTGGCCACAGAAACTTTAACCTTTTAGCAACGATTTCTTCATCTTCTTCATCACGATCATGAGCAGATTTTATGATTTCTTTGATTTTCTTCTTTCTGAACAGAGCCATCCCCCCTATCCTTTATCTCGACCTCCCTATTTATATTGCACCATCAATCCTCCCCAAAATATTCTTGAATATCTCTCTTTAATGAGAATCATCTTCTCGGCAGAAAAGGTAAAAATCAACATAAAAACTTCACATCCAATCTGTATTGATGCTGCCAACTATTTTTAGAGTTATTTTCTTACTCTGAGTGTAGACCTAATTAACTATTTGCTTTCGAAAATATATAGGCAGTTGAGAAGCAAGAGATCGACCGAGATATTTTGTTTTTAGGAAACTATATCACGAGATTATTTTTTTTATTTTCCAAGTTTCCAAAACGTATACAACTCTTATATAAATAAGGCAAAAATATTTTGTGTCTTGAAATTCCAAATCCTTCCAAAAAAACTCGAACAGGAACTTCCGTAATTTGAAACAAAGTCTTATCGTTAATATTCATGTTTGAATTTGAAAAGATGGGTGCCATTATCCAAATGGTGGGTGCCTTTAACACTTTAGGTGCCTTTAACCATTTTGTGGGTGCCTTTATAACTTTTTGAGCCGATTTTTCCATAATTAATTATTTCCCAAAAATACCTACAAATACATAAAATAACATAATTAGCACACAATCAAGCACTATTAATATAAAGAATTTGAGACAAATCAGACACAAAAATGTGTCTATCAGATGATCGCAGCGGGGGCAACACTAAGAACTAGACCACACTGCGAAGACTATTGCTTTTATGTCGTCCGACCCGACCTTGAGACAATCTAAAGGTCTCGCTAAGCGAAGCTATAGGAAAGAAGGCGCATATACTAGCCTTTGTTTGATATCTGCATTTCTTTCAATTGACTTTCTAGCTTCTATTCTACTACGAGGCAAACGTGGGACCTAGCAGCGATCGTTCATCCTCGAGGCTTTGCATCTGACATTCGTAGGGCCGGGAGCCTGCAATAAATCCCTCCGGCCGGATATGAAACTAGTGGTAGGTGGTCCCGTGGAGCTTTCGGAGAAGGGTAGCCTAGTGTGTAAGCACAGCAATGAACCGCGGCGAACCAGAAAAACAATGCGCAGTCAGTTGCAGGCATGCGAGAAAAAGAGAGTTTGAGTTTTCTTCTTCGCAACACCTACAGATGTCGGTAGCGGATAACACTACATCTGTCTAGGGGGAATCATTCAATCTCTATCTATAATGCAATTTTCAGAGCTATTTGAAGCAGTCGCTCCTTTTGTCGATTGGTGTCCGTTGAAAACTCCACACTGCCGAATGACCACAATGGCTAAGTGGGGATAATATCGGTGGAGGGTCGGGTCATTACATATGATGCCTGAAGTACTATACAATATTATCTCTTTTCTTACCAAGAATCGAACACCCTCATACCCTAAAATAATTTTGTCATCTATTTCGTCGATCTCGTTTTGTTATACATACTTTCTAACTAGAAATTAAATTGATCCTTGTGACTCTACATTTACTTCCTGGTTGTGTGCAACTCCATTTGATAATGTTCCTTCGTGATACAAATTTGTATTGTTGTTACCAGTAAATTCATAACATGATCACTTCTATGTCTCAAAAATTAATCCGTGACCCGAAATCTACCAATTTTGTCATATTTCATACCAATTTTGGGCATTTATACTACACCAAAACTAGGGTTTATTAACGGTTATGCACCATTACAAAACGGGCTTGCAACGGAATCCAATCGTTGCAAAACAAGGTGTTACCGTTTTTTGCAACGGATTCCAAGATCATAAAATCAAATAAATATGAGAATCGGTGATGATATGAAAATCAATTAAATTTGAGAAAATTACTTGAATTCCTATACATAACAAAGTAACCAGCACCTACATCATAACTTGTCATTTTAGTATATATATTAACTTAATATTAGAAAAGGATATCTTATACAATATTTCAAAAAAAAAAGAATTCTTATATTGGATGTCTTCAAGAAAAAGAAAGAAAGATGAAATACATTAAGTACCTGTCCATCCATCAATGACATGACATATGCAAACATGATACTGATAGTCAAGAAGTCAATACTCTTGCGATAATTGGTACTTCTGCCTTATTTGTGCCAACTCCAAAAGAGGTTTTACCTTGTCATTTGTCATCTGGAACAACCAATAAGCCGCATTAGCCATGAATATATCCAGAAAACCAAATTAATTAGGACTTGGGAAGAAGGGCTGCGATGAGCTACGATTATAAGTAGAGAAGGAACAATAACATCATACAATAGGGATGTCAATGGGTACCGATTACCCGAAATCGGAAATGGATTAATCAGGTTTGTGTCATAATACTGGACTCATTAGCACTGCTGGTATCCTACGGGTAGAACCGTTAGGAACCGATAAGCTTTGGGGTCCTAACGGGTATTACCCGACGGGTACCCGAATATTTGTCATTTGTATATTAATTTTATCCAAAATTCAAAGAATTTGTCTAGTTTTGCTTAGACTTTTTTAGTTTTCCATTTATTTTCTTAGATTTAATCTTTAATTAGAAAAATTACATAGATGTAACAATAACTTTATAAGAAATATTATTCGATTCAAGTCAATATAAAAAATAAAAAATATTATAGTTGATTTTGGAAGACCCGTTAAATACCCCCGACGGGTATTTAAGTTTTTAATCGGGTCCGGTTTTAGGTCCACTAAATTAGGAACCGGAACCTCCTTTTTTAATAGGGTACGGTTCCGGGTCCAGTGGTACCTGGGAGGAACCAGACCCATTAACAACCCTATATTACTATGAATGGATATTCAGAAAGTTACCTGCAATAAGTTCTTTTACGGCTCATCCATCTTTTCTTGGAGAACAACATTGACTTTCCTCTCCAGTAACTGTTGTTCATCTTTCTGAGATAAACAATTGGGCACCAACCTGAAATTGATAGCATACTTTATTAAGTATGAGAAGTGCAATCCACATTTAACATACATTTCTAAGAATTCTTTGAAAAAAGATATGATCATGGGTAGATGTATGTAACCTTTTCTTGCAGTGCATGTGCAAGGACATCTAAGGTGTCACCCACTTCATCACCCAGAGCTTTTGGTATGGCAGGTGGACTATGGAGAGAAAAAAAGATTATAGAGAAGTTGGAAGCAAGCAAATGAAACAGTTACACAATGAGGAATAAAATAGTTCATGCACACAAAATTAGATCATGAGTAACTCATTCCATGATAGAATGAACGTCTGAAGACCCATACCTTCGTACAATAAAACCTCTCTAAAAGAATATCCTAGGGACTAAAAAATATATATTCCTATATAGGGGTTATTCTTATATGGAGGTTCCCTTTAAAAAATATAAATTATTATACGTGCACCTAGAAAAAATACATACATGTACATAGAAATACCAGAAGTTTCATGTGAAGAAGCTTTAAGCATTCTTGATAAATGTGCAACAAGTCGTTTATGCTTTAACTGAAGCTGAAATCATTGCAGGGATTAGACAGGAACAAGAGAAAAATAATTCCAAGGATGATATTACTGAAATACAAAAGTTTCATGTGAAGAATCTTTAAGCAATCTTGACAAGCTAGAAATGTTTTAGCTTCAACAAAAAGAACTCCATGTTGGTGAATTAGTAAGTACTCACAAGTTAAAAGATATAGTAGCAACTCAAAAAATTAAGTCATTGTCTCAAACAACTTTAGATAAGTATTTTTCTTCATCTTAAACTTTGATGTAATATGACGAAATCTATATCATTTATATTATAATATTAGTTATTCTTATATGGAGGTAAGTTTATTAAGACGTGACCAGAAAAA
Source organism: Papaver californicum (assembly GCA_023531435.1). Classification (NCBI taxonomy): domain Eukaryota; kingdom Viridiplantae; phylum Streptophyta; class Magnoliopsida; order Ranunculales; family Papaveraceae; genus Papaver; species Papaver californicum. Next base: position 2,073,412 of record JAJJMC010020031.1, on the reverse strand, counting down.
AAAAATTACTTATTCTAATATGGAGTTTATTCTTAAATATAACTGGCCCAAATTGGAGCGGGAAAATTTTATTTTTATATGGAGTTTATTCCTATATAGAGTATTCTTCTGGAGAGGTTTTACTCTATATCAGACCAATGTTGCTAGAGTTTTATATTGATCTTTTAATGTATATATTAGAATGTGTTAAAATTAGCTAAAACACATGGGCATTTTTCAACAATTTTATCTGGACTTCAATATGTTACGTGGAATTACCTCATGTGTTCCCATATCTACAAATCCTAAATAGATCTGCAATTCAATTTCATATAAGTTTAATGGGATACAATATTATCTCGGGTCTCAGTCCCGAGATTCTGGACTAATTCTATTTCCACAATTTTCTCATTTTGGTTCAAACCTAGACTTTCGGTCGCAGTCGACCATAATAATACTGATGTGACCAAATAAATAACAAATACAAGTTTTTTTAACCAAATGTGTAGAGATCCGCAAGCAGGTCAACGCCATTAGACTATCCAAATAAGGATTACGTTGCCTAATGACTTAATTAATAAGATTTGAACAATTAATAATAATAATAATTAATAAAATAATAATTTGGAAAAACCTTTAGTACCATTATATATATCTCGAAAATTTATGCAAAATAGACTACTTAAACGCGTCATTCGGATATCGGACGAGGGAGATATGGCACATGAAAATTTTCATGCACGGTTTGACTTTAGTCCATCAGAGTTGACCAAGAAATAGAGTTTGACCTAGGTTATATAACTCCAGGATTAGTTAGGTTAATAATAATTTAATTATGTTAATTAGTATTAAGAGAATGGGCGTAATAATAGTGTAACTATATGATATATATTAAATATCTAATACGTAGGTAAGAACAAATTCAGTTAAACCAACTTTCTTAATTTCTTTCCCTCATACTGAGTCATATTTGTAAGTGAGAAATATTGAATATGAAGTTTAAATAAGAAGAAGTATCTTGTATTGAAAGAGATGAATCAGAATTACAGATTGTAGTTTAGACAGAGAATAATAAGGACATGACCCCTTAATATAGCTACACTAACTAATACAGTCAGTCTTGGACAACTGACAATACACTGTATTTAGGCCAATACAGTTTGACTACTATAAATTGACTTATACTCCTTATTATCCCCCCTCAAACTGATAGTACAAACATCTATCAATTTAAAATACAAATAGTCCTGCATACTCATAAAGAAGAGAAAAATAATAGCAAAAGAATGAATAACAACCACACTTCAAACAATAAAACTAAAGAACTGCAGTTCTGCTATTTGAACTGTAAAAGAAGCAATAGAAGTATCAGTAGTATCGTCCAAATCCAAGTCAGAAGTCCCCAAAAGTTGATGGAGTAAGGAAGTAAAGGTTGGTGCACATAAGCCTTTAGTGAATAAATCTGCTAACTAAGCCTCAGAGGATATATGCTGAATAGTAAAAAAAACCATTTGTTATCATCTCCTAACCACATTGTATTGCACATCTATGTGTTTGTACCTGATGAGAAACAAGATTAGCAGAAAGATAAATAGCACTAGTATTATCACAATACAGTGTAATTGGCTTGATAACTGAAATATGTAACTCAGACAATAAAGAATCAATCCACTCTAATTATACAGTTGCAAGTGATATATATTTATACTTTGCTTCAGCTGTAGACCTTGACACAATTTGCTGCTTCTTACTAGACCATGAAATCAAAGAATTACCCAGAAAAACTGCATAACCACAAGTAAACCCAGTTGTTTCAGGACAATTACCCCAATCTAAATCTGTATAAGCCTTTAAACAATGAATATCGTCTTTTCTCATTGTAATACCTTAACCTATTGTACCTTTCGAATACCTTAATATCCTCTTTACTAACATCAGATAAACATCAGTTGGTGCATGCATATACTGACTCACATAACTAGCAACAAAAAAAATATCAGGCCTTGTTAAGCATAAATATTGTAGCATACCAACTATTGTTCTATAGTCAGAAGCATTATCTAATAATGTACCATCAGTTATAGAAACCCTTGGACCTTTATCAACTGGAGTACTATATGGATTACAATCAATCATTTTTGTCTTGTCTAACAATTTCATTGTACACTTCTTTTGTGTCAACATAATTGAATCATGTGATCTAATAGCTTCTATGCCTAAGAAGTAATGCAAGTCTTCCAATACCTTCATTGCAAAATTAGCACTTAAATACTTGATTACATCAGCTATCAAGGCATCTGAAGAACCAGTCAAGATAATATCACCTACATACACTAATAAAATTAGCATTTCTGACTCAACAACATACACAAACATAGAAAATTATAACATTGTTCTATTAAACCCATAAGAAAGTAAAGAAGTACTAAATCTTTGGAACCAAGCTCTAGGTGTTTGATTTAGTCCATACAAGATATTCTTCAAATGACAAACATGATTAGGAAACTCAGGATTAATGAAACCTTGTGGTTGTTTTACGTACACATTTTCAGTCAAATATCCATGTAAGAAAGCATTAGAAACATCTAACTGCTTTATTGACCAACCTCTAGTAACATCTATAATTCACATTAATCTCACAATTGTTGACTTAACTACATGACTAAAAGTTTCTCCATAATCTATACCATCTTGTTAATTGAAACCTTGTGCTACAAGCCTTGATTTATATATACAAATGGTTCCATCTGATTTTAACTTTATCTTGTAAACCCACTTACAACCTAATATATTTAATATGTGGTTCAGGTGCAATATATTCCTATGTACCATTGTTCATTAAAGTATCATATTCATTTTTCATCGACAATTTCCATTTAGGATCATTTAAAGAAGTTTTAAAGCTTTTGGGTTCAGATGGTGTAGTCGACAAAAAAGTAAAAGTAGAAAAAATGAGATATTTGATAGCATGATGTGAAACATGATCAGGAAATGACTTAGGTTTTGAAATTCCTCTTGGAGATCTAGTAATGATGGTAGATGGAAAAATTCGTTCAGTAGATGATGGAAGTTCAGTAATAATCTTAGAGTCAACACTAGCTTCTGAAGTGAAATAAAATTCTTTTTCAGAGAATACAACATGTCTAGAAATATAAGTTCTCTTTGAAACTGGTTTATAACATGTATAATCCTTATGCAAAGAACTGTATCCTATGAAAATACATCTGACAGCTTTGGGTCATAGTTTATCAGGTCTTGAATGACCCAAAAAAGGCTAGCATATACAAGCAAACACTCTCAAAACAAAATAATCTGGAATTTCATTGTAAAGAATTTCAATGGAGATTTATGATGAAGAACGGGAATTGGTGTTCTATTTATAAGATATGTTGTAGATAAAAAAGCATCATACTAATACTCTTTAGGACAAGAAGCATTGAAAAGCAAAGTGTTTCCTATTTCAGTAATGTGTTTGTGCTTCCTTTCAGCAAGATCATTATGTTCAATAGTTTTTGGAATACAAGATATTCTAATTTGAATCCCACTAGACTCAAAAAAAAGTTTTACATAACCTTTGACTAACTCACTAGCACCATCGGTTTGAAATGCTATTATTTTTGTTTTAAACAAATTTTCAGTTAAACTTTTAAAATGTTGAAAACATTGTAAAACATCATTTTTAGTTGCAATCGATAAATACAATGAAACCTACTAAAATCGTCAATAAACAATACATAATATCTATGTCCTGCTAATGTAGTAACATGAGTAGGATCCCCACTCATCACAATGAATCAGTACAAGTGGAGAAGAAAAATGAGAAGATGATAATTGAAAATGAAGTCTTTTACTTTTTGCCAACTGACAAGGATGACAAAATGTAATTGAAAACTATCAATTGAGAATAATACTCTTTTGATCATGAAGTTGTTGAACAATTCTTGATGAAGGATGCCCTAGTCTACTATGCCATATGTCAGAAGAAACAACAAGAGAAAGAAAAGGCAGAATCACAAAATGCATAAATGTAGAAATATTTCTCATGTTCTGATACCATGAGAAATATTGAATATGAAGTTTAAAGAAAAAGAAGTAATCTTCTATTGAAATAGATGAATCAGAATTACATATTGTATTTCAGACAGATTATAACAAGGACAAGACCCCTTAATATAGCTCACTAACTAACACAATCAGTCTTGGACCTCTAACAATACACAGGACTTAGGTCAATACGGTTTGACTACTATAAATTGACTTCTACTCCTTATTAGTAAGGTGGTGTTGGGTTAAACAAGAAACATAAAGATGATGAGTGAGGGAGAGCATATCATATGAAGAAGAAGAAGAGGAGATAAAGAATAACAAGAAGGAAAGTTTGTTTTGAAGTTGTTAGAATATCATGGGAGAGTGAGATAAAACTTCCATGGTGGAGTTGTGAGAAAGAATATGATAAACAAAAGAGTAATAAGTACTTATACCTCTAATTGAATCGTTTGTGATAAGAGTAAGAATATATTGGTGGTGATCAAGATGATATGTGCTTGATGAAGGAAAAGGATGATGAAAGATGAAGTTTCTATTGATGATGGATTAGTTGATTATGGTAGTGATTAAGAACTTGTTAAAAAACCAAGGTAACATTAATAACTTATTTTGGTATATATACTATGCTTTGGGTATCTCTTGGATATAGGAAATAAGATGGAATCAATCAAAAGTGATAATAAATCATGATTTTATGTGATTGATTGTCTTTACATATCTATGAATTTTTAGATATCCTATAGATTGAATTGATCATAGTTTTTTGTCTTAATTTATAGTATATTGAATTACCAAGCTATAGAAACTGAGTTTGCTCAATTTGGAGTTGAAATGAGAGAGTTATGATGATTTCGACAATTCATCAAATCTGAAATTTACTTGAATCAGCGGTGAGTGAGCGAGTAAATCGATTGTTTGAGGTATGTTGGAATTGGAATTAGCTACGAATAAAAACTTTGAATTTGTAGAGGAGACATTCATCGTTCCAAATAACCATTAGATGTTTCATTTGGATAAAAATTGAGAGTTATAGAGACCCTCAAAGTGAGCCCCTTCTACTCAAGTGGGAAATTTCTGACAATAAAGTTTTGAGTGAAGAAGATGTCCGAGTCAGCTCATCTAACTCAGATGACTCAAACTGAGTCAGACTATTTGGGTCATATACCGGGTTAAAGGGTCGGGTCATGGGTCGACTCAAATGGGTCAGTCTATGGGTTAGTGAGCCGGTCTGCTGGGCTGGTCCGGATCAAGCCCGTAAGTTAAATGGGATTGGGTTTAGGGTTAGTTTGCTTAATTTGATGTTTTGGACCACTTAGGTTCCGAATTAGTTTTCGGTTCCTTCTAGAAAGATGTAGAGTTTTTCAAGAGATTACCAATGACACCAAGTTCATCTAATTTGGATAAGTAGATATTTATTTATGATAAAATTAGACGATATGCTATTTTTCTCTTCTTCCGCCCCTCTGTTCTCCACTCTTACGTGGCTTGCTGAGGTATTAGAAGAAAAAAAATGTCTATTTTTCCTTGTAAATCATGTGAATATTATTCTTTTTTTCATATTTCTCTCTCACTTTACTTCTCTCATGGCTAAAGTCTTCCTGGAGAACTTCAAACTCATCTAAAACAGACAAATTATAGTTTTATTTTTTTGGAAATGTAAAAATCAAACCTCAAATATCTGCTTTGTGCATAAATTTCGCTAGATATATTTTCTTTGTCAATTGGATTTTTGTTATTTTATTTTAATTTAAATTATTTCGTTTTGTTCAATGGATTTTTCTCCCACATGAATTTCTCTCCTTTGACCGCTGATTATATGAAGAACACGATTAGTGTATGGAAAACAACAATTAAAAATATTATGATAAATCTAAAACCGGTGTAATATATTTGTATCATAAAATCATTAAAAAAATTAAACTCCTAAAAAATTAAGTGATCTGAAATCATGAACCTAGATAATGAAAACGAATGGATCTGTACCTACTAAATTCACTTTTTTTTTAATCAGAAATTATATTTTACCTTTTATTTTTGATTCATTATTTTTCTCAAAACATGATTGATCCATCATTCATTATTTGATCATCAATCCAAGTTTTACAAATAGAAGACTAATCATAAGATGAATGGAAGATCTACAAAAACAAAAATAAAATAAAACTATAAACCACATGAATACATTTTCAAGTTTTCGATTTCAATTCATAAGAACTTACTTTTTTCTATTCACTTAAGAATTAAATCTTTTGGATCACTTGTTATCTCAAAGCACCGCGCGAGATGTGATTGATAAATTTAATAAAAGAATCTTGTTCTCCTTTGTATGTGTATCTAACCATTAATACACTATTAAAATAGTTAGAGAGAGAAACTTTTATGAGAAGAAAAAGATATCATGTGTTTATATATGACGTGGTGCTTGTGTGTTTTACGTTCTCGTCCAACTAATCTTGCCACCTCAGATAGAACGGAGAATAGAGAGGTGATAAGAGAGAAGAATAGGATTTCCGTAAAATTAGTGAATAATGGGTTATAAACTATTAGTAGAATTAGAACCATTAGTAATTTCACTTAGCTATTAACTGTGAACTTGCATGATATTGCGTTATGCTTATTGTGTGAGCCTATTGGCTATATTCTTCAGGTTTTTGTTTGATTAACAGTTAGTCTATATTAACAACGATCGATTTAAAGGATGAATCTGTGGATCACAGATCTCGAGGTAGGCGTGGCTTGTCATCAAATGAGGTGAGAATCAATACTGAACTCTCTTGTATTCATTATTGTTTTACAACGCTATCTATTAAGGAATTCATGCATATCTTTGATAGTGTATGATATGTGTAAACATGCTATATGTGTACGTAATACGAACTATCTTCTTTTACATTTTTGGATGAGATTGGATCTTCAGAAACAACTAATATTTGTGTTTTGGGAGTAACTACTTATTTTCGAAAGATACTTATTTTCATTGACTGGAAAGTGGTTATTACTTTACTTATTGTTTGAATGGAAGGAAGGAGGCTTCCTGTTGATTGGTATGAGATATCAGATATGGGTCCCAAGTTTACATGACACCGAAATATGGTGTTATTATTATTATAAGGGCGAAATTGCAGCCAATATTATAAATAGAGGGTGGAATTATTTCCCAATATTATTACTAGGAGGAGAATTGCAGCCAATATTATGAATAGGGGGCAAAATTGTTTCTCGATATTATTACTATGTAGGGTAGCTCATGTCTCATACATGGATGTTTATTGTTCTTTAAGATTACTTTGAGAAAGCTATTATATTATATTTTGGTGCTTAAAGATGAGGATGATGAGAATATTATATATGATTAATGAATTTTGCATGGTTTGGATGGGCACTCCATGATAGATTCTTCTGTTGGATATAATGTTAGCGTTATTCGTTTTTTCGAATACTTGCTATGTAAACTGCGTGTATCATTGAGGTACAAGTAAGTATTCAAATCTAAATAAGACTAAAGGAAGGGCGTTTTAATGATCATTGAAGAATCCGCAAGAGTCAACCTTACTACTCCAAAAGATTATGTCACTCAACTATATTAATGTTCTGATTCTGTGTCAAATGGTTGGTAAAGGTTTATATTTTTGTACAATTACTATTTACTATGTTTTATCTGTTTTTCTGTATTTTATCGGTTTTTAATAAAACCTGCATTGTTTCAAACCATGCTACTGATTACTTGAAAGTTCGTTGTTATTTTTATTGAGTGTTCCTTTAGGGGTGATGTGCTCATTCAATTCCCGCTTTCGGTGTCAGAGACAAATCAAGTAACGCAAATGATAATGATCGTTCAAGATTTTAAAGCTTCAAGGAGTTAAGTCTGTTCGTCGGTTAGCTTCCGCTATGTTTATTGTATGTATATATTTGATTTTCAAATCAACTCACTAGTGAATATGTATCATCCGAGAGGTGTTGCTATATATATTCTCAGAGAGGGTTTAGATTTGGGTTAATCTTTGTTTAGAACTTATAATTTAATGCTTTATAGATGTTTGAGATCCTTTAGACCTCAGAATGTAATATGGTCTCTTAGATTTATAAATAGGTGGATTTTTGGGTGCTACAAGAGGTGTGGCTGTTGTTAGCCATAAATTTATTTTCATATCATCCTAAACCAGGGTTGACTCTCAAGTTTCGAACCTAGTTAGCAATTCCCCGAACTATTCGTGAATAGTTCCGCATCCGTCTTATTTCCGTGTAGTGCGCACTCATATGGAAGACTGGTCTGAATTTACGTTTAAATTTAGTAAACCGCATTGTGCGTGATTTTAAGAATTAAAGAACTATTTGGAAGTTATGATTCGGGACAAGTCATTGATTTTTAAGATTAAATTTTTGACTTTCCTAGCAAGATCTATAGTTACAGTTTTATCCCCTCAAATGAAGCAGACTTTGTCCCTTGTTAATGATATAGTATGGACTTTTTTTTTCGTCAAGAGAAGACAAATTATAGATAACATACTTATTCCAAAAGAGATACTTCATTCAATAAAACATTTAAGAGCTCAGAATGGGTATTTTGCTTTGAAGTTGTACATGTCTAAGTCTTATGATCGTGTCTCTTGGTCATTTCTGATGTATATGTTGCAGTTGCTGGGAATACAAGGTCATACTTTAGAATTGATTAATTGTGGAATGTATTTGTTCTTGTTCTTTCTCAGATTTACTAAATGGTGTTCCCCAAGGAAATCTCAAGAGTGGTAAAGGCTTAAGACATGGATGTCCTTTATCCCCATCATTGTTTATAATATGTTCTCAAGGTTTACTATACATTTCAGTAAAGGGTGTGGTAGTATTGATAGAAATTACTCAATCAACAAGTTGGGTGTCAAGGAGATACAAGAAGATGAAAAATAGTTGGGTGTCAAGGAGATGCAAGAAGATGAAAAATATTTGGGTATATATCCTCTGAAGCCTGATAACAAGATAGACGCTTATGTTTCTCTCATTGAAAAATTTGATGCTACATTATCAGGTTGGAGATGTCATTTTTTTAACACACATGGTAGAACTGTGCTTTCAAAATCATTCATTTCCGCTTTACCTGTTTACTCCATGGGTCTAAATATTCTATATAAAAAAAAAATTCAAAGATCAATTTGGTGAGTACATGAAACCACTATAAGAAGATACATCTCATAAATTGTTCATAATGAGAGAATGTGGAATGTTAATCTCTTAGAAGTCTTATTCTTAGGGGTGTGCAGCGGTCTGATCCGGTGGTTTTTTGGCTGCCCCAAACCAACCCGACCATCATACGGTTTACCAAAATATCAACCCAAACCGGACCATTTCTTTGTCCAAACCGATATGCCCCAAACCGGTATTCATCGGTTCGGTTTGGGGCGGTTCAACGGTTTACAACAAAAAACTAAAGCAACATTTCATTCAAGCATTCAAGCATTCAAGATACTGGATTTCTCATTTCTCATCATCTAAAATGTGAACTGCCAACAATACATTACTTGAAAACTAAAATGAAACAGCCAAAACAAGGTCTATTAGACTATTACAAAAACTGGGCAGAATTCATAGTTACTTAGTTAGAAATTAACATCACAAAACAGTTTCTCTTGAGACCTGAGAGCCTGAGATCCACCGTTGGCATCTTTGTCTAACCATAGCTATCGCAAATCTGCCCATAAAAATCACTAGATTAGAATGAAATCAATGAATTCAGAATTCTAGCAAAAGGTTAACAGCCCTAATCAAAATATCTCTACTATAAAAATATAGGCAAAATAAGCAAGGTTAACAGTTGTGTCAAAAAGCTTCGCCAAAACAGGGCAGAAACATTCTCATTATTCTTTCTTTTTTTGTTGTTGAAATTTTCATAAACAAATCCTTGAATTTCCAATTTTACTAAACTTGAAGTTCAAGTGTTCAACCAATCAACATAGAAGAATAGGAAAAAGCCTAGACACACAACTTTAATAGTAATGTGAACATCAAACTGAAGTGTCCAGTCACAAATCATTCAGTATATAAACACAAGACAAAAATCACAAATCATTCAATATATAATGTTGTTGTACAGTAAAATGAAATGCATGCAGTGAGCCAGTGATGATGTTTACCTTTGTTATCCCAAAAAGCATTCAACATAACAAACTAATCATCTTCAGTAAGTATTTCACCTGTGATGTTAACTTCTACAAGAAACAATATAAGAAACATAAGAAACATAAGAAACAATAGCATATTCTATAAAGTATAAACAGTAATAAACTTAAGGAACTTTGGTATACCTTCATCAATTTCTTCTATCATATTCGCATAATCATCGACTATAACTGGTTTTGTGCACAAATTAGAGCTTCAACTGTTCCCGGAAGTAGAGAACTACGAAATGCATCAAGAATCCGACCACCGGTGCTAAAGGTAGATTCAGAAGCCACGGTAGAGACCGGTATAGCTAACAAGTCTCTTGCAATGTAACTCAATACCTTATACCTTGTAGAGTTAACTTTCCACCAACCTAAAATATCAAAGTTCTCACAAGAAGGTTCACGACATTCTATCAAATAGCGTTCAATTTCTGTCTTGCTTTCTTCACCATCTACCTCTTTAATGCGTTGAATTAATCCCAAACGAAATTTTGCACGAAATGAGACTTCGGAAACAGCATCAACATTCCCTACTCGATCTTTTGTACTACTACTAGAAACATTGCTGTCCCCTATGTAAATTTCCCTATATTGGTCATATAATTCAACTAAAATAGCTTTTACCTTTGCAACAAGATTATTAGCCTCATCTTCACCATGCATAACAGAGAGACAATAGTTCAAATAGAATTCTTTGTGCCTAGGATCAAGAAGAATGACAACAAACAGAAAATGATTAATCTTTTCGTTCGACCAATACTTATTGAACTTCATCCTCATGTTTTCAGCCACACGTCTTGAAAATACATCATTGCTTTCACTCCATTCACGCAATTCTCCATCAATCATAACCAGTTCATCTAAGAAAATACTAGACGTAACATACAAAGTACCGGAAAACTTTAGAGTTGATTCATAGAATACCTTTAAAAACTTAATAAAAGCTCTACTATAATCCCAATCTTCTCGAGTAGGGGGAACGTTCTTTCCAACAGTAATATAATCTCGAATGAAGTTCCCATCTTTTTTTTCTAACCTCTCAAACACTTTCTGAAACTTTTCAGCTGATTCTAACATTAGATATGTTGAATTCCATCTGGTTTGAACATCTAAGCATAGAAGTTTCTTGCACTCATTCCTTTCACGAGATGCATGTTCTTTAAATTTAACTAATCTTGCTGGAGAACTCTTAACATGCTTCACTATAGCTCGAATTCTGCTTATAGAGTCATTATAATCTTTCATCCCATCAGACACGATAAGATTGAGAATGTGAGCGCAACACCGCATATGCATAAATCTTCCACCCAATATATGACCATTCGGTTCATTCCACTGTTCAAGTGTGTTAGATAAGTATTGGACAGCAGTATCATTTGAGCTTGCATTATCCACTGTCACCGTAAAGACACTATCAGTATTCCAATTCATCAAACAAGTCTCGATAGCCTTGCCTATAGTCTCGCCTTTATGACCTTCAATTTGAAAAAAGTTGATAATCTTCTTATGTAAGCACCAATTATCATCTATGTAATGTGCTGTGAGGCACATGTAATTCAACATCTGGTTGGAAGTCCAAGTATCCGTCGTAAGGCAAACTCTAAATTTTTTCTTCTTAAAAGTTTCAAACAACTTCGTTTTTTCTGCACGGTAGAGTTTCAAACAGCTTCGAGCAACTGTTGTACGTGATGGGATCTTAAATCTATCCTCCAAAACATTACTATAATATTTAAATCCTTCACCCTCAACATGTCTAAATGGCAACTCATCGACGATAATCATGTAGGCTAAAGCTGATTTACATAATTCATCACTGTAACTCCTCGCAACCATCTTACCAGCCTCTTCTGAACCCTTTTTAGCCTCAAACCCTATAGATTTCTGCTTATCATCTCGTCCAGGGTACCTCTTACATCGACTCAACAAATGAGTATTTAAAGTTGAAGTTCCAATCTTATTCGAATCAGCTGAATAACTTATCTTGCAATGTTTGCAAATAGCTCTTTGTTGATTGTTAACAGTAACTTTAGTGAAATGCTCCCATACCCATGAATCTGGCCTCTTTCTCTTGTTAACTAAGGTACCTTCAGTAGAATCAGTACTAGCAGTAGCAGCAGCAGGAACTGCTGATTGAGATTGTACTATTGCCATGTGTTGTGATTCTGATATAGGAGTTTCGCTTGTGGCACCCAATGAGGTTTGTTGTAAAATAGGAGAAGTCATCTACAAAAAAAAAAAACTGTAAGTATTCATATTTATTAGGAAGATCATATTCACATATACTCATTTATAAATTTGAATTTTTAATGGGCTTACCGAACAAGATGCACTTGAAGAGTTAATACTCATCACTCCTTTATAATTGTAAGAGCCGATGATGTGGTCACAACTCACAACTACAACTATCAACTATGATTGATCAAAAATGCCAAAATGGCTAAACAAGCATGATATGTCACATATATGGCTGACTTCTAATAAGTCATCCCTCACCCTCAGGCAAATTAGTTAATAAAAATGATATTACATTATTACCTCTTTAAAACTAACAACCTTAGTGCTAGTGGTTACAGTGGATGGCTCATCCTGCATGATTCATGAACAATTAAATACAAACAGAAAGAATGTTAGTAAACACTAAACAGAAAGAATGTTACTATGTTAGTATTACTTAGTAAACAGAAAGAAATCAAAGAATGTTAGTATTACTTAGTAAACAGAAAGAATGTTAGTAAACAGAGTTACAGAAAGAATGTTGGTAAATCAATGATTTCATCAGAATCATCACATAGACAACTAACCAAAAATGAGTTATCTAAGTGACATCAGGATGAAAAGTTGGATAATTCAGAATTTCAGATTGAATGTTGTTAACTAGTAATGTACTAATGTTGTAGTTGTTTTTCTTTTGACAAAAATGTTGTAGTTGTTGCTGAATAGATTGAATGTGAGACACTGTCACACTGAGACTCAATGTTACCAAATGATTGTTTCTTCCATAATTGAAGTTGTTGTCTACTGTCTAGTATGTTTAAGATGAACTGAACCCACACCAACTAAACCTAATTGTTGAATAATTTCTCTGATTTGACGAGAGTCTGATGATGAACATGATCATAAAAACCCTAATTATTTCAGAATCGTTCATTGTAAATTTTAAATCCCTAATAAAAACCCAAGGAATATCAACAAAAAATCATAACATACCTCGGATACGAGAATGCTTTTGTTATTTTCTCTTCTACGCCTCTCTTCCTCAACCTTATCTAACATTCTAACTCTGTATACTGCATCTGCATTAATATACTTTTAGGGTTTGTGCGGCGCAGAGAAAGAAGATGAAACTGAGAAACTAAGAAGATCAGAAGAATTAATACAAAGAAGATGCAACCGAGAAACTGTATAATGAACGGTGAACCCTGAAACTCAAGAGAAACTGAGAAAGAGAAAGAGAAAGAGAAAGAACTTAAAGAAGCTAATTAGCTAACCTGGTTTTACTACTGATTTTGGTTTTTTTTTTTTTTTCATTATACACCCATCGGTTTGGTTTGGGGCAGTCGGGTTTTGGATCTCTCAACCCACGCCCCAACCCTATGGGTTCGGGTTTTACAAATACCAACCCAAATCGCCCCAATATATAGCCGGTCTGGAGCGGGTTGGCTACCGGTCCGGGTCGGTTCGGTTGGGGCGGGCGGGTTGGTCTACCCGTGAACAGCCCTACACATTGGGTAATCTAGAGAAGGATGTCCACTATATAACTATTCTCATATGGATAGTATGTAAAACTAGAGGGTGGAATGGGGTGGGTAAAAATTACATGTGCTAATTTATGTATTGGGCCTACGAATGTGAAAGACATCAACCATGATCTATTATTTTTACCAAAATATTTTTACAAGAAATCTGAAACCCTAAAGGATTTTTTTTATGTTTATCTTGGGAAAACTTGATTTAGAAGAAATCTGAAACCCTAAAGGTTTCTTTTCTCCTATAAATACAAAACGTTTTCAGAGTTGAAATCCATCCCATAAGCGGCTATTATCCTGTCTTCTTTTCACCATCTTCTCGCTTTGTTTTGCGCTTTTGAGTGTTTATTTCCCTGCCATCCCTGTTGCTAAATTCAAGAGTGGGTAGTTTGTATTGTGCTAATACAAGCTATATCAGGCAGTCTTATCCTGGACATATTTTCGCATTTTGGGTTTTAGCATTGCTCTTCTCGAGTATGCCCACGAACTAATGTGTTAAGGACAACTTGTTGAACCTGTGATTCTGCCCTCGTAGTTGTCCGTGGTAGAGTTGTTTTCATTTCGGTTCTTTATATATATTATTCTGATACATCTAACGATGTTGTTCATTGTCGCAAGATTCCAAAAATACTAACACATTATCTTTTATCTCGTAACAATGAGAAAGAACGATGTTGAAAAACCACAGAAGTTCAACGGAAAGGATTTCAAGAGATGGCCTCAAACATTAGGATGTTAATTTCTATAGCCTCTGTCCATAACCTAGAGATACATCAAACGGATGTAAAGACATTGTTTTTAAATGGTGAATTAGATGAAGAAATTTACATGGAACAACCTGAGGGTTTTGTAGCGAAAGGTTATGAAAATAAAGTGTGTAAACTGATTAAATCTTTGTATGGTTTGAAACAAACACCTAAACAATGGCATGAAAAATTTGATCATGTGATGATTTCTAGTGGTTTTAGGATTAATGAATCTTACAAGTGTGTTTACACTAAACTTGTTAAGGATGCCTGTGTAATTGTATGCTTGTATATGGATGATATGCTGATACTAGGTACAAACATGGATGTTATTAATTCCACTAAGAAATTGTTGAATGATAACTTTGACATGAAAGACTTAGGCCATGCTGATGTAATCTTAGGGATGAAGATTAAAAGGAATATTAATGGCTATAGTTTGAGTCAATCTCATTATGTTGAAACTATACTTAAGTAATATAATCAGTTTAACTGTAAACCTGCTTGTACTCCGTATGATTCCACTTGTAATATCAAGAAGAATAAGGGTGAGGGAGTTAACGAACTTGAATACTCAAGAGTCATAGGAAGTATGATGTATTTGATGAACTGTACGAGACCAGACATTGCTTATGCAGTGAGAAGGTTAAGCAGGTATACTTGTAATACAGGGCATATGCATTGGCATGCACTTATTAGAGTGCTGAGGTACTTAAAGTACACAATGTCCTTCTGTTTGAGTTATGAAGGATAACCTGCCGTCCTTGAAGAATTTTGCGATGCAAACTAGATAGAAGACTCAGAGGAGTCTAAGTCTACGAGTGGGTATGTATTCACTCTAGCAGGAGCGTCTGTTTCTTGGAAATCTTCCAAACAGACATGTATAGCTCGTTTCCTTATCGAATCGGAGTTTATTGCGTTAGATAAAGCAGGAGAGGAAGCCGAATGGCTAAGATTCTTTTTAGAAGACAATCATCTTTGGCATAGGCATGTGCCAGCTATATCTATACACTGTGTACGTCTGCGATAACTAGATCTAAGAACAGTGTTTATAATGGGAAGTCTATACATATTCGTAGGAGACATAATTCTTTGAAACAACTTATCTTTACTGGAGTTATTACCGTTGACCATGTAAGGTCTAAGGAGAATATCGCAGTTCCTTTGACGAAAAGATTGTCCAAAGAGATTGTTAGTGCTGCATCGAGGGGGATGGGACTTAAGCTCAAAAAATAAAATTGCCATGAAGGATACTCAACCTTACTGATTGGAGATCCCAAGACGAAGGTTCAATGAGATAACTAATTTGTGGTGATTAAATGTATGCACTATCAAGATAATTACATTCTCTGTCCCTCCTTATGGTGTATTGTTGTGATAGTGTGACTTCATGTGAAGGGTGACTTTTAAGAAGTCTTAATGAGTTATATAGTTTCAATTTTAGATTGAAGTGGGGTGTAGAAGTAACACTCTTGATAGAACTCACCTATCTGAATGAGGAAGTTGGCCGCTTCCTATAAGAATTTGAGCGAATTCATTAGAGCATTCTGAGAAACGAGATACGTCCAGGGCTAAAATGGACACAACGGGACGAACTTAGCAACGCCAGGAGGATATCATTTTTGGATGTTATCGCAAATTGCATCAAACGCTAGCAGTTCAAGACATCGCGTTTACTGTCTCTAGCAAGTAGTTTCGGTAACTTCTCACTAAGTAAAAGGTTCAAGACCTGATGGACACCTTTGCCTATATGGTATTTTCTGCATTCTGATTTTTTCGCTTTTTACCGAGATTTCATTTATGTGGGGGATTGTTGGAGAAAATGAGTTTTAAACTAAATGGATTTTTCTTGGATGCTCACTCATTTCTTTGAGTGAATGAAACTCTTTAGTTTAGTCCCACATTGGGTAATCTAGAGAAGGATGTCCACTATATAACTATTCTCATATGGAAGTATGTAAAACTAGAGAGTGGAATGGGGTGGGCAAACAATACATGTGCTAATTTATGTATTGGGCCTACGAATGTGAAAGACATCAACCATGATCTATTATTTTTACCAAAATATTTTTACAAGAAATTCGAAACCCTAAAGGATTTTTTTTATGTTTATCTTGCAAAAACTTGATTTACAAGAAATCTGAAACCCTAAAGGTTTCTTTTCTCCTATAAATACAAAACGTTTTCAGAGTTGAAATCCATCCCAGAAGCGGCTACTATTCTGTCTTCTTTTCACCATCTTCTCTCTTTGTTTTGCGATTTTGAGTGTTTATTTCCCTTTCTTCCCTGTTGCTAATATCAAGATTGGGTAGTTTGTATTGTGCTAATACAAGCTATATCGGGCATTCTTATCCTGGATACATCTTCGCACGTTGGGGTTTAGCATTTCTCTTCTCGAGTATACCCGCGAACTAATATGTTAAGGAAAACTTGTTGAACCTGTGATTCTGCCCTCGTAGTTGTCCTTGGTAGAGTTGTTTTCAATTCAGTTCTTTATATATATTATTCTGATACATCTAACGTTGTTTTTCATTGTTGCAAGATTCCAAAAATATTAACACATTAGCTTTTATCTCGTAACAATGGGAAAGAACGATGTTGAAAAACCACAGAAGTTCAACGGAAAGGATTTCAAGAGATGGCCTCAGACATTAGGATGTTAATTGTTATAGCCTCTGTCCATAACCTAGAGATACATCAAATGGATGTAAAGACAACGTTTTTAAAGGGTGAATTATATGAGGAAATTTAGTGGAACAATTCGAGGGTTTTGTAGTGAAAGGTTGTGAAAATAAAGTGTGTAAACTGATTAAATCTTTGTATGGTTTGAAAAAAGCACCTAAACAATGGCATGAAAAATTTGATCATGTGATGATTTCTAGTTGTTTTAGGATTAATGAATCTGACAAGTGTGTTTACACCAAACTTGTTAAGGATGCCTGTGTAATCGTATGCTTGTATGTTGATGATATGGTGATACTACGCACAAACATGGATGTTATTAATTCCACTAAGAAATTGCTGAATGATAACTTTGAAATGAAAGACTTAGGCCCTGCTGATGTAATCTTAGGGATGAAGATTAAAAGGAATTTTAATGGCTATAGTTTAATTCAATCTCATTATGTTGAAACTATACTTAAGAAATATAATCAGTTTAACTGTAAACCTGTTTGTACTCTGTATGATTCCTCTTGTAATATCAAGAAGAATAAGGGTGAGGCAGTTAACCAACTTGAATACTCAAGAGTCATAGGAACTCTGATGTATTTACGAGACCAGACATTGCTTATGCAGTGAGTAGGTTAAGCATGTATACTTGTAATCCAGAGCAGATGCATTGGGATGCACTTATTAGAGTGCTGAGGTACTTAAAGTACACAATGTCCTTTTTTTGAGTTATGAAGGATACCATGCCGTACTTGAAGGATTTTGCGATACAAACTGGATAGCAGACTCAGAGGAGTCTAAGTCTACGAGTGGGTATGTATTCACTCTAGTAGGAGCGTCTGTTTCTTGGAAATCTTCCAAAAAGACATGTATTGCTCGTTCCACTATGGAATCGGAGTTTATTGCGTTAGATAAAGCAGGAGAGGAAGCCGAATAGCTAAGATGCTTTTTAGAAGACGTTCCTCTTTGGCATAGGCCTGTGCCAGCTATATCTATACACTGTGACAGTACGTCTACGATAACTAGATCTAAGAATAGTGTTTATAACGGGAAGTCTATACATATTCGTAGGAGACATAATTCTTTGAAACAACTTATTTCTACTGGCGTTATTAACGTTGACCATGTAAGTTCTAAGGAGAATATCGCAGATCGTTTGACGAAAGGATTGTCTAAAGAGATAGTTAGTTCTGCATCGAGGGGTATGGGACTTAATCTCATTAAATAAAATTTTCATGAAGGATACTCAACCTTACTGACTGGAGATCCTAAGAAGAAGGTTCAATTAGATAAATAATTTGTGGTGATTAAACGTATGCACTATCAAGAGAATTACATTCTCTGTCCCTCCCTATGGTGTATTGTTTTGATAGTGTGACTGCATGTGAATGATGACTTTTAAGAAGTCTTAATTAGTTCTATAGTTTCAATTTTAGATAGAAATGGGGTGTAGCAGTAGCACTCTTGATAGAACTCACCTATCTGAATGAGGAAGTGGGCCGCTTCCTATAAGAATTTGACCGCGGTTCACCAACCCAGACTCCATAAATCCTTTAAAAGCAGTTGTTCTAAAACATGTGAAGCTTCTCCTATCATGATCTCCTTTTCTCCCATTTTCCTTCTCGAAACGTCTCTGATGCTCCTTGTCCAATCTCCCCACTACTGATCTCCTTTTATCTTATTTTCCTTCTCGGAACGTCTCCAATGCTCCTTGTCCAATCTCCCCATTAATTTTTCATGGTCAGGATCAGGTCGGTCCACACTGAGGTCACGCTCAGCATGATATATTGCAGTTCTTTTCCTCTGCTTGGTATTGCAAGTAAACAAAACACTGGCTTGAGGATTCAGAAAGCATTTAGCAAATTGATATTGAAGATTCAGAAAGTTACCTTGTCCCCATACAATTTCCTTGAAGCAGTAACAACAGAGCTCCTCTCATCACGCCGAGGAAAAGATGAATTTCTGCCCGATTGAGCATGCTATGTAGAGTATGTGTCAGGTAGGAAATGTTTGAATTCCTTGAGCAAGTCTTGATGAAGGTGGAAAAGATCAGCTACATGCAAGAATAAAACTTCAGTTTCTAGTAAATTTCCAGGAATTCACTTCACCACAGCGAAGCCTAGGTTTAAGACCTAGTGTGAAAATAATTTCTTACCGCAGCATAAACATCAGCGATGGATTTGTTCTCTTTCCGATACATATTCAGTATATCTAGGAATGATTTGTAGACCTGGTCATCATCTTTGAATCGTGTATGCAGATGAAATATCAGTTAGCTGAAAATCCCCAAATCGAAACTAAAACTATCTACAAAAATCAACTAACTTCAATTTTGTCACCTTTATTTTGTTAACGAAGTTAATGGCTTCATCAAATTCTACAGGTTTCTTTGGTGGTTGCTCGTCCTCAAGTGGGAGGGTTATCTCATAACCTTTAGGTAAAAAGGTGTCGAAACCCAAAATAAGGTTTTTATGCCCTTTGAACAAATCCTTCACCCTAGCTATAAAACATGTTGTATCAATTCTGAAAGCAATAAAGAAAAATGACAGCAAACCAGTAAATTATTGCCCCTAGAATACCCCAAAAATGTCTTTTGTAATATTCAAAACAAGCACAGAAAGACAATCAGACCTTTGAGCCTTGAAATCTTTCATAACTTCCAGGAACTCGTCATATTTGTCCCTCATATCCTGGAACATGTCCTTTACGTCTTTGAGATAGGCTAGGGCATCATTGGTTGTTAGTGTTTGTGCCCCTACTCCTCCTCTTCCAGGTCCCTGAGTTTGTCCAGAGTTGTTGTTAACCAGCACAAAAATTGATAAAACAAATTTCAGTACAACTTTAGAAATCAAAATATAGATTACCAATTTGAGCACAGATAACCCTGTAGCTATAACCAATTTAAAGAAAATTACTACAAAAAACATTAATTTCACAAACATTAATTTCAAATTAGGGAAAAGTTATTTATCAAATTAAACCTTCTGAGCATCACAATCACTTAGAACTAATGAAACCCATAATCAATTGCTACTCAATCATGTAATTATACAAACAGAAATTTCAATTAGAGCAACAAATTTTTTTTTTAAAGCAAATACAGATACAATACCTGATAGAGATTCGAGAAGAAACAAGGTGTTGGTGATGATTCTTGTGTTCAATTGCTTATCGCGGTGGTGGTGGTGGTGGTGTGCTCTGTTTAGAGTCGATGAATGAAGACAAATTAGAGAACTGAAAGAGAACTGAATGAGCTGTTTAGAGTCGACGAAGGAAGATTGTAGAAAATAGAAAATGAATGGCGAGTAGGCGGGTCGGATGAAAGGAGCTATCACCCGCGCCCGACCCGCCAGAAGACGGGTTTAAAAAAAATCACCTACACCCAACCTCCGTTCATCAATGGACCGAGTGCGGGTCGGGTAAAATTGGGCTGGTTGGGTCGGGTGGGTGGGTGCGGGTCAGGTGGTCGAATCCTAAAGTTTAGGAAGTAATTCACGTGATTGTGGGATTGGGAGTTAATTCCTACTAACTGGGTAAATGGAGTGATTAGTGGCTAAAATTTAGGAATTTTGAAGGGTTAGCTTACATTAAGATGAGACGCTTAGTCAAACTGTCTCCTCAGCATTTGGTGGACTGTGCTGTGTGATTTATATGCTCAGGGTCCGCTAGTGAACTAGTATTCGACTCCATCAAGTACACTGGAATATTTTCGGATCTAGATTATCCTAACACGGGAAAAGTATAAGATTGTGATGGCACGAAGAGCTCTGTTTTTAGAATTAATGGGTATAAGAGATTAACCCCCCACCCCACCCATGTAGATCTTCTGAAGGCTGTCAGCAGACAGACTGTGGTCGCTGGCCATCAAAGGAATGGTGTCTAATGTCCACTAATAACTACTAAGAGTTTATTATAAGTATGATGTTGACAAGTGGTACATAATAAATTAGCTAATTATACTAACCTGACCATCAAGGGTACACCTGTAGAAAGCTCCAAAACCTCGTTGCCCAATAATCTTCCATATATTAAAATCTACAGTAACGAGAGCCAACTCAGCTGATGAGTATTCATGCGCGTTATGTTGGAATATAATTCAAACACGTTTTAATTATGATATATGTTTTAATATAATTTGTTATGTGATTTGATAATTATAAACGTGTGGTCAAATCCTAAAGTTTAGGAAGTAATTCACGTGATTGTGGAAGTGAGAGTTAATTCCTACTGACTAGGTAAGTGGAATGATTAGTGGCTAAAATTTAGGAATTTTTATGAGTAATGGGTTAGTGTTTCTGTTAATTTAGGTTCAGAGTTGTGTGAAAATATCTATTTCGTCTCTCAATCCATGTATTTCAACATGGTATCAGAGCTGGGGTTGAGAGTTGAGTTGAAAGAGAATTAACAAATATTGTTTTGGGAAAAAGTTATTTGAAAAAAAAAATTTGATTTATTTGGTGAGAAAAAAATGATGTTTAGAAAAATTGTTTCAGAGAGTTTCAAAAAAGAAAAAGATTTTGTGATGAATACAAAATCATACTAATTTAGGTATTTGGAAAACAAGAGTTTCTAGTGAAAAAAAAATTTGTGGCAAAGAAAAAAAATCTTATTAATTAGGTACTTGGAAAACAAGAGTTTCTAATAAGAAAAAAAAAAGTGTGATGAAGAAAAAAAAATCTTATAATTTGGTCTTTGGAAAACAAGGGTTTCAATGAAAAAAACAAAGTTTTGAGAAAGAATTTTTTCTTTTGATGAAAAATATTTGATGGAGTTTTTGTTAAGAAGAGAAAAAAGTTATTAAAACATTTTGATGAATATTTTTTATTCAAATTATGTAGAGGGATTCTAAAATTTTGTTCAACAATGTTAGGTTAGTTAAAACCTTTCGGGATGTTGATCAACAAACAATGATGATGATCGTCATGAAAATGATCATTATGATGATGACAATGAAAATATGATTTGCATAATATATTAGTGTAGTTGAAATGATACGGGATGTTGATCAACTAACAATGATGATGATGAAGAATCGATGATGGTGATAATCAAAGATGTTGTTGAAATTTATGATGAAGATGTATGAAGTTAATGGGTTATGCAATGGTAAAGACAATAATTAACTGAACTCGTATGAATTAAGGGAAGGTATGAGAATAAAATTCAAACACATTTTAATTAAGATATACGTTTTAGTATAATTTGTTATGTGATTTGGTAATCATAAACGTGTGGTCAAATCCTAAATTTTAGGAAGCAATTGACGTGATTGTAAAAATAGGAGTTAATTATTACTAACTAGGTAAGTGAGGTAATTAGTGGCTAAATTTAGGAGTTTTAATAAGTGATGGGTTAATTTTTGTTTTTATGTAAAACCTATTTAGTTAAAGCATTTTTTGTTTAATATAAAGATATAAAAAGTTATTATATCGATGTAGGTTTTTTGTGAATTTTGTGTGAAAATATCTCCGATGGATTGGAGAGATTGAGGCGTTGTCCCTAGTGTCATCCAACAAGTTGACTGCGACTCTTGCTGGGCCATCTCAGTAGCTTAAGCAGTTGAAGGGTTAGCTTACATTAAGATGGGACGCTTAGTCAAGCTGTCTCCTCAGCATTTGGTCGACTGTGCGGTGCGTTTTGTATGCTCAGGGTCTGCTATTGAACTAGCATTCGACTTCATCGAGTACACTGGAATATGTTCGGATCTAGATTATCCTAACACGGGAAAAGTACAAGATTGTGATGGTACGAAGAGCTCTGTTTTGAGAATTGATGGGTATAAGAGATTAACCCCCCCCCCCCATCCCGATAGAGGACTTAACTTAGACATTTTTACCATCTTTATTATATTTGTTAATACTTAAATTTATTTCAAAAATATACTTTTAGTTCTTTTTTTTTTTACGATTTGCCTAAATTCCAAACTTACAAGCAAACATGGAAAAATGTTAAATACTGATACTTTTCACAAAAATTGTAGCATGACTCCCATAATGATCAGTATTATTACCTATCGAAGCTTGGAAAAGTGGTGTTGGCTGGTTACGCTGGTGGACGTCTGCACCTAAACAGAAAGATGAGGTATTAAAGAAAAGGAAACTCTCTGACCGAGTAATAAAAGAAGGAAAGAATAGTCTGACAACAAAACATGAAAGAGTGGGATACTGAGAGTTAGATGGAGATAACACGTGAAAGAGAGGAAGATGAGAGGTTGAGTTGATGTGGGGCAGAGACTTGATTTGGGAGAAGTAAATAGTTGGCTAGGTTTAATAATGGACAAAGTCTGAAGGAAAAAAGGGGAGTAGAAGGAAAGCACATGGGTTAGCTAGGGAGGTGAACTTCTCTTAGTGGCTCGGTAAAACAGAAAAAGTGGGCATACTTCGAGGCAGTATTGTCATCTCTTTGAGTTTCACATGGCAGGAGTAGACTGAGTTATAAAAGAAAATAAAAGTCAAAGACGTGGGCCGATGAGATATTAGAGCATCACATGAGAGAGAAGGAAGTCAGACTTCTTTTGAAAGTTAGAACGACTATAAAAGAAAGGAAAAGACGTCATTAAAGGGGATTTCTCTTTTGGGGTGTTTTGGCTGGAAGTGACGCCTGCTTTTGGGTTTCTGGGAGAGAGGTATGGTTGGTCTGTTCAGTGATGGGACAGTCGAGTGGAGATTGATCGGGAGAAAAGAGAAGTGAAGAGTTTGGAAGATGTTAGAAGGTAGTGGCAGTTAGGCTGAGTTTCTGGGTGTTGTGCGGAAGAGAGGGGAAGTGGTTTTTGATCTTATTTCATTGAAGTCCAATAGACATAACAAGGGTTTAATATCTCTTCTCTATTTTTCCTAATTTATTTTTTGGGTTTTGAGAAATCTATCTCCATGTTTTACTAGATTGCTTGTTAGGATTTAGATAGAAACTAATTTAATTATATAAGACTCTACAATGATATTTCTAATGACTATTTGATTGACTAGTGATTTCACTTCATATAGCTTGGTATTTAATCGTTCATATGATTTTCTTGATTATTCATGTTTTTCAATTGATATTGCGTGTTTTGGTTAAGTTCTTTGACGTGATATGCTTTAGGATTGATATATAATGCTTTAGAATCACTACCTATGAAGCAAAGGAACTCACAGCGGAGAAACAATGTTTAAGAATTTAACATACCATCTTCCGAGACATGATATTGATTTTGATATTCGTCTCATGTAATACAAGGAATATATTTTAGAGATTAGTTGAGTTTATATGATTGAATTAGTGGAAATTGAAAACCCTAGTAACCCACTCCCCATTTTGTTTATTATTAGCATTATTTGTTATTTTATTTTTTTCCGAATTTCTGAAAAATCCAAAAATATTGTTTCTGGTTAGTTTATTAAGAATATTGATTGCAGTACTGTCCCCGTTCCATGTGGGTTCGACCCGTACTTTCCGTTGTCTGCATTGTAGACACCATGCGATTGCGGTCTTTATAAATAGGGTATTCCAAAATCCTATCAATTTTTTGCGTCGCTGCTGGGGAGCGGTTATGGAATATTACAATTAGTATTTTTGATTTTCTAATCATAGTTTAGGTTTTTATTTTATTTTATTATTTTGTATATATTTCTATTTTTTATTTTATTTTTAGGATTTTTAGTTTTTCTTGACTAATTTTATGTTTTAGAATTTTATTTCAGGTACATTTTCTGAGGATGATGACTTCTTCTCATGAGACGTCATCTAAGATGACACTTCGGGAATATATGAATTGGTCACGGCATAAGGAAGTTCTTGCTTCACCTATGGTAAGTGAAGAATCACCTCTAACGATATATGAGAAGTATTATAAACACAGACCGCTTAGTTTGGAACAAAGATTGAGAATTCTGGAATGCCAAAGATTATTTGCTGATGATGATCAGTCTTGTAGTGACTCTCTATTCCATACAGAATATATTGATGACCCTCTGGATGATTGTGTGGATGATTTGCCCAATTCCATTGATGAATCGATCTCACAAGATCATTCACCCGACTTACAGGTTGATTCTAGACCGCTATACTTCCAAAAGTTACATAATTTAGGGTTAGAATTGTGTACTTCTTAAGTTTTGTTGGATCACTTTGCATCCAAATACCCAGAGGACTTTCCTGTTCCTGACACCGTGCATGAACCAATTGATATTTCCCCAATCCCAGTATTATCCCCATATTTTGTTCTTTATGCACTTCCAAGTGTAGTAAAAACTTGGGTTGGGGGGTAATCCATTATTTTTGATAGTTTCAGCGTCTCCGTGTTGCCATAATATATGTGTGAAACTGTCATTTGTATATATTTTATTTTGGGTTGATCCCCAAATTTTCAGGTTGTTAATTTATGGAGATCCTTGATGTACATATCCAGTAGCTAGATTCTTATTTTCTTGTTTTTATTTTCTTTTTAGTCTTTTGTTTACTTTTATCTTCAGTGTTCTTTGTTATTACTATCGTTTGATGTGTGTTACAGAGAATACTGCTTTTCTTGCGTCAATCAGGTGAAATCTTCCAATCCATTCTCTTTGATTTACATTTATTTCTCTTTGTTTATATTTATTGCATACAATTCTAGGTTGCACGGTTTGAAACATTGAGGACAATGTTAGATTTAGGTTTGGGGGCAGAGTTTCTGAAAATTGATGTCAATAAGAAACTCCAAAAATTAGAAACTTGTGAACAATTCAGGATGACACTAACCATTCTAGGTAGATGGAAACATAGGTCTTATCTATAGGAATTGGTGTACCCAGCTAAATGGTCTATTCATATATGGATGCACTCAGGTGTTAGAAATAACATGATAATCATTGAACAATCATATCTCGGAATCATCATAACCATATCATTTTCTGTTTTTATTTTTGCAATTTTATGTTTCTCTAAGTGAGTTGGTGGGGCCCTAGTATTGCCATAAGGTCGCAGCTCAGATTTATTAGAATTTTAATTTTGTCAAAAAAGAATTAAAAAAAATTTGACACTTTGAGAGCAATAAGTTTTTTCTCCTTGTCTCCGTCGCCTAAGCAAGCGTGGAATGCAGGATCCATGGGAACTATCATGTAATCTGCTGCAAAGGAGCATGCGTTTAGATTCAAAAGATCTAATCATGTAGTCGTAAAAAAAAGAAAAAAAATTATGTATACAAATAATAATAATAAGAATAGGAGCATCTGAGCTGGACTTTCTACTAATATTTTGGGTAACACCGTTCACCTTAGTCAACATATGCACTATTCATCACTTCTATATCCATCTTCTAATCTATCCTTGTGTTTGAATTTGATTGATTCCGAGTAATGTGAATGTTGATAATTTTTATCCAGTTTTGGATGTTCAATGATTATTTGAGTAGAGTTTTGCATTCTTATATGAATTTTAGTATGCTGAGTGCAAACTCGTGTACAATAATTGGATTCATACAGGGTAATGATTCTTATAGCCGACGAATTTAGTATGCCAACTAAATAGCTTGTTTAGTGTTTACCCTCAATCGTTCACAGGTAGTTAGGGTTTGGAGTATAGGTTTTGTGGGTATACCTATTGTAAACCCTCACGAGACAAAACTCGTCCATTAAGGCCACTTAGGGGTTTAAAGGCTTATTACATATGCTAAATGTAGTCGCGATTCTTGCGAAAGTGAGTTACGATTTAATTTTATTTTTAGATTAGTTTTGCTCGAGGACTAGCAAAATATAAGTTTGGGGTATTTGATAGAGACTAAATTTATACATTTTTACTATCTTAATGATATTTGCTAGTACTTAAATTTATTTCAATAATATACTTTTAGTTCTTTTTGTAGACGATTTGCCTAAATTCCAAACTTGCAAGCAAACATGGAAAAATGCTAAATACTGATGCTTTCCACAAAAGTTGTAGCATGACACCCATAATGATCAGTACTATTAACTATCGAATCTTGGAAAAGTGGTATTGGTTGGTTACTGATAGGTGCATTATTTGTATTATTTGGATACTCGAATTCATTGATTTCTTGTTAGTTTTCATATAATTATGTTTTTATTTTGTTTTTTAATGAGTTTCTTAGGAGTTTTGAAGTGTATTCAACCAAAGAAGAAGAAAGGAGTTCTTACGACACGAAATGAGCAAGGAAGTTAAGTTATGCCAATGGAGAAGGGCCAAAGACCAAATTCAACTCATTCAAATCCAGAATTTCTTAATACTATTTTGAAAAGAACGAGAAGACAAAGCCAACGCAAAAAGAATGAGGTCATTTGGAGTCCGTATGAGGAAGTTATAAGCAAAATAGCCAAAAAAAATAATGAAACACTCAGAATCACAATCGGGAGCTAGCAAGGGAAAATTACCTACCGATTATAAGCAGTTTCGGGTACAGGAAAGTTATATTTTGAGCCCTTACAATCGGTAGGTAAGGAGGGTGCCTTGCCTACCGATTATGACTCGACGAGAGGCACTTCTAAGACACGTTTTTGACTTCCAAAATCAAGGTATCATGGTCCCATCAGGACTCTAACACCTAGATATAATGAATACTATATAAGAAGACTTCCATAAACCTAGAAAGGTATCTTGGATACTTTTGGAGACTTGAAAAACACAAGGAGAACAAGAAGCTAGGGTTTGGAGTTGGGATTCAAGATCACGATTTCTAGGGTTTGCTTTACTTGTTTTTCTTTATTATTTTATTATTTTCCATGGATTTTGAGAAACCCTTGATGAACTAAACCTTTCTTATTGGTTAGAGATGTAGTCCTAAGTTGGAAAAAATGTTTATTAATTGAAGTATTCATTCTCATATGTTCATAATCTCTTCAAAAATATCGCTTATGTTCTACCGTTTATAACACCTTGTATGATGGATTGCTTGTTTGCTTAAGTCATGAATTAGATGAGCATGCATTGACATTTATAGCTAAACTAGGGTTTGAGATCCGGAATTGTCGAAAGATCCTTGTTACAAGTAGCATAACATAGTTGTTAATGACGGGATGTTACCATGCAATGATGTATAGAAGCGTGACCTAGGTTAAATCTGTGTGGCTCTTGCGCCGAATTCCTTAGAATAACCTCAACTCACAAAGACCATTGATTTCATTGGGTTAAACTTATGTGGCTCTTGCGCTAATTTATTCGTAGAAAAGGATTCAAAGAGTGGCTCTTGCGCCTTTGATGATAATAGGAGTTTTATCGGAGCAAGCCTGCGATAGGATGCTTTAGGGTTATTGATATTTAGAGTGCATGAATGTTGAGTATTATTTAGTTGATAACATGTTGGAAGATGGAAGATGAACTCTCTAACCAGTGTTCTTTATCTCTGATATTTGTTTTAATTTATTTATTTTAGTATAATTTAGTTATAATCACAACTAAAACCCCCCTGTTTACATAAGTAATCGAAAGTAATTATCAATCACCTGCCTCTTTGTGGGAACGAAGTTGTTCTTATTACTATACTCTAATCTATATTAGTGAAGTAAGAACTTGAATTAATTTTGCTTGGAGGACAACCGACCAAATTTTGGCGCCGCTGCCGGGGAGGCATAGTAGATTGTTATTTTGTTTTTGATTTCTTATTTCTAGTTTTTAATTTAGTTTTAAGAATTGTTTTTCATGTACTATTTCCTTCGTGAATGCTTAGAGAGGGTAGACCAAGTCCCATTGGTATACGACTTCAATCAGGCACTTTACTAAAAGATTTCGTTTGAGCAGTGAACACTCCACTTCCTCCAAGTACATCGTCAAGTGAGTTCGCAGATTCAGACGTAGTGGAAGAACAAGAAACAATGGGTGATACAAATCGTACACTCAAAGACTTAGTTTCTCACAAGTTAGAGACGCAACAATGGTGTATTCAGACAACATCTACATTTGAGATCAAGCCAGGGTTGATTCGAGAACTCCCAAAGTTTCTTGGGATGACTAATGAAGATCCGAATAAACATTTGATGGATTTCCATAACATAGTCATGACCATGCTACTAGCAGACAATGATGTTGATGGATTCATGTTACGAGTTTTTCCATTCTCCCTGATGGATACTGCTAAGGAATGGTTATACTATTTACCTTCTGTAGTGTCACAACTTGGAATGGTCTGAAGAAACTCTTTTTAGAGAGATATTTTCCTGCATCAAAGGCGACTCAGATTCGTAAAGAGATTTGTGGCATTAAGCAGATGGCAGGAGAGACATTGTATGAATGCTGGGAACGTTACAAGAGATTGGTGGCTAGCTTCCCACATCATCAATTCAGTGATTTATTGATCATCCAGTACTTCTATGAGGGTCTTCAAGAAAGTGACAGAAATCTTCTCGACGCTGCAGGTGGTGGTGCATTAGTGAATAAAACAGTAGCTCAAGCTAGAGAGTTAATTGAGAACATGGCAGCAAATTCTCAACAATTCTCAAGTCGTGGGTCAGAACCACTCTTCAAGAGGGTTAATGAGGTTACTTCTTCGCCGCATTTAGAGCATAGAATTGGTAACATGGAGAAGATGATGCAACAATGCCAGTAGTGATCATACCCTCTTATGAAGAAGAAACTGAACAGGTGAATGTAGTATTCCCAAATCAGAAGAGACAATGGTATGATCCTTATTCCAACACTTATAATCCAGGATGGAGATATCATCCAAATTTCAGTTATGCAAACAACCAAGTTGTAGCTCCAGGGCCGGTTTTCAATCGTCTAAATGGGTTCCAACAGCAAGTACAACCTCCACAACAAGCTCAAAAATCAGAATCATCGGAGATGCTCTCCTTGATGAAGAATATGACGACGTTGATGCAGAAAAATCAGCAGACAACTGATAATGTGATAAAAGAGCTACAAACTCAGATGAGCACGAAACCGGTAGACTGAATCATCTGGAGAAACAGAATAGTGGGAAACTCCCTTCTCAACCTATCAATCCAAGAGAAAATGTCAACGCCATGACATTGAGAAGTGGTACACAAACTGTGCAACCAGAGGAAGCTGAGAAAAACAAAGACCCTAAGGGGCCGGTTTTGGCGAAAGAGATTACTGACTCTTCCCAAATCGATGAGGTACCTAAAGAAAACTTTAAACCTCCTGTTTCTACTCGTGTTCCTCCTTTACCTTTTCCTCGCAGGTTTGATAACTCGAAAAGACGGAACAAGATAAGGATATCTTAGACTTTCAATAAGATTCATGTGAATATTCTACTCATAGATGCGATTAAACAAGTCCCCAAATATACGAGAATTCTGAAGAACTTGTGCACCAATAAACAAAGATTAACCGGTAATGAGGTAATGAGAGTGGGGGAGAATGCTTCGGCTATCTTGCAAAAGAAACTCCCACTCAGATGTAAAGATCCTGGTAGTTTTGATATTCCTATTGTTATTGGTAACACGACCTTTAATAAGGCTATGCATGATTTAGGAGCATCAGTAAATGTTATGCCTGCATTTACATATGAATCTCTTAATTTAGGACCTTTGAAAGAAACTGGAATTGTTCTACAATTAGTTGATCGTTCTAATTTATACCCTAGAGGTATTGTTGAAGATGTGCTTGTGCGGGTTAATCAGCTAGTTTTTCCAGCAGATTTCTGTGTACTAGAGATGACAGATGGATCAACTGATTCATTTATACCGTTGCTACTGGGACGTCCATTCATGTGAACGGCGAAAACAAAAATTGATTTCTATAGTGGGACATTGACAATGGAATTTGATGGAGAAATAATACGTTTCAACATTTATGAGGCGATGTGATATCCTAGTGATGTCCATTCTTGTTTCTCTATTGATGTTATTGACTCTTTAGCTCAACAGATGTTTAATTTGGGGAGTAATGATCCATTGGAGACTATTATCACGAGGAGTGTGGGTTTTAAATATCTTACAGATCCAAGAACCGAGCTTAAATTAGGGAATGAATTTGAGGAAGCTATTTGTGAACTTAATTTGTTACAACAATGCCCACCAATTCATGATATTTCATTTATCTCTTTACCATGCACTAATGAAAAATTGTTGCCATCTGTCTTGCTGGCTCCTAAACTAGAACTTAAGCTTGTTCCTGATCACCTAAAATACATGTATTTGGGTGATAATGAGGAGTTATCGGTAATAGTTTCTAAGAACTAACTGAATTGCAGGAACAAAAACTTCTTCGGGTATTGAAGGAGTATAAACCTTCCATAGGATGGATAATTTCTGATATCAAGAGAATAATCCCTTCTACGTGTATGCATAAAATACTACTTGATGAGGGAACAAAGCCTACAAGGGAAGCTCAACATCGTTTGAATCCTCCAATGATGGAAGTAGTAAAGAAAGAGATACTTAAGTTATTAGATGTGTGAGTTATCTACCCCATTTCTGATAGCAAGTGGGTGAGCCCGGTACAAGTTGTACCAAAGAAGTCAGGCGGTACAGTGGTGCTGAATAAAGACAATGAACTTGTCCCAACTCGAGTGCAAACCGGTTGGAGAGTTCGTATTGATTATCAAAAGCTTAATGCAACCACTAGAAAAGATCACTTTCCTTTATCTTTTATGGATCAGATGTTGGAAAAATTGTCAGGACACTCGTATTACTGTTTTCTTGATGGTTATTTAGGTTACAATCAAATTGCTATAGCACCTGAGGATCAAGTAAAGACAACTTTTATTTGTCCTTTTGGAACATTTGCGTACAAAATGATGCCTTTTGGTTTGTCAAAACGCACCCGCTACCTTCCAAAGGTGTATGGTAAGTATCTTTTCAGATTACGTTGAAAATGTTACCGAAGTTTTTATGGATGATTTCAATGTGTATGATGATTCATTTTACTTGTGCTTGGATAACCTTATATTGATCCTTAAGGCGGTGTGTTGAAACTAATCTTGTGCTAAATTGGGAGAAGTGCCATTTTATGGTAACTTTAGGCATTGTTTAAGGCCATATAATATCTTCTAAAGTCTTGGAAGTTGATAAAGCTAAGATCGATCTTATTCGTGCTCTTACCCCTCCCACTACGGTAAGGGAGATTCGTGTTTTTCTTGGTCATGCAGGATTTTATCGCGGTTTATCAAAGATTTTTTTTCCAAGGTTTCATCACCATTATGCCATTTATTACAAAAGGATATGGTTTTTAAATTTGATGAGAAGTGTTTGGCGGCATTCAATCGTTTGAAAGAACTTTTGATAACATCCCCTATCATTAAACCACCGGATTGGAGCAAGCCATTTGAGCTAATGTGTGATGCCAGTGATTATGCGATCGGTGCATTTTTAGGCCAGCGTACTGGGAAACTACCTGATAGACACATTTTAGTGTCTAAATTGCACCTTAATTTCTAGTGAG